>OY979717.1:36656479-37256479 GCA_963855995.1 Muricea muricata | reverse complement strand
GAACTTACATCACCAGCAAGCAAAATAAGTCCAGCAGCAGTCAGGCTTGTCCTCGTTAAAAGAAGTCCAGCTCGAAACTTCATCAATGTTGGCAATTTACTATTACAACTCTGCCTTGGGAGTCCCGAATTTCGTCCAGGAAATTGCTTCATATCCAACTTAAAGGCCGTAAATAGGCTACCATTACTATGTAGGCTTTTGCTATCTCTTCTGAACTTCCAAAGAGTCCAAAAGAGCAACACTACGACGAGATAACAGGAGCGCTGAGTTAACGTGCTAACCGCCATGATGTGTCGAATGTGCCGAAGATGTGTCGAATGTGTCGAATGTCTGTAATCACCGTTTGATTTCAAACCCGGAATAGTACTACAAGTGCGCAGTGCAATTTAATACAATTATTTGTAAATTATTTAATATTGCACTGTACCTTCTCTTCTCTGAAGACCTCTACAACATTTTTTTCGACATTTCTATCTTTTAGAAATCTGCACACCTAAACCCATATGATGAATTGATGATTAATATATCCCAGTCATATTCATATATTAGTAGTGGTATAAAAGACAATATTAATTATAGCATTCGAAAAAAACCTCAGTGAATTAAACATATTTAAAGTAATTTGTACCTTTTCTATTGACTCTGCCTCGTTTGATGCTTTGCATGTTGCCATGTCGACGTCAATGAGTTCAGACAATCACACGATTGCAATGCAATCACAAAACTCAAAGTCCAAGTCGCGAATAAAGTCGCGAAAAAAGTCGCGAATAAAGTAGCGAAAAAAGTCGCGAAAAAAATCGCGAATAAAATCGCGAAAAAGTCGCGAATAAAGTCGCGAATAAAATCGCGAAAAAAGTCGCGAATAAAATCGCGAAAAAAGTCGCGACTCGCGAAAAAAGTAGCGAAAAAAGTCGCGAAAATAAAAATTTAAGTGTGTTGATAGCATGTCATCTCTGGGCCACCGTAGTTTCGTTAACATTTCTTAAATAAACTTTTCATGATTTATGTAGTTATTAATTGGTATTGTGGTATCGTGTTGTTGCTGTGCTTTTGAAATAAATTTTTTAACATGGCTTTTATGTCATAATTGAAATTTGATATTACCCCGTTAATACGGTCATCCCGTTAATACGGCCATATTATTTCGACCCGTTGGTGACCGTATTAACGGAGTTTGACTGTATAATCACAAAAATATCGGCAAAAACAATGTTTTTAACTTTGAATGTGAAAAATTTTATTATAGCTGGCCACGAACATTCCACGCGTGATTCGTGCGGACAGCGTCTGATCTCTATAAATCCGGCTATGACTGAATAAAACCATAGGGAGCCACCTTAAGACAAAAAAAGTCCGGCGGGATTGACGGTATAAGTGTCAGGCTATTGAAAGACGCAAAAGGATCTATCGTTGGTACAATTCAGAATTTTTAGATCACTCCTACTGGACATTTACCACAACCCTACAAGGGCAGTCTACGATGTGGACGATATTAGAACACGGAGGACAGTTTAATTGCCCAAAATGTATCACATCGCACAAACTCAAGCAGCCATTAACGTGCTGCTGTTCAGTAAAACAGTTTTAATTTGTATGTTAGTTATGTTTTTTTCCATACACAAGGGCCCACAATAATTGGCTTCAAGCTGTTGTGGTATCCCCGCCTTTCTGTTGTTGTTTTTGTTTATGTTAACTTTATTCAAACTCGGACTTAAGACTTGTGCACCTTCTCCTTGTATGTGTGGCCTACATATATGCAAGGTTTTTGAATGAATTTCCTATTTTTCAAATTTTGGCTCTAAATTTAAGTTACAAATGACGACATGAGTTTTTCGACGTTAGCGCTTTTGGGTTGAGCAGAAATGGTTGTGTACATGTTGTTTGTTTGTGTAATTACAGGCGAAGCTAAATAAATAAATAAATAGATTGTACGAGTTCTTTTTACGGCAAAGAAAAAGCCACTGCTTCAAAAGTTGCAAGAAGTACGAGCATATCTCATGTTTTGCAAATGTAGGCACATACGTATCACCATCTGACAAGGAAATAATACAGTTGTCAAAGTAGGTATGCCACCTATATGGGTGCGAAGACCAGCCAAATTTAAATCTTGTCAGGTATCTAATGTTTAAAGCTGGAAAATATGAAGAGGAGATGCTGCCGCCCAATAAAGATTCACTTTTCCAACACGTTTATTGTGCCGTGTACCAGTGCTATATTTGGAGTACTATCATAGTGACCTCGAAATCCTTTGTTTTACTAGTGACGATTAACAACTAAATAACCCGATGAATACTGTATACACCAGGTAGGATTAGTAACTAATCGTACCTAATATTTATGTATTAAGTACGATTACTAGCTAATCGTACCTAATGCTTATGCCAAACACCTGCGCTCATTAGTTATGCAAGACAGACATGAGCACCTCTAAAACATTTCAATAGAACAGCACTTAAAACAGACATAAAACCAACCCTGCGTCATTACTAAATCCCTAACTGCACTACTACAGAGATTAATTACAACACACAAAGTTTAATTCCATCTCAGCTATAGTTAAATCCCCTAAAAACGTTCCTATTGTCTCGGTGGCAATAATATTACAAAGTAATAACATGGCTTTGCGGTTGCTTAGTGATTAAATGTCCCTCAAGCCTCGGGAGGTTTAGAAAAAGTCCCTCGGCGCTGCGCGCCTCGGGGCTTTTACTAAACCTCCCTCGGCTTTCGGGTAATTTAATCACTAAGCAACCTCAAAGCCATGTTATTACTTATAAAAAAGCCATACAACCCATTCTTAACCCAGCTAATTTTACCAATCATTGGCTGGTATATTGACGAAAATGGAAAGGTCTCTGTCAAATGGATGATCGAGTCTACCTCCTGCTCTCGATTTCATTCTTTTGTTGGTGAATTATAAATGTGTCAAGGGATGCCAAACCTTCCGATGTTCGTGTCGCAAATTGCGCTTAAGTGCACGGACGTATGCAAATGTTCTGACTGCAAAAACAATACCGGTAATGGATCCACATAGGACTCGACAGATTCAGATATTGATGAGTATTGTAGCGATTCTTCTAGCGATAGTGATGGCGAAAACGTGCAATAAACGGTGTGTATAAATGTTTTAATGTGTTTTTGGTAACAGTTTTTCTGTGACACCTGGGGCCGGTTGTATAAAAAAGTGATTAAAGGTACCTATGATTAATGACAACATCAGCCAATCAGAACCACGTATTTTGTACTTATTCATGATTTAACAAGAAAACAGTGATTAAAAGATGATTAAGAATTGATTAAGAGTTTCATACAACCGGCTCCTGCAATACAAGCATTCAGTTAGGTGATTGAGGTCTTCGACCAGGGGAGAAATTTCAGAATACCCGGCCTAATGTTCGCGCTTTCTTTGGATCATGAGACATGGATACATGGCTACTTTTCTTCTATCTGTGTCTTTTCCGACCACATGCTACGTGGCTACATGACTACGCAGCTACTTGGCTACGTGGCTACATGGCTTCGTGGATACATGGCTACGTGGCTACATGACTACGTGGCTACGTGGCTACATGGCTACCTGGCTACCTGGCTACATGGCTGCGTGGCTACATGGCTACGTGCTATATCTATGACTACATTAACTACCAGGAGGGAGCGCGTAGCGCGACAATCATTACTCGCCCTTCGGGTTCGCGCTTTAGCTAAATTTGGTGAAGTTGATACAGTCCCAGTGAGTGAGAATAGTCTTAAATATAATACCTTTTGCTATAAAGTTTAATATAGCAAAACAGTGCGCTTACGTCTAAGTC
The DNA here is from genome assembly GCA_963855995.1 of Muricea muricata. Lineage (NCBI taxonomy): Eukaryota > Metazoa > Cnidaria > Anthozoa > Malacalcyonacea > Plexauridae > Muricea > Muricea muricata. The sequence goes on along the minus strand of OY979717.1, from coordinate 37,252,673 downwards.
AACTGTGACATATTTGCTAGTTATATGAGTATGGGGATACACAAATCACGTGGGTACCCATATCACTGTGACACCGGTTGGGACAACAAAAAAAAAAAATAAATCAATATTAGTTTATGTAGCTACATTATGCATGGTACTTATACTGTTGCCACGTAGCCAGTAGCCATTTGCTACACAGCGTCTTCTCACCTGCCTGGTATTCTAAAGTTATGCCGAAATAAACAGAGTGTATTTAATATCATTCCTGTAGCCGAGTACCCATGTAGCCACGTAGCCACACATAAAATTTACTATACTTTGATGGCCAGGTATTCTGAAATTATGCCCGTCCAGGCATGCCTTGCACATCAATATATATATTGTCGATATCGTTTGACTAAAGAATAACGCTCGTTGCATCAACACGGCGAGTTTTCAGACTGTTGGTGGCAACAAAGCTACTGATTTGAAAGGATGTGACCGTCTCTACGTACAATGCGTGACGAAGAAGCCACTAGAGCTGCTGGTTTAAGAAATGGCATGTTTAGAACTCAAATGCTGTGAACTTCACGTCACTTTTATGGATAGTTTGGACATTTAATAGGAGAATTGCAGTTTGTCCGCCAGTTGTGAACGGCGTAAAAGTTGAAGAAATATTCGTCGAATGCAGTACTCCTGCATTAGCCGAAATCTATTCTAGTTTTGACTTTAAGGTATAGCTACTATATGATTCGATCGGTCAGGAAAAGGGCCAGTTATTTGCCTTTGTGTCAAATGGGTGGTATCTATTTATAAAAACTGGGTTCTTTAGCAAAACAAAAACTTGCCTTTTGTTAGCAGCAAAAGTGCCTGTTGGGTTATAATAAAAATTTTATATGCCAAATCTTATCTCCACCCGTGCTTTATGGATAGGGTGACAAGGCGTAGAAGAACCCTTTTGACACCATAAGCATTGCCCTAAAACTGATCCAATAACAAATGGGACAAAACTGCTCCAATACCAAATGGAGAGGCACCACAAGCTAATTTCAGAGGGAGGTTGGGGTCATACTGTGTAAGAGCCATCTTGGATGTGATAAGTTCCTTAACCTTAGAAAATGCATTGTTACACTCTTTTGTCCACTCCCTTTTCCGCCCTTGTTCCAGTAGCTGGTTCAATGGATTCAGGACAGTTGCCATGTTGGGTAAAAATTTGTGATAGTAATTCACAAGTCCCAAGAAGGAACGGAGTTGCTGAACATTTGCTGGTTAAGGTGCATCAATAACTGCTTGCACCTTTAATTTTCTGTAGTCTTATGCAGACCTTCGCGATCTATTTCATGTCCACAGTAGGAAAATGCACATTTTTCCCTCTTTGCACTATACCCATGTTCTTTCAACCACTTTAACACTTCTTCAAGAGGTTTGCTAAGTGTTCGTCATCATCTTTCCCTGTTCAATGATCATGTCATCCAGGATGCAGCTTGTTCCGTCCACCTCTTCTAGAATTTGATCTGTCGACCTCTGCCAAATCGCAGGCGCTGATTTAATGTAATAATTCCACATGTAAATATACATCGTACTTTGACTTTTTCGTTACTAGTTTTCTCACTTTTGTTTATAGCGCGTAACTCGACAAATTCTCGTCGTCAATTGTTGTGTCTTAGAATAACACAAGTATTTTTAATAACAAGAAAGCCTTATATATATAACCCAAAACATCTAGTTTAATATAAACAACAAGTACAACGTTCGATCAACGTATTTTTGTCTTCGCGCGCATGCTCTAATACGCTATCTGCTGCTCAATGTTACAGCATAACAACTGTATCCTGAGAAGTTTGTTGTAGTTGGTTCCTGGCCAGAGCCAAGATACCAACAGGCTCTTGCAATAATAATGATGTATCGAAGATCAAATAACCTCAAGTTGGAATTTAAACTGGAGCATGAGCTGGACAATATCCGAGATTCAAATGCCCTAAAATTTGTTTGGCACAATGAAAAATGGTACATAATTTGCTTTTGTGGACTGAACAAGATTCCAAAACTTACACGGGCTTTACATCGGAATGAAGTTCACTTAATATCTTTGGATGGTTTAAAAAGGTCATATGCGCTCATAGAAGAGAGACACTTTACCATGCCTCATTAGCTACTTATTGTTAAACTCTGGGACAAAGATGATCCAAATAACAAATACAATAGTCAAACACGTTAGATTTGCTATATAAGAACTTGATGATTGCATTTAAAAGGATGAGCGCACATTTACATTCATCAGCACATGTTTTTGTTGCCTTGATTAAACTATCAGTTAAAGATTTGCCACCACTTTGTCAAGCTCAACCAACACTGTCTCAACATTGTCCTGTTGAGATACCAAATTCTTTCTTCATAATTAGTTTTCAATTCTTGTAGACTTGGTTGTAACTGGTCACTTCGCGGGGTGGGGTGGAGTGTGTGTGTGTGGGGGGGGGGCGTACTCCACCAATTCCGATAGATTAAAATAATATTCATCACTTCGAACATTCCAAAGCACACCTAGAACCTTTGTAAGGTTATTCAAACTTGTTGACGGCGTATTATCTTCTTTCAATTGCAATCAGGGTGCTGGTGTTTTTCCGCTTGCTCATTCTCCGCTGCAATTTCTCGAAATCCCTCTGAATTGGACATCCATTTTCTGAGAGGTAAAACCCCGTCCTTCATGATCGCTTTGGCATTTTCGTAGACCTCAACTGCCTCGTAGTCATTCTTTGCTCCTCCAGCGAAGTCGTCAACGTAAAATGAATCCTTGAGCGAAGAAACTATGTCGGGTTCATATTCTTTATAGGTATTTAGATGATGCTCAATTATGCTTGCCAAAATTAAAGACTACAGAACTGGTATCTTCGAATCTTTGGAAATAGTTTTGTTACATCATGGAACCAGAGGAAACGCAGCATTCATCTGTCGTCGGGCAATATCTGTATTTGGGGAAATGCTTTCTTTATATCTGCAACAATACCTACGGAATGACTTCGAAAGTCAAAACTTGGTAACTGTGTCGAATAAATTTGGGACCAGATTCAGCCCCTTCTTCAAACGCTCGTTGATTGAAGGACTGTCCTCGTTGGCCTTAGCCGAACCATCGAACACCACACATAATTTTGTTGTTTCCTTGTCTTCTGGTCTGGTTAAATGCCTGTATCCGAATGAAAAGTCTGTATGGCTTTGTTGGATTGCAATTCAGTGTTGTGACTTTGTAGGAAAGACCAAAAGACGCTTTTGCTGCTAAACGTTTAGACGTATTTATTTAGGTCATTTGTTTTTCAGGATAGTAAAACTCGCTCGGGGAGTGATTTTCGTCGTCATTATACGGCATAAAAAGTTTTAATTTCCTTTAAAATTGTGCAATGTTTACACGAGCGGGCAAGATGAATTTCTTGAGAGGGCAAGATGACTTTCTTGAGAGGGCAAGATGACTTTCTTGAGCGGGTAAGATGACTTTTCTACACGGCTAATCAACCAATCAGCGTGTGTCATTTGTTTCAGCGATATAATAATAATAGTTAATAATAATTATAATAATAATGATGATGGTGATGATTTCGTACTCGTCAAACTTCCTTTTTGGCCCCTATGAAACTATACCAAATGTACAGTGTCGAAAACCACCTACTATACTACACAAATAACTATTGTATATATTTTAGCAAACGTACTAGAAAGGCAATTATCAGAGTCACTGTGATTTCGTAGTCGATAGCGCGAGATAACAAGTGATTCCTGGGAGATATATCTATTAGTTGTACATGCATATAATTGGGAACCGCGGGACTATGAGTCCAGGGCCGAAACTAAAGCATTAATTGGGGGGGGGGTGTATATTCATACATTCGCGTTCTGCCCGACGAATTTCTTTTGAAATCAACGGTAATGACAACTGATTTCAAAAGAAATTCGTCGGGCAGAACGCGAATATATAAATATACACCCCCCCTCCCCCACCCCCAATTAACGCTTTAGTTTCGGTCATAATCTCTGACATTTTAATTACGTACTTTTTTATTTTTCACCAAAGTTTTAATGACTGCTAGATGTTCTCTTCGCTTTAAGATTACCTTTTGGAATAAGATAAAACACTTATAATCATCTTGTTGGCTAAATAAGCGTTAAAGTTTCCGGGACATAAACGAAACATATTAATGAGCGGAACTGCAGAAGTAAACTCATACTTGCTTATGTTGATCAATTTTAGCATGAAAGTGCTAAAGTGAGTACTACCAATGCATATTGCGGAGAATTTAAAATAATTCTATGATGTCAACTTTCTTTAAACTACGAAAATGGCTTTAAAACAAAGTGCGAGGTCATGAAGACAATCGAAACTACGCCATTATAAAGTTTATTAATGAATAAATTGCATTGCACAGCGGGCAGCTGATTGATCAAATCTTCGATCACTGCGTGCGTTTATCAGTAAAAACAATATAATAGGTAATTTTACCCATTAAGATCTTCCTTATACAGCCAAATTCCGCCCACTAACTATTGTTCAAAAAAACAACTTTAAAACTCAAACATATCTGCCCGTGGGCGACAGCGATGTGAGACCATAATCGTATCGCTTTATTGTTGTTTAATGTTCTTGTCTTGATTATGTGTGCACTTTACATATGTGAAGTTTACATCAATAGACACTTTGCACTTGAAAAGCTTGAGATCACAAGCAATGCAAGATTTAAATGTGATAGTTATTTGGGATATATGTGCAAGTACTATATTTTCCGCATATGCATTAACGATTTCATTTACGCATCGTGGATCGGAATCAGCCCCCAAACAAATAAAGCCCGTTTTCTACTTCAACCGTATCGCATCAAAACGTACAGTGTTTCATTGTTTTGTGAGCACTCAGCCTCAGGTAGAACCAGTGACATGGACAGTGGACAAAACAAAATGGGCGTTGTGAAAACCCGGAACGCCGGAATATCACGGAATTTCGCGGAATATCACGGAATTTCGCGGAATATCACAGAATTTCGCGGAATATCACGGAATTTCGCGGTTCATGTCGAATGTGCCCTTGTTTTGCCCTTGTGTTTTGGGTATTTCTCACTCACTGGGACTGTATCTACTTCACCAAATTTAGCTAAAGCGCGAGCCCGATGGGCGAGTAATGATTGTCGCGCAACGGGCTCCCTCTTTAGCTAAATTTGGTGAAGTACATACAGTCCCAGTGAGTGAAAAATGTGACAACCCAAGAATGACTCGATATTGATAGTTATTATATGTATGGAAATACACAAAACACAGGGGCACATTCGACATGAACCACGAAAATCCGTGATATTCCGGCGTTCCGGGTTTTCACAACGCCCAAAACAAAATAGCTAGGTTTCGCTTCGACACGGTTAAAGTGAAAAACAGGCTTAAAGTAGTGAATGGAGCGGGAAAGAGAACATGGCCATGCTTCAGCAACTGCATGAAAACACCGAAGTAATTAGTTTTCTGCATTGCACAAATACTCCACATTGACAGTCTCACAGTGATGTTAGTTTACTAATTGGATATCGTGCAGCTTATATGTTGTTTACCTTTTTGGCGGCAAGGATTGTACACAAATTCCTAGAGAATTTTTGTTAATTATTGAGCATACAATGATTTTTAGCTTGAATCGCAATGAGCGTTTCAACGAAAGTATTATTCGCTCTATAAAAAATAACGAGAACATATATATTCCTCTCTGGCGCAAATTTAACCTTACAAACATCCACGCCGCCCACACATATGAAAATGAATTTTTAATTAGTTTAAAGCAGGGGTCAGCGGAGTGCTTCATGAAGTGTTTGTATGCCGCGTGTAAACTCAGCGACTTTGCAGAGAACATGTTTTTAAGTTCTTGTACATGCATCACACATTCTGCATGATCTGGATAAACCAAGCTTGCATTCCAAAGTCAAGCTAAACCATTTGCGCAGCAAATCAGTTATGGTGGTCGTTTTTTCAAAGGTTTGAAAATCTTATCTAATGTCGATTTACTTGTAACTTGAGTCTTAAAATGCAACCGGCAAGAGCATATTTAATGTATGAGAAATAAAATGAACAAATGGCGGTAATGGCGGCTTTATGCATCACGTGGCTAGCACAAAACTAACAAATATACAGGACTGCATGTTATTGGCACATTAATTGGAAGAGTTTTTCCAACTTTAGCTTATCTGTGCAGTAAACATTTCTATTAATTAATGAGCATTAGGCTCTGCCTCTTTTCAATAAACCATTAAACTTGCTTGTGAAAGGACAACGAAACGGCTGCAGCTTATCAACGCATACTGTCATTTAAATTAGCGAAATTAAATTATCACTAGACTGGCAAGGATTTTGACAAATTTCAAAATTCTCAAACATACAACTGTTTAATGCCAACACTCACTAAAATAACTCTTAGCTTAATGAAAAAATTGACAAAAATGGTAAAAGGTATACGTAATGACATGATGTTTTCACTTGCCATAAACACATAACTGATGTGTAAGTATATAGTTGTTAAATTTTGCAAGGCTGCGAAAGGTCCTTGTGTGGAGGGTGCATGTGTGTGGGGGGCAACACATGTTCATGTCTAGCCTCATCATTTATTTCCCCCACCGCGGCGAATCAGTCAGCAACAAACAAACAGTACTGCTCCCACTTTAAAAAACACGCTGTTTATTAGCAATTCACTATAAAAATCATAAAATTAGTTCTTAGAGTGGTTCCACAGCCACAGCACTGCAGCTTCTACATCTAGTATCAGTTTTAAAATCAAATAAAGAACGAATTCATGTATTCAAATTTAATTTCAGAAGGTTCTAGAATATGAAACTAACATAAAGGATATGAACGTAATTTATTTATGAAACCGCAGATTCTCAACTATTGTTTTGGCGCCGTGTGAGCAATGACGCATGAGAAATATGTCAGTTGGACGCTTGTTGGACACATTGTGAAGCAGTGAAAAACTCATTAACCCTCAACACATACGATTGTCTACGGCATTAAAAGATTTACTTATCCTATGCATAATTCGCGTTGGATCACGCGCATGCGCAAGTGCTACAGCATAAGCATTTAATTAAAAACAGGATGCCCACACCCATTATTTGCATGTTGATAGCTGAGAATTTTAATACAGTATTACGATGCACGTAATATTGTATTATAAGAATGACATGCATGTGTGTTATTTAAAATTGACAAGCGCAACGCAAGGGTTGTAAATATAAATACTCTACATCAATGAATTCCCCATTTGCACACGCACAACTGCGTAAAATTACACACACACGCAACGTGGAACATAATATATTGCGAGTTTTATTAGTCACGACTAAAGACAGGGCGACACGAGGCGAACGATAATTAAATTTTAGATTTAATTTTAATTAATCTCAGGTGATATGCATCTCATTATAAAATGAAAATAGGATACGACGTGACATTTCGTGTATTTGTGGCGAAAAACGTAATAACGGTGATACTTAGACACCAGAAAGCGGAAAAAGTAATATTTTACCGCAAAGAACAACTAAGTTATTGAATGGCAATGTAGTTAAAATATAAAATGATATGCATACTTGTATCACATTTGCCACATGGGAGTTTCTCCACAGCGATTAAATCAATACCAGAAACTATGGCAACCTAACCAGCGGGTAAGTTGCTATGCTGTGCTCGAAACGGGAAAAACATGATGTAGCGACGTGGGAAAACCGGAAGGGCAACCCACCATTGTTTGGATCACGTTTGGTGCGTGGGCAGCATAATATAATATTTATATAGCGCACTACACATCTCGGCATATTCAGACGACTTCTGTTCATTACAGTTGAACGTGTCATAGCGATACAAAAGAACAATGTTGTTTCCTGTTCGCAACGACGAAAATCTTCTTCGACGAAGTTTTCTAAATCGTTTAAAATTAAGAATACTGAACCAGGATGGCGTGGTCAAACGCAAAGAAAAAGTACATAGATGTACATCAGATTTGTTAGACTTCAACACAAGAGCGCGCACGTGGAGTCTTCCCTCAGAAGCAGAACTACGAAGATATAGCCTCGTTCCCAGGCGCTTTCTAATTTTCTAATCAGGAAAAGTGTATAGGATTGTATATATAGATTTAATATCGTGAATGCGCGCGGGAAACACGCGAGGAGAAAATAGGGGGAAGGGAGCGAAAGCGCCTGGCAGAAAATGAATTCAAGATGGCGGAATGCGTGGAGCAGCCACTGCCAAGTTTAATAGAAACTCCCCTCGACGATATAAGCAAAGAAGAACACCTTCGAGATTAGATTTCTTAAGGCTTTCGGTAATCTCTTCCATCTATCAAACACATGTACGGCCAACACACGCGACTGGAAAACGAAATTCTCAATAAAATACTATCTTATCACTTTTTCGTTGAATCATACACTTTTTTCTGCATTTTCTGCCAGGCCCGACCGCGCGTTTCCGACTGTGTTTTCCACGCAATACCCACGCAACGACACGCAACGGTAACGGTTGGGCCTGGGGACGAGGCTGACGAAGATATATTGGCCCAGTGGACCAGCGTTTGGTAGAAAATGCTGAAATTGCAAAGCACAGGAGACGACGATCGAGGCGTTATTCCTTCCAGCTAAGTTTACCAGACCTACCATCACGACCAAAGACCATATCCTTACCAAGATATTTACCAGCAAAACAAACACTTTTTAATTCCGTGCGGTGTAAGTGGTGTGAACCGCTTGAGCTGCCTGTTGCTCAGACTGTTGTACCGGAACATTATGACGGCAATGAAGAAACGTACATTGACGAGAACGGAATATACACTACAGTACTTTGCTTTACTGAAATGTAAAGGCTGAAAAAATATGGTTGCGCTGATTCGATGTGTGTCCCGGTGTAAATGTTGTAATTACGTTGGCTGTTGAGTTCGTTGATCAATATTTCGTCACATCGAACTTTCCTCTCAGTCTGAAAGATTTAATATCATGAATAGCCGTGAATAGCCAATTAATGTGAGATACAGTTCACACGTACAGAGCTGGTCTTTGTACACACATACTTTGTATGACTATTATAAATAATAAACGTTATTTATTCAATATATATATAGTATTATAATGTACATATGATGTATATAATATCGCGCTGGTCGCGAATAATTTGAATCTATATTTTGCAGGTAGTAAAAGACGCAAAATCTAGTCCTGGTATATTTTTATTGCTAAAATGTGTTTGAGTGACGCATGCACGAGTTACGGGAGACATGCATGGACGAGTTATCGGGTGAGGGTAAGGGAGGGGGGGTGTGATTGACAGTGATACGCATTAATACAATGTTTTATTTTCTTTGATATGCCGCGGTCAATAACTTGGTTATTGCTCTTGAATAAATACTCAGATGAAACTTGTTAAAAAAATTTTTTACGTGACCAGAGATCACGTATACAACGTTAGCAATTGTGCCTCAAGGCCTGATTATATTATGTTGAAAGGACTAATGCAGAAGGCCGATAGTTCATTGGACAATAATGATCAACACGGACACTTTATATGATATCACAGCTACCAACATCAACCGCATTTCAACACTGTCATCTTACCAACAAATATTTGAAGATGCGGCACAAACATGTCAAAACGCAATTAGGACAAAGCAACGTAAGCCACAAGCTGGAACAAATGCCTCAAGAAACAAAACAACCACGCAGGAAGAGACAACGCAATATCACTTGGTTTAACCGGCATTTAGCAAGAACGTCAAGACAACATTGTACGCAGTTTTCTTAGTCTTGTAGACTTTACACAAATTTTCATTAGGAACACAGTTATGGTTGCAGTAGCATTAATATTACAATTATCACAAGGCACAACACGCGCATAATTAGGCAGAGTAGATTACCCCCCCCCCATCCAGCGGCGGAAGTAATTAGTATTCAAAATTGCGGCGGACGCTGACTGACTGTCACTAGCACGTGAACAGCACATGCACAGTGAATTGACGTCATAGCGCGTGAGCAGCACGTGGACAACACATGCACATGGGATTGATGTTGTGATCAGCAAAGAAGGGTACGAGTACAGCGCCGTGTAAATAAGAGAATACAATATAGGTTTAAAAAATATTTATTTCTTTTGAGCATTACATTTTGTGAACTAGTGTTTATATTTTGGCTTATATAAACATACTAGATAATCTATTAAGTTTTTAAAAGTAAAAGTTTTTTCGATATTCAAGTAAAGAGCATGTAGAATTAAGTACGATAAGTTAAAAGTTCGTTCAAAAAATGTTTCGACATTTTGCTGGTGGTTCTTCATAATTTAGGATTTTGTAAGCTTCTATATGATCAGTACCCAGATGTTTTCTCTACCGATATTCGATTTTGCTCATCAGAGAAGTACAATCAGCAATCCGTTGTATTTCTCTTTCAATCAGCTGAACTGTCGTCGCTGTTGTCAATTCGCTTGGTGTAAATTCTTTTAAGAGCAAAATGTTATCAGAATACATCTGCTTAAAGAGATGTGTCATAGAGAGTTCAAGCAAGAGCTGTTTAATCCGTATAAGGTTAGGTATTTTTAGAGCGTACGATCGGCTTGCAAATGTGTTTAGGTATTGTTCTGCAGGGTGCCGGATATTGTAAGAGCGAACGTACGGTTAGGTATTGTTTAAACGCTGTGCGTTCGCTATGCTGCTGTTTAGACATTGTTTTAAGCGCACGTACGCGTGGCAAGGTCAATTCAAAAGGGCGAAAAAAGGGGTATGACGAATACGGAATCGTACTGATTTTGGAGCAAGATATTAGAGTGTTTCTTGGTTTGCATAAATTAACACATGGATTAACGTTTGGAATAATTTATTTTTATAAGTATTACGGACAGTAGAGCTATATGTTGTTAGTCCCGTACATATTTATGCGGTGAGCAGATGAGCACCTGCTCATAACTGCTCATGAGCACATGCTCGTACGCATGAGCGCATGCTCATACGCTCATAGGTCCCGATGTGGCCCGCCGTGTTAGTATAGCTATATTTTGTTAGTCTCGTACAATTTTACGCGATGAGCACATGAGCATCTGCTCATACGTTCATAAGGCCGGATGTGGTCCGACAGTTATAACCCTCCCACATATTAAAATATTACCAAACTCGGATGTGTATATATAATTTTATTTAGAACATCATGACAAATATTTATGTAGTTAATAATCTTCTTCATCATCACTGTCCTCAGTGAAACTGTAGTCTTTTAAACGTCTTTTAATTAGAAATTTTCTCTTATTGACAGCTGCTTCCATAGCCTCTTCTGGATCAAAATCATCATCGTTCACGAGCGCATTCTTTGTTTGCATTATTTGCTTATGCATCGGATCTTTTTTTAGTTGTTGTATCCATTGGAGGCGCTGCATATAGATATTTGCAAGTTCCTTTTGGAGCTTAGGCAGAATATCGGAGTAAGCTTTTTGGTCAGCGGATTGCTTATCCAGACCACTTTCTATATAATTCATCTTCATTTCTTCAAAAGCCGCCTGATGCTTTTGCATCGCTCCTTCTACCATGGGCATCCAAGGATCCTTTTCTTCCTCTCCTTCTTCCTCCTCAGTTTCCATCTCACTGTCTGTTGTCATGGGACTTTCAGACCCATGAGTTGACGTTGTCGAAGCATCGTCTTCAGAGTCCATTGTCTGACTTTCTGTTTCTGACATTTCTCTATCTTCGCTTTTCAGCGGACAATACTCGTTTTCGTGTCGACGTAGATTGAAACCACGATTAAATGCTTTCCCGCAAAATTTACAGTTCATTCCGCTACAACTGAGTGTGTAGAAATGCCTTGTCATTGAGCAGCACTCTATTTTTATGAGCAAGTGGGCATGTGCTCATGAGCAGTTATGAGCAGGTGATCATCTGCTCATCGCATAAACTTGTACAAGGCTAACAAAATATAGCTATACTAACTTGACTATAGCCACATCGGGACCTATTAGCGTATGTGCTCATGAGCAGTTATGAGCAGGTGCTCAAATGCTGATAAGGCCCTAACTGTTAGGTATTGACAGCTATAACCATTGTGGGAATCCCAACTATTGGTATAATTATGCAGATGACCATCTGCTTATACGAGGTTGATTAGAGGGTGGTGTGGGGCCGACAAAGGTCTATGTTGGGTCAATGTGGGACCGGTGTGGGGTGAATGTATTGAGGACAAGCAAATAAAACAACGTCTACAAACTCAACAGGTTTGTATCCTTTATTTACTACAGCTTTTCATTAGAAGCTGTACTACAGCTTTTCATTAGATGATGAATTTCTATTTGATCTATCCTACACAACAAATATAAGCACAGCGTTCCCTGGTTGTTTCTAAGTCTTCTCATTTCTTTGAGGCCACGACATGCATCGTCTACCAAATTGTTTAACATCCAGGTTTGTACGTCAACCATCCTTTTGCGGAGGTATAAAGCATTCCTCTTTTTCTTCAAATATTCAACTCTTTTTCTTGCCTCTGCCACACGCTTGTTCAGGTCATGTAACCGCGATAAGTTCAGGTCATGTAACCGCGATAAGTTCAGGTCATGTAACCGCGATAAGTTCTCCTCCATTGAATTGGCAATCTAAAAGTCTTATCTCTGTGAACGTTGCAAGCGGTATGCTCTTACCGACTCAAATTTATCATTTTATACTACTAGCAGGATAACTAAAAACCAATCAGATTTTAATATGGTATGTTTCATATGTGCTCGGCCATCGGGCCACATAGGGCCTTATGAGCGTATGAGCATGTGCTCATGAGCAGCTATGAGCAGATGCTCATGTGCTCATCGCGTAAAATTGTACGAGACTAACAAAATATAGCTATACTAACACGGCGGGCCACATCGGGACCTATGAGCGTATGAGCATGCGCTCATGCGTACGAGCATGTGCTCATGAGCAGTTATGAGCAGGTGCTCATCTGCTCACCGCATAAATATGTACGGGACTAACAACATATAGCTCTACTGTCCGTAATACTTATAAAAATAAATTATTCCAAACGTTAATCCATGTGTTAATTTATGCAAACCAAGAAACACTCTAATATTTTGCTCCAAAATCAGTACGATTCCGTATTCGTCATACCCCTTTTTTCGCCCTTTTGAATTGACCTTGCCACGCGTACGTGCGCTTAAAACAATGTCTAAACAGCAGCATAGCGAACGCACAACGTTTAAACAATACCTAACCGTACGTTCGCTCTTACAATATCCGGCACTCTGCAGAACAATACCTAAACACATTTGCAAGCCGATCGTACGCTCTAAAAATACCTAACCTTCACTCCTACGCGTAACGCTCTAGTGACTCAATACATCTATTGCAATATACTCTATCACAACACTCTTGCTCTCCAAGCTATACGGATTAAACAGCTCTTGCTTGACTCTCTATGACACATCTCTTTAAGCAGATGTATTCTGATAACATTTTGCTCTTAAAAGAATTTACACCAAGCGAATTGACAACAGCGACGACAGTTCAGCTGATTGAAAGAGAAATACAACGGATTGCTGATTGTACTTCTCTGATGAGCAAAATCGAATATCGGTAGAGAAAACATCTGGATACTGATCATATAGAAGCTTACAAAATCCTAAATTATGAAGAACCACCAGCAAAATGTCGAAACATTTTTTGAACGAACTTTTAACTTATCGTACTTAATTTTACATGCTCTTTACTTGAATATCGAAAAAACTTTTACTTTTAAAAACTTAATAGATTATCTAGTATGTTTATATAAACCAAAATATAAACACTAGTTCACAAAATGTAATGCTCAAAAGAAATAAATATTTTTTAAACCTATATTGTATTCTCTTATTTACACGGCGCTGTACTCGTACCCTTCTTTGCTGATCACAACATCAATCCCATGTGCATGTGTTGTCCACGTGCTGCTCACGCGCTATGACGTCAATTCACTGTGCATGTGCTGTTCACGTGCTAGTGACAGTCATTCAGCGTCCGCCGCAATTTTGAATACTAATTACTTCCGCCGCTGGATGGGGGGGTAATCTACTAGGCAGCCACAAAACATCAGCACAGACAACTGTAACTGTAGGAACAAGCACGCATGAGTAAGGTGGCATGACTAACAAGCACATTTAAAGAGCGATACGTACAAGAATCATATCAAATCTTCCATCCACAAAAGATGCTCAAACAAAACGGAACTTTCGAAACACGTTTGGCACTTCCGGAAACAAAATAAAACATAACATAACATAAAAACACCCAGCAAACCAAATCGGCTGAGGTTTGTTTATACCATTGCTACCTAATTCTCAACTTTGGTACATTAGAACCAACCTCGTTCCCAGGGCCTCTGCGGTGGAACGTGAGGTACAAGGCCCTGGCGAAGGCTGCTTCTCGGGCACTTAATTTCTGCAATATATTGGAAAATTTGGTCATGTGACTACTAGCCCTTTCCAACGCCTCTGTCCATCACATGTTTCACCACAAACAGGCCCTGGGAACGAGGTTGCATTAGATTAGAACAAAAGTAACCGGACATAGGAATAAATACGAGTTATTCACTCGTATCCATACTTCTAAATGCGTATTTACTTTTGTTCTCCGTTACGCCGCCGCACGCGAATATAGTAATAACTAAGCTTGTGAGTGATTTTAAAATGTGAACTGAGATTTTGTCTATTTTTTGCCAGTAAGCTCAATAATATACTTTCGGTCTGCCAAGACAAAAATAGATTTCAGGTAAACATCCGTAGCAGCAGTGGCGTAGCCAGCTTCGATAATTGCATCGAGGGGCGAATATTCATATATTTGAGTTCACAGACCTTAAAAACAATCGATTTCAAAAGAAATTAATGATGCAAAACATGATACATGAATATTCGCCCCTCCAATTATCGACGCTGGCTACGCCACTGCTTAGCAGAGAGAGAAAGGAATGCATGCTTTTTAAGCGCCTGCACTCGCCCTCTCGGATCTAGAATTGCAAACAGTGTACTAATGACAGAAACAACGTCTACATCTCATAACAATTTATTGCCTATTATTAATTACAATTTTTATGATTCTAAATATTAAAATTAACATTTCATTTTTATATACGTCTTAATAATTCGATTGAATAAATTAAAACCGAATTTCGAAAGTTTATAACATATTATTCCCATATCTATAAAAATAATAAACCGGCATGATATAAACAACTGAGAAGAGATAGCGATAAATTATAAGATAAAATGAAGGCTCGCTTGATGGCTGCTACAATTGTTACTGCACATTCTTTTTGACAAATATATCTTTCTCTAATTCAAATAATTTAATGAAACTCATGCAAAAAGAATCAGTCAATTAATTATTGATCACATACGAGTGTCATAACTGGCACGCATGATATAAAATGAGTTATAATGATCCAAATGATTCACACACGGCGAATTTACATATATGCGACATTAATCTTGACTTAACATGAACTGATTTCTTAAACAGTTTTCATTTAATTTAGGAGCAGGAAGGTACTCAAACATTGGTAAATATGAACACCACAGAAAAAAATTACCATTAGCAACGTAGCGATACAGGCGCATGCGAGCATAAAATTTTTTTAAAAATTTAAAGTATTGAATGCATACCGATTTTAGGTCCAACTTAAAGCGACTGAGACCAATTTAAACCTATTTTTACATGCGTGTGCGTCCGGTGATATTCATGCACGGGGTATACGATCATGTACAGTATTTTCCCCCAAATTATTTGTTGTCTACAACAGAGTACATAATTCCTTTTATAATTACTTTTGTGTTTTGCGTACCATGTTAAATTCACTAAAGTTCGATATATCGAGAAAAAACAAGCACATATAAAATTTTGCGAACGACATTCTCCGCTTTTGAAATTTTCCTTCGCGGTAACAAGCACAGAAGTTGATGACGCAAGAGGTTGATGCGCAACAATGAAATCTCACATGTTATCCGCGTCCGTTATTGAAGCTGTTGTTGCCTGGTCCGCCGTCGTACAATTTCATTGATGTACGCTTTCATCAGTTTTGCTATTTCCACGACCTGTAATTATTTTTAAAATACAATACTGTGATATGTACAAGATAAACGTGTCTTATAAACTCGAGTAAGTCTTAACCTCGCACCCAGGGTATTACCAGGAAATAAACAGAAAAGGCAGTAAGCCTGACACCGGGTTGGGATAAAACGCGGAACCGGAATGACGGAATGGCGGAACGGAACGGAATGGCGGAACGGAATGGGGATAAAACGCGGAACGGAATGGCGGAACGGAATGGGGATAAAACGCGGAACGGAATGGCGGAACGGAATGGGGATAAAACGCGGAACGGAATGGGGATAAAACGCGGAACGGAATGGCGGAACGGGGAGTTAATCTCAGCCATGTCATTAACAGCCCTGGCAAATACCGGCGGCAAAAGGCGAAAGAAATTATCGGCAGCAATTTTTTGCCTTCTTGAGTTTATCCAAATTGCGAGGGCTGCATTAAGGCAGTTACATTTACTTCTCACGAAGAGGTAGTCTCAAAATTGTAAGTATTTGAGAGTTGGGGTTGGACCTTAGCAGAATATTAAAATAACAGTTACCCAGGACAGACAAAACACGCGTGTTTTCCTTAGTGGAATCTACAATATATATTACCTGGGTGGTTTCGAATACCATCTCTCCTCTACCTTCAGCAATTATTTTGTACACGTTGTTCTTCGGAGCACCGAATGATAATATGCTACAAAAAGAAGATGGAGGAAAGGTCTTCCATTAAATTGTTGAGACTGCAGTTTGGTTAGCAATGTTTATGCCTTACAATTAAATGCGAGAATATTTTGCTGGCTGGAAAATATTTGAAACTGCGAAAACACAAAAAGATGTTGAAATTGAGTACGCCGGTAATAAACGATAGTCTCCCTGTAAGCTAGTTATTTTAACGAGATCACGTTTTAACTCTCCAAAGAGATGCAATGGACCTTTAACCTTTTAGACAAAATGTTGAAAAAAATTGAAATAGGAAAAAATATTACCACAGCTTGAAAGAGCATCCTAAACTTAGTAAAATTGCAAAGTTTGGTTGTAAAATGCTGTACACTATAGATAATTTAGCCTTGCCAAGTTGGCAAATTTTCTTTAGTTTTGTATTGTCCGTGAGAAATGAAAACCCAAGGTATCAACAGGGTATTATTTTCCACCCGTGATACAAATTCGCAAGGCTATATTATCTACAGTTTACAGCATTTCACACCAACCAAAATTTGCAATTTTACGAAGTTTAAGATGCTCTTTCAAGATGTAGTAATATTTTTGCCTGTTTCGAATTTTTTCAAAATTTTGTCTAAAAGGTTAAAGGTCCATTCTTAACACATTTTCGTAGAACTTATATTTGATCAATTTTATTATTATGTCACATATCAAAATTTAACTTACTACTCATATTCGCAAGTCATTATTGCTCTTGATTCGTATCGTTTGTACACGGCGATTCCTTCTAGACTGACACCCAGCCATAACTCTGGAGGAAAGTTAGCATTGGTCGACTAGAAAAGTGAATTAATTAAAAATATTGTTATGAAACTTTCCACTGCTTTATTTTGCCGACGTCTAAATTATGCGAATTCTCAAAATCATTCTCCTGATCTAATCAAAAGAATTGAGGAGAAATTAATGTCACACCAACTTTGCTTGGCCGCATTCAATGTCTATGGACCGCTTGCATTAAGGACAAAATTTTGGAAAAAAGTTGAAATAGGAAAATTTATTACCACAGCACTGAAGAGCATCCTAAAATTAAGTAAAATTGAAAAGTTTGGTTGCGAATCGTTGTAAAATGTGGAAAATGTAAGCCTGTGAAGATTGCAAATTTTGTATATTTTTGTATCACGCACAGAAAATTGATACCAACATCGAGAAAACGGTATCAATATTCAGTGCGTAATACAAAAGTATACAAAATTCGCAAACTTTGCAAGGCTATATTTTCCACATTTTACAACATTTCGCGACTAAACTTTGCAATTTTACTAATTTTAGGATCCTCTTCAATGCTGTGGTTATTTTTCCCACTTCAACTTTTTTCAAAATTCTGTCCATAATGCAATCGGTCCATTTAGGGTTTATTTTAAGTGTTTTTTTTTTGCATAAATATATTCCTGTTTATGATCGTGAAACTAATTTCTTGCAGAATAATATGCAAATTCAAGTCAATACTGAAACTTCACCAAACAAAACTTGATGAGATTTCAGTATTGACTGTTTATTACTCTTGCTCATTTATTGTAGGAGACTCGCTCAACCACCGCTTGGCAGCCATTTTTCTTATTTTTTGTTGGTTTTACTGTCCCACAATTACATGCAAAGGATAAAAGAAATGTCAAACAACAAATTTGTGGGGAAAAATTAGGCTTGGCGGTTTTTTACATACTGCTGGGTATAGTTCGTTCATACTTTACCAGCACGCACAACTCAGGTAATATTTTATACAACCATCATTCTTGGAAGTTGGGCAAAACATCTTCATATCGTCGAACTCTTGACTGGGTCAAGTGGAATATGTTTGTATGAAGCTACAATGGCATTCCTAAGATAATCTTTGGATTTCTACTGCCTTCCGTTGGCATGCATCTCTCTCTTAAGGTCGATCCAGATTTTTCTCAGTGGGATTTACGACTGGAGATCAGGTTGAATATTCCATTTCCCCCCATACTTCACCAAAACGAAGTTCAAGTACATAGCAGAAAATCAAGTGGCATGACAGGACGCAATATCATACATAAAAAGCACCGTTTCGGCCTATACTAAGCTTTTGTTTCTGTGCCATTAGGTAAACATCTTGTTAAGGTAGTATGTGAAACATAATCAGCCTTTCAAACATTTTGTTATCAAAAATTCCTGCCGGAAATATGATTCTAACACTCATTCCCTGATACCTGAGAAAATACACACGTTGATGTTGCCTTCTGCGCCAACCAAAGATTGCACAGTTGCATGAAGGACGACGCACACCATAAGACTCTCCGCCCCTGCCTCGTCCCCAGGCGCTTGCTGATAGAACGATGCGTTATATAAACAGTTTACATGAAGTATGAGTTGCGGAGAAATCACATTGTCCTTTGCACGTTACGCCGCAATACAGTACGTCATGTAAACTGTTTATATAATGCGTCGTTCAATCAGCAAGCGCCTTCGGACGAGCAGTTTCGGCTCTATAATTGAAATTTGGTTTGGTGAATTATGAAAAAAACCCCAGGAACATCCAACTGAGAAACATCTGGATCATCCATACATGGGCGATCATTACCAGCGGAAGGCAATACAGATTCAAAGATGATCTTTGAAACAACATTGTGGCTTTATCCAAAGATAATCCATGAGATGCAGTCAAGCATGCTGGTTGCATACTTAATGCTTACATTGACGCTGTTTTGAACGAACTATAAACAGTAACGTAACAAACCATTAAGCCTAATTTTTCCTTTCAAATTTGTATATAAATGTGGAATAGTAGAACCAACCAAAATTCAGGAAATTGGCTGCCAAAGCTGTGGTAATGAACACACCTGAGCGAGTCTCGTACAATACGTGCATGGGCAAGAATAGTAAATAATCAATAGTAAAATTTCACCAAATTTTGTCAAATATTGCCTCAGTTATCTAAAAAATTTGGATTTGCATATTATTCTGGAACGTATTGTATGACAATGAATGTATTGTTTTATTCCAGATATATTCTAGACAGCAGCAAACACAGACAGTAACACATAAGCTACATATTCGTTCAAAGTAATAAATAATTTGAAATGAAGGCATAATCAACGAAACGATTTTATTTCTTTATCAAATCAAACCGAAGTAGTTTTATTGCTAAATTTTTCAATAGCTTCACTTTTTGGGTATAGAACCTTGCTTGGTCCAGACATACTTTCACATCAAATAATGTTGAGCTGTAACCAGGCCACTTCTGCAAAATCCCTATGTATTGCTCTTGAGCTTCTTGGCATGTCATTCCCTGCATTCATCAAAAATAGGAAAAATTAAGCAACTTCAGCGTAGTAGGAGAATTTAACAATCAAAATATCAAATTTTTTATCATTATATTCTACTGTATCATGGCCTGTCAAAATATGGTGGAGCAATCCCCAAACTTCACAGTTAAGCAAACTACAAGCCCCTTGTTTGAAGTGAACAGCTCCTCACTGCGGACAGCCCCCTCATTACAACATCATGCATGCACAAAGCCACGGTTACCCAAATCAGCTTTTTCTGTCTTTGTCACGTCGATCAACATTTTATTTCAGAACCATCCTCAGAGATATGAAAAACTAGATTCATATTAATCTGACACTGCAGAGAACAACGACAAATTCGTTGTCTCGAGCGGGGTTCGAACTCGCATCTTCGGGTTTCTAGACCGCCGCTCTACCAATTGTGCTATCGAGCCAACTGGGATTGGTAGCGAGTCTTATCCAATTTTAGTGTACGAAATACTTTCGTGACGACTTAACGCTTGTCTTTGAGGAACCATCCCCAAACTCTATTTCAGAATCATGTATGCAGTGTCAGATTAATGTGAATCAACATTTTACGTACGTAGCAAATAATTCTCACCTTGTTTCCCTTCCAGTAATCACATATAGAACTCTTTATATAAGACGACTCTGCTTTTTGTTCCGCTTCTTCGATAGCTTTTTCTGCTGCTTCTTCGTTCAAACCTAGAAAAAATCATCATTTCTTGCTCCAGATGTAGGGTCTATGTTTCAACACGCTACTAGCCCAATTTAAAGCAATTTCTTCGGATACATAATATGAAGCAGCTTCTTTTGCATTCTAGAAATTATTGTAATTCGGTCATACGAAAATATCTCCCCCCAGATCCTTAACTAGGGATTGAGCCCCCAAATGAGCTTCTGTGCGATTTTAGTCACGTAGGTGAATAGTGGCAGATATTTCGTTAGAATGTAAGATTGGCTCTAATGACATAGTTTTAGGACCCGTAAAATCAGCATTTGACTTCATAAGGCACAAACATGTTGGACACTTCAGATTTAGCTAATCAATATCCCACCTACAACTCATCAATTTTTCTAATTTTTCAAAATAAATTAAGTGCCTAAATCGCCGGAAAGATAGTTTGCAAAGTTTCCCTGGGAAGGATACCCCATGCAGGACCCCTGAACAAAACTCGCGCTTTCGGTACTCTTTCGGTTCAGCCCTCCAACTTTTAGTGGAACTGCCGCTCGATCCTTCCCGCGCTATCTCACACGCGACTCCGTAGCGAACTAACCAATGACGAAGAGAATGTATTGGCATTCTACATACCATTCTAAACCTCATTAATAATTCATGAGAAAAACACAAAGGAAATCATAGCCGTGACTGGAGTCTATACATGAGATAAAGCACATGTCGATTTTCACAAAGGCTTCGCCTCGCGTTGTATATCTGATAAAGCACTCCTGCGCGTGTTTTAAATATTACTTAAAGTCTAGATGCTATAATTCGCTATCACTAGTAATATAAGTATTTATGTAAGTTGACTTAAAAGTTTGCTTAAAAAATGTGTGCCTGGTTGAGGGAAATATATACCTCCTGTGACACCACTCCAAAGAGAGGAGGGGGGCATATGCACGCAATATTCATTTGTGAAAGTATTATGCACAGAACATGCTTTTATATTTTAGGTTACATTAGTGGAACTGTACATAATTGTCAATAAAATATACAACTGGACAAATTGATACATCCCAATTTACATGCAATGACATCAGTGGCGAGGGGTCATTGCATGTAATGTAGTTCTAGTATAATTTAAATTTATATTTTCTTTATACTGTAATTGATATCTGTTAATTAGATTACAACAGTTACAGTTTACAAGGGAAATTATATGTGTGATATAAGTATAACTCTGTGTAGGGGGATATCCACTTGAATTAGAATTGTTAATTAGACTTGTAGAGAAATTACACCAGTGTTTGAGTAGTAAACCTTTGCCTAGCATTTACGTACTAGTCTATACTTATTTGGGGTTTTCGTGAATTTTTTCGTTGTCAATATGATTGTCGTAATATTGCAGCAGGACAACGTTGCTTGTAGTTTGCACCCAGTTTGAGCCGGCGAGAAAGTTTCGAAAATATGTTTGTGATGTAGCTAGTTACTAGCTAGAACTAAATGGTTAGCGTATGTAATGGTGTTCATGTTGAAATAAAATACTAAAATATTACAGATTGGCATGTGTGTTTTCTATTGCCTTTTTTAAACTTTTGCATGGGCTGTTTCAGTTGAGTTTACGATACATTCCGCCGTAATGAACACAGAAAACTATGTTTGAGCGACGCTACAGAGACCAAATTTTTTTGCACGAATATGACCAAATAAATGTTTGAAAAAGCCATTTCCGACTATCTGGATGGCCTAAATTTCAATAATTTTTTCGCACGGCGCCATGGTGGCTTTTCGTGACCTTCGTGGCCTCCATCCTAGAGCATGACTAATGTTTCTGTGCGAGCTATGCCAGTGTTGGTGGATGAAGCCTATCGTGCTATTATCTTAAAATTCGGGCACAATCTCATCCGGATAAAATTTCAACAATTCCTTAATGCAAGAATTTAACAATTCTAGTTAAGTTAGCTGCTAACATTATGTTACTTTACACAACGTCACTTTTACGTCCAACACATAATTTTAACGAAGCTTTTGTACACATCTCAAACATCAAATTTGGTAAAACAAATTGATACGAAAAACACTTTTAATATATAGCGGTTGTGACCCTACTTAATTGGTATTAACAGAACTAATTTACAGAAGCTACATATCAAACTAAGCATGTAAACTTGAGATAGTTCCTAGGGCAATTTACTCCTCGTATTACGTATACAACAATTATCCGGATTAACTAGTGGACGAGCTTCCAGGATTACTAACGCGCCGTCGAATACTGCTCAAAAGTCGCCGCATTTCCTCAACTTTTTCTGCCATGGCTGATTTATCAGCTGGGTAAGTTTTAACAACGGTGACATTTCTGAACTGAATGCTGTCCTTTGCTTCAGGACGCTGTCGTTTATCACGTAGGTGGCAGTTTCTTTGTTCTTTAGAAGCTTTGATCGTTTGAGATGAAGAGTCACCACCAATCAGTGTTGCAGTTCCCCTGCTTTCCAGATCATCAATAGCGTAGAATCTTGGTCGTGCGACGTGTAACAACTGTATCGAAATTAGAAATAATTTGGTCAAAACACGAAGGAAGAAAAAGGCTTCAATTGCGTTCAAACTTTTTCTTTTGCTGAAAACTAATCCTTTCTCGACTCGATGCCAAAAGTCACAGTCAAAAACAGTGCTTTAATGCTCACTATGGCAAAATATATTGCCTACGAGGCTTAGATATAAACACATTGGCTTTCGTCATTCCATTAATCATAAGTTTCTGGGTTTTGCTTTCTTGCAGATGAAGAGTAATTATAATACAGATTTAACGGGATTGGTTCCCAGAAAATTTGTCATTCGGTCAGGTAATATGTCTCCACGATTAACTTAAAGTGCATATGACAAAACCACAATTTTATTCCATTTTACAAGGCGCCACGAATTAAGTTTTTTAAAATCATGGCCGGGAGAAAAAAGCCTGAGTACGAATACTGGTTGCGATGTCACAGTAGGCGGAAGTCGCACCGTCGCATATAAAACAACACAAAAGTATAGTCATGTGCGAGGCGAAAAGAGTTACTTTTGGGGGATATTTGTTTGTACATGAACCTGAACATTTTACGCGACAGAAAACACATTGTATCTCGGAACCTTCAAGGAAATGGCTCAAATTTAAATATTTGAGTCAAATGTGATCGATGTCGGTATTGAGATGGGCGTTATGTGTCAATTGGACAAAGTGATATACAGGAGCTGATTAAAATGTAAAAGGTTCATAAAGAAGTCAAATGCGCGAGCGTGATGTTGCAGTCGTTTAGACGGTAAAATACCACAAAACCGGCCAAATGGGCAAAATGGACTTCTTATATGTTTAAAGTATTTGTGCAGTAAACACATCATCTTGCCCATAGTGGGGATTACAAAATTTTAACCGCAAAGCTTTATGTTCATGTATAATGTACTTTACACTCAATATTGTAACTTATATACTCTATATAAAGAATAATTGAATAGTATAGGATTATATTGGCTTCTTAAGATCACGTTATATATTTACAAATAGAGTACATAATAAAACTTACCTAAAGGTAAAATAACTAGAGAAATATGTTGTTTACACTTTACAATATATTTAATTAAACCGCAGCATAAGTTATGTATCTGATACAGAATAGAAAAAGGTCGTGTCAATGCTGTTATTGCATTTCACTCTAATATCTGAATTTGCCATACATACAACAATACGTGATGTATGTATGTCTGTAAAACTTGATTTAACCACCTCGGACAACTATATACAGTTCCTTTCCACGAGGGGCGTAACACTATTACAAAATATTATATAAAATAAGCCTAAAACTATTTATAAGTTATATTATTTACATGTAATGAACAAAAATATATGCAAATAATGAATATACAAAAAAACACACAAGAGAAAGACAAGCATTAAAAATTTATATATTGTATAATTGTGGTAATTGTCCAATACAAGCTCAGTGAACATTACTCAGTGAACATTACTCAGCTAGCAATTTTATTAAGCTTTGTATTCCGAGCTCGTAGGCCTTAATTCCAGTATATCACTTGTGACTGTCCAATGTGTTTTTACGCTTCGAAGCAAAGCATTCGCATGCAAACAAACACGCTACGCGACATAGGACGCCCATCTCAATGCCAACATTGCATTCGACTCGAATCTCCAAATTTGAGCTATTTTCGAGATACTATGATGAGCTTTTAGTCTCGTAAAATGTACGGGTTCATATACAAATAAATACTCCCCCAAAATAAATATATTTGGCTAATTTTCGCTTCGCACATGACTATATTTTTGTATTGTTTTCGTATGCGGTATTGCGACTTCCGTCTTCTATGACACAACAGAGCTAATGCGACCCAGCCTCTTTTCTCCCAGCTATGTTTTTAAAAAACCCAATTTTTTTGCGTCTTTGAAGCCAAATATCTCTGGAAGAATTTTCCCGTTCGCATGATATTATACCCGTTCGCGGTATATGCCATTCGAATCGTCCCGTCACGGCAAAATTTGAAAAAATGGTGATTATGTCATATGTACTTTAATATCACTATTCTTGTTATGTTCTAGGTCCAATGGCACAAAAGTTGTGATCTTGTAATAGTACAACAATTTAATTTAGCGTCTCGTTTTTTAATCCATATTGGTTTATCAAGATGTTTTCTCTTTTCGGACTATATTTATCATAGCGAAAAGGTCGTGAAATGCAACGAAAAAGATGCAGAGTTGTTATATGTGCTAACCACCAAAGTTTGTATTTTGTTTATACTTACCGAACGCACATTCAACTGCCGTACATCAGCCTGCTCAGTGTCTTTATTAGCGTCACCTGACAGCGATTCTCTGAACGGTTGAACGTTTTTGCTGGTCCCGCTCTGATCATCGCCTTGTGCGTCTCGTTGGTTGGGCATCGATGACGTGGTAAACCTCGACAAAGGAGTTCTTTGTGTGTTCTTATAAATCCATCCCATACAACTTGTGTACGACTGCCTGATGGAAGCTGTAAAAGATCTTACTAACTCTTGCAAAGCACGCATAGTTGTCCATACCATGTACGCAAAGAACGCCACGTAGACAGCGAAGCACAATGGACCAAACAAAACAGGAAGAAATAACGAGGTGAGGATAACTGCACACGCGAAGACAAAGGAGAATATTAGCCCCAGTGGAGCAGCACTCAATCCAATAAGAAAACACATTACAATACGACAGGAAGACGACGTGAATAAGGGCTGAAACAAGTTACTGAGAACATTTCTCGTCCGCATCGGCTGGCTAAATTAAAACAAAAATAAGTAGTTTTAAGAGTCGTACAAGCATCGAAGCTGTTGGATATAGTGTTACGTTAACGTATGGCTTCAACAATGTAAAATTAGCCAAAGAAACATACCAGTTTTGGCACGTTGTGTTTGTCTTTTTATTCTTATCTTCTTTCTTCCCCATGGCACAAATATTCCAGGCTCTCTGTGGCGTAACGCTAATTAGCGATAATTATATCAAGTGCAGAGTCTTGACTGCGCGCGCCACTTGACTGCGCGCGCATAGTGACATTGTTCGTTTTTGTGGGTAGACGCGCATGCGCGGCTAACCACTATGTTATACCTGAAAAGCGTCCGTACGGATAAATCAATGTCCACATCTTGAGCGAGCATCAACTTAGCGAACGCGTGCCGAATCATGATTGTCCTAACGCACGCACATGCACGGAGTATCACAACAAGAGAGCGCGAAGGAGGCTTTTTCCGGGATTTTTTTCAATATTTAAGGTAAGTAGTATTTAGTTTCTAAAATAATACCTTAGTTTTGGTGGAACATTTTGACCACACTAGAGTATCAAGAGTGTACATTATTTTCCACGAGACACTTGTCAGGCGATATACGTGCTGTATTCAAAAGTGATCAAACGTGTTCAAACGGAAGGATAAAAAGGAACACTTGTTGCTCGCGCTGGTCTTGAATCAGACATCCATTTACGTGAAAGGCCACGTACCAAAATTAAACCTTGCCATTATGCAAGTAATCAAATTAACCCAGCCGTTGTGTGGGTATATCAAAGTAACCTAGCCATTGCGCAGACATTCTCACACAATATAGCCCAGTGGTGCTGGAATCAAAACAACTGCATGCCTACTTGCAAGATATACATAACATAGCTAACGAAATCACTGAAAATTGTACTACTGACTGAAACCAGACTGTTTTATAATTAAATTCTGAATAACCAGGGTGTTAGCATAGAAGTATATCGCTCAAGGATTGGAGCACACCCATATTGTCGTAATAGCCAACATTGTCTTTTTCGCAAATTGATGTATAAAAATGCAAGCGTATAAATACACGTCCAGTTGACATGTAAAAAATTACTTCATACCAAAATTGGTGGGATTTAACAAAATATTTAAACTTGATATAAAATTTGGTACAACTTGACATAATATTTTGACTTGATATAAAAATTATTTTATTTGACATAATATTTCAACTTGACATAAAACCTTGTCTAAACTTGACAATTTGTCACCTTCGGAAAAGCATAAGATTGAGAAAGCTTTTAGGAACTAAGGAATTTTATGTATTTATTGCAAATGCTATCTTCCGAATCGTCCAGATTCGTTATTTCCTGTGGCTTCATTCTACTTTGCTGAATGCGTGATTTAGGTATATTAGTGACTGGAGCATATCATCGGACTCCATGCGATATCAAGACTGTTTCATAGTATGCAATAAGTTTAAAAGTAAAAGTGATTTACCTCGACTAACAAGTGGCGATACAACTTTCCTAATTGATCCCTAGAATAGAGAAATACATTTTCACGTTGTGCACGAAGTGTGGTTTTTGATAAACGGCAAAAAGGCACAAGAATTGTTGCCTAAAATTAATTTTGCTTATATTTTTGACAATATTTTCCAACTTCCAGTGCTAACCTGCTTTAATTTTCAGACAGAGAACAAAAAAAAGGATCATTAACGTGCGAGTCTGAGAGTCGGAACCTACTTTTGCGAGCCTTGAGCCTTATTTTGCTAGCCTTTATTATGCATTTTTTCAAGCTTCGTCAAAAAGTTTATGCATCAGATTTTGATATTAAGTAACAGCCATGGGATGCAAGTTTAATTCAGGCCTGAATGTCCCTGAAAGCCAAGGGCTCGCGAGGCCTATGGCAAAGGCTCGTCAAAGGCTCGTAAAGGCCAATGAAAAAGGCTCAGGTAATTGGGCCATGTCTCGCAAAATCTCGATACTGAGCTCTAAAGAATAAGATACATTGTACTAAACCACTGATCTAAAGAACCAAACATAGACATATATAATGAGTCAAAATCAGGCTCGCGGCTCGGAGGCCAGCATTTTAGCAACCCCCCAAACAAAAAGAATCACAAACTTACAATTAGTGTTCCTGACATTTTCTCTCGTCCTAAGCTACTTGCTTTGGAGGAACTTCTGTCCCTGAGTCGTTTAATTTTGTCCACAGGAAATACCGACGACATATTGTCGCTATAGACATATAAAAAGACAAAGTTGATGTATCGTAATGTTAGTTCTGTTAACAAGTACTTATTGATGAACATGAAAGGTTTGAAAGGGTACACTGCAGTTTGGCTTTTACCGTTTAAAAGAAAATAAAATTTGATTTGCAACTGACGTAACGGTAAGCACTACACTACGCGCTTTCTGGGGAAAAACCTGAGAATCTTAATTAAGGTGTCTGAATGCGAGGCTTCGAGGCACTACGGTGCAATTTCGAGGCACTACGTTGCAACTAATGCAATTAAAATTGTTTTTCCAAAAGCGTAAACTGAGAACTATGAGCATTCAAAGAATGATGGATTATTCTTTGGGAATTAACTCAGGGAATTAACTTTGTAGTAAGTAAATTTGACCAATGTATCCTCGAGGCTGTTTCAAGAAACTAATTCGGAGTTTAGATTTGAAAATAGGCAAAAACCCGTAATCCCTTGCGTCATCCCTTAGACAACCTTATATAGCTGTATGTAGCTTACTAATTGTGCTCACTACGTGACTACAACGCGCGTGTTCTATGTTCATAAGGCTGCTTTACACTGCTGTGTAGTCCGAAAATACGAAACAAAATGAACATGTTTATGAAATTGCGTTATACAACAAACCCAATACAGGAAAACTCCAACGCGTCGTAACACTTGATTTACGATATCACAGGGTCAGCGTTATCTTGCATCAATATATTATACAATTAAGAGAAAAGGTAGACAAGCTATAGTACTTACACCCAAGCCCCAGCTTCATAGTCTCCTTTTGTATACTGTAGTCGAAGTGAAGCCAACCGGCACAGGATATTTTCTGCCGCTGGGAATCTTCCTTGAGCAACATTTTCACAGAACTTAAAGAGGGTCGAGCATTAAATATTAGATGGTTGTTTTTTTTAAATTCAGAAGAATGTTGAAAGCTATACATATGTATGTTTTGTAACCTAACTGCTAATTCTTTATCAAAATCAGATGAACGTACTTGTTCAAATAAGAACATGCCTTCCACCGCATCTGTCGCAACTTCAGAAGGATTTAGGAAGCAAAATATTTTAAAGAACAATTGCCATCTTTGTCCTTTTTCGTTAAGACGTAGAGCTTTATATCTGTAAAACATACAGAATTCCTTACATTCTATATAGGTTAAGCATCGTCGACACTTAATGTTAGCTAAATTGAGGAGAGATGAGCCTGGAGATCGAATGACTGCCATCTCTCAAGGTGACGACAAAAAGGAATGGGAGAGAGAAGGGTTTTCAGAACGTTTACGAATCTCCTTCATCGTAGTTTAGGCTAGAGAGCGCAATATTTTAGCAGCTTCAGAGCAGGATTCATAAGTTACAATAGTCTCGTTATCATTGCGTTTTAATGTTCTGGCAAAAACTTGCCAACAAACACCAAGATACACATTCTCCAAATCCTTTTCACCTTTCATTGCAGGAAAATCATTTTGACTTTTCATGCATCAGGACTAAGTGTTGAAAAATTTAAATTTTATACTACGTTTGAAGAAACTTATAGGTGCTGTTATTCAGGCCTATTTGCAAAATGATCTAGAAATACTCTCTTTTATGAACCTCTCATCATCCAACCACACTCTCATTGACCAGCTCACTGAACTGTCATAAATTTCAAGCTCAGTGGTTGAAAATGCATTTCAACGGGGTTTTACTGGTATCAGTTACTAATAAGACCATGCAAAACATGACATGTAAGGCGACAACAAACCTTTCAAACTTCGCGAGAACGTCAGCGACAACCGTTCGTCCTTCGATGTGCTTTTCCACAGAGCCACATTTCTCAAACAAACCAAACAAATTGTCATCTTGCGTTATATTAAGTCCTTTACACAACTGTCGCACGACCTAAATAAATGGTATTGCATGTCATTAGGTTCTATAAATTAACTCGGAAGCGTCTAGTTCATTTCAGAATTACTTTTAGTCAAACTTAATGTTTTGCATATCATATCTTGTGATTGAAGATAGATTAATCTTAAAATAAATACATCCCTACTTTAAGTTTCATGCCAAATTTATTGGCAATCATTAGGCGATTAAGGCGTGCTCTGTTCGAGATCGTACGCGCGCGCGCCACTACAACATATCCCGGTCGCTGTTGAAACGGACACCGGTATATTCCCCACGCAACAAACGATGTGGACCCTGCCTCGAAGGAAAGCTATGCATCATGAAGGCAAAGAAAAATTTTACTTAACAGGAAATCAGAAGTATTCGCAAAGTGCGACATCGAGAGAAATTGTGGGCCACTAAATTTAAACGCGCGCGCGCACGATCTTGACAGAGCACGCCATCAAGCACTGAAAGGTGCAAATTAACGAACTTAATCGCCTGGGGCCGGTTGTTCGAAGCCCGTTTAGCTCAAACGGTGGTTAAGCTCAAAAAAGAAACCAAGTTTATAGATTCATTCAACAACCAAATTAAAAGTTTTGAATCTTAATAGAATGATTATGCTTACGACTACATATTTACTGCAAAATTTAACTGTTTAATGACTGATGCAAGAGTGTTACTTAATTTTGACTTATCCACCGTTTACGCTAAACGGGCTTCGAACAACCGGCCCCAGATGATTGCCAATAAATTTGGCATGAAACTTAAAGTAGGGATGTATTTATTTTAAGATTAACAAATAAATTTATTAGGCAATGAGCAAGCACCTTTCATCTCTGATATCATAGTTTGCCAAATAGCCCCTAATATGGGTTTTAAGTTGGCAGAACGCAATGTTTTAGTATCAATAAAAAATATCCTTTATAACAATAAAAAATACCCTTCATTAAATCAAAATAGTATTTATAACAATCAAAGCAAAGAGACGCAACACTTGTCCAGCGATGGACCCTGTACATGGCTGATAACGACACAAATATACTTACTGCTCCGGCGGTCGTAGCAGAATTGATCTCGATCTTACAATGAGCTCCTTCGCCGAATGTGTAGACGACAGTAGCCAAGTCACGACGACCCTAATGGATTGAAAGAAATCTTAGATCTGGTATCGACAAGCCTACAAGACTACTCGTCGTCATAAATTCTGTGCAAAATCATGTTGCACCTCAGTGCTGAGCTTGTATACTGTTTGTTATGGTAAATTATCAAAAAATGTGTTAATAACCTACCAAACAAGCAATGATCTCAGTTCTTGAAGGTGGAAACTCCCTAAAAAGTAAAATCAACAGGCATCATTTATAACAACGTACCACGTTCTTAGCATACCGCATTCTCTACACATTCTTTGCGTTAAAGTTATCTTGTTTACGATTCATTGTAGCGACACATTGGGATTCGATTAGAGAGCTAAATTACGTTGGTATCCTTCTAAATCGCTTATCATTTGATTGAAGCCAACTTAACATAGCATTTGAGTAAATACTGTGGTCCATTGATGTCCAGATCAGATGGGAATACTAATACCTAAAGCAGTGAGAACTCGCATATACTGTAGTCCAGCGACACACAAGTGCAATGATTTCTATCAGGACTAACAGTGATATTTGCATAGCTAACACGTTGAGGTAAGTTTATCAGTAATTAGAGTAAGATTCAATGTATACAGGTCGTATTACTACCAACCTTGGGCGGGTTCTTTTGATGCATTCCAGACAAAATATTGCGAACTTGGCCATTTCTGTGTCGGGGTACTTATCACGACTTCTAAACACGTAAAAGTTGAACAGAAGTTCAGAATGCTGAACAGAAAGTGTGGCAGTGAGAACAGAAGAGTGAAATCAAAATACTGAATAACAAACGAGCATACACACGTACCGTCGTAGATGTGATCGTAAATATCGAAGGATTTTTCTTGACGGTACAAACGTACAACACATGCACACAAGAACCTTGATAAAATATTGCGTAAATAGAGAATTCAGCCACTGCACAAGCAGAAACGATTTTCAACAAACCAACGCCGAGGCTCACAGCTTGGTATTTGGCAAGCGTTTTGGGCAAACAACTTACACAGTAGAGTAGAGTAGAGTAGAGTAGAGTAGAGTAGAGTAGAGTAGAGTAGAGTAGAGTAGAGTAGAGTAGAGTAGAGTAGAGTAGAGTAGAGTAGAGTAGAGTAGAGTAGAGTAGAGTAGAGTAGAGTAGAGTAGAGTAGAGTAGAGTAGAGTAGAGTAGAGTAGAGTAGAGTAGAGTAGAGTAGAGTAGAGTAGAGTAGAGTAGAGTAGAGTAGAGTAGAGCAGAGTAGAGCACAGCAGAGCACAGCAGAGCACAGCAGAGCACAGCAGAGCACAGCGCAGCACAGCGCAGCACAGCGCAGCGCAGCGCAGCGCAGCGCAGCACAGTATAGTACAGTATAGTACAGCACAGTGCAGCAAAGTACAGTGCAGTGCAGTGCAGTGCAGTGCAGTGCAGTGCAGTGCAGTGCAGTGCAGTGCAGTGCAGTGCAGTGCAGTGCAGTGCAGTGCAGTGCAGTGCAGTGCAGTGCAGTGCAGTGCAGTGCAGTGCAGTGCAGTGCAGTGCAGTGCAGTGCAGTGCAGTGCAGTGCAGTGCAGTGCAGTGCAGTGCAGTGCAGTGCAGTGCAGTGCAGTGCAGTGCAGTGCAGTGCAGTGCAGTGCAGTGCAGTGCAGTGCAGTGCAGTGCAGTACAGTACAGTGCAGTGCAGTGCAGTGCAGTTCAGTACAGTACAGCACAGTGCAGCATAGCATAGCACAGTGCAGTGCAGTGCAGTGCAGTATAGTATAGTACAGTGAAGTGCAGTACAACTATCCTTTTTAACCTCCTTTCAGGAGGCTGGGAACAAGAAGATCGAACTCACGTTGATACGCCGACTTATCGGAGACAAATCATGGTATTGGTCGCAACGTCAGTAAATAAACCCTTACTAACCTGCCAGTTTTTTAGGTTACCAATTGAATCAAGATCTGGAACACTCGTGGTTTGTTTGAGTAACTGACAGAATACCTGTTAAAGACAAGGCTTACATGAAAACGAGGGTTTACACATTCGCAAACACTCCATCCCGGATTTACACTGTATCGGATCCGTATGGTCACGAAATGAAATTGAATGGTTTGAGACGAGTAAAGCTTTTAAATTTATGATCACATTACAGAATTCAATAACAATTAATCACAGAAAAGGTGGTAGGAATAAATATGACCGCAAACTGACCCAACTGGATGTCGTGACCATGTCGATTCGGTACAGTGTGAACGGGATAGACCCTGAAAAACAACCTGGTCGTCTTGAAGGTTGTCTAGAGCAGAACATGCACAGGAATACAGAACATGAATAATGAACGTACCTCATCTCGCAAGGGCTTCAAGTCATGACACGTCTGTAAGATTCCCTAAAAAATTGCAGGCCGTCTTGAATAAATGCGATTTCAAAATATTATTTCAACATTCCAATAGAAACAAACACTCCTAAATAAAGTCACAAATTTAGCCATGTTTATAAGTGCGCATTTATACTGGGTCGCGTCTATCAGTACAATATTGACATGCAGCACATTTTCTTGATGACGAAGACTGACAAATGTCCTCTTCTAACCGTCGTACAGGGGCCGGTTGTTCGAGGCTCGTTTAGCGTAAACGGTGGATAAGTCAAAATTAAATAACACTCTTACATCGCTCATTAAACAGATCAATTAAATATTTTGCAGTAGATATGTAGTTGTAAGCATAATCATTCTATTAAGGTTCAAAACTTTCAGTTTGGTTGTTGAATGAATCAATAAACTTGGTTTCTATTTTGAGCATAACCACCGTTTAAGCTAAACGGGCTTCGAACAACCGGCCCCTGTACAATAATTCATCCGCTCGCTTTTATTTTCTTCACTCCACAGTAGCTGATGATGTTGTTGTGAGGCTTCCGTTTAAATAAGGTACGAGTGGCTACGATTTCATGTGCAGTTTTCGTCTTCTTATCAATGTGAACGACTACAGCGAAAACCTCAACACTAAAAGATATTCTCGAATCCAAAAACGGCATAACTTTTCAAACATCTTGATAAGAATTTAACACGAGATTTCATGCAATGATTGAACGGAATAAGAATTTCTGCAAGTTTGAAACATGAGCGTAAATACGTAATTATCGTATTAATTAAGGACAGATAGATCGTTTCACACCCTGGCTTGCTATTAAAACAACAAAAAGGTTAGTGAACATTAACTAGCCTAAAAGTAGCCTAATACCTGTATGACTGGTATCGGGTCAGCAACGGATTCTTGCTCTTGCAAAGAAGAGAATATCCTGATAGCTTCTTCATGGAATGTTCCATAACCTTTATCTTTAGCTCCTAGAAAATTTAACGACAGCGTATCAATAATTTGCGACCAAAATATCAGACAAGCAATCCCAAAACGTTCAAGCAATTCCAGACATCTTTGTCAGAAAAGTTCGGGATTTGAAAATACAGTGACCCTCATTTCAAGACAGTGCCACAGCGCAAAAGCAAAAAAATAGGACCTTCGGAGGAAACAAAAAGTGAATTATGAAACAAAGACTACTCTAAAGCCTATAACAATAGGACAACAACCGAGTGGGAGGTCTTGCTTGTTTTAATACAAGCCCGATCACACTATTACCACACCCGTTTTCTTTTGTTTTCAAGACGTTTTGGTTAATTGAGTGATATTAGGAGTAACCCCACAGTTTTCTCCAAGTTATTGTTGACGCCGTTAATGGCAAGTTTGGCCTATTTATGACGACTTGGCCTTTTGGTGCAGTTTGCAGCAGGGTTGGTAGATTTTATAAATAAATAAATTAAAAATCCAATTTTTAACAATGCTCTTTGTTTTTCTTTGTGCTGGCCTTTTGTCCTCTTTGTTTTGTTAAAGACACTAATTACGGTTTAGCTTAATATTTATTCATAAATCTACCAACCGTGGTTTGCAGCAGAGTAGGTAGTATTGATGAATAATCAGGCCAAACTTTTGAAATACTCCTTGTTTTCCTTTGTAAAGGCCTTTTGTTTTCTTTGTTTTCTTGACTGTGCTAATAATATAGTTTCGCTTAATTATTCATAGTACTAGCAACCCTGGTTTGCACGCTTTTTTTTGTTAGCATTTTGAACATGTGGTCAGAAAACTCGGATGAGGAAGTTTATATTACTGGGTCGACGTTTCGCCAGGAATGAAATTTGGACGATGTAGGACGGTTTCAAGATGAATTGCCGACAGGTGGACAGGTGTTAAATAATAACGCGAAGAAGGACAAAACCACGACAGAAAACCGCTTTGCAAACCCAATTTCCGAGGTCGAAATTCAAGCTATGATTGATAATGCGGTTCCTAAATCGTACTTAAGTATAAAGAAAAATGGGCTGCTAACTTGTTCGAGAACTGGAAACAGCAAATAAATGAGAACGTGAGTAATACTGGCGGTATTACTGATGTAAACATTCTGCACAATAGCTTACAAGTTGTGCCTGATGAAGAATTAAATCGCTTGTTAGCATTGTTTGTTTGTGAAGTACGAAAAGCCAATGGAAGCAAATATTCGCCAAACACCCTCCATGGTATGGTTGCCTCAATTCAGCATTGCTTGAAAGGAAAGAAAAGGATTGTCAGACTGTTCAACGACGATAAATTTTGTTTTGTGAGGGATGCTTTAGATGCGATGATGAAGAAAGTGCTTCCGATGGTCTTGGACTGACGAAGAAGCAAGGCGAGGTTATCACGTTAGATGAAGAAGAGCAGCTCTGGATTAAAGAGCTTCTCGGTGATTCGAACCCTCAACAATTGCTTAATACCATTGTTTATCTGTTTGGAATTCACTTTGCTTTAAGAGGCAGTAGCGAGCATCGAAGACTGCGGTCAGAAAATTCACAAATTGTTAAAGGGACTGGCTAAACGAACTGGCTTAGAGTATTTGGAATATCGCGAAGATGTATCTAAAACGAATGTTGGCGGGCTAAAAGACAGAAAGACACAAGGAAAGATCACGCGTGCATATGGGAATATAGCGGACAAGAGAGGATATGCATTGTTCGTCTGTACGAAAAGTACATAAATTTATGGTCTTACGTCAAATAAAACAGTACGATTATTGTTTCTAGCGTATATACCCTATTTTAATTCCGTTAACTTTATACTTCTCTAGCCCAAGCTTAGAACCTGGAGGGACAAACGCATTTTATCGAAGTGCCATAAAATGCCCAAGGTCTTCGTGCTGGTATAGCAATGTGCACGTTGGACATAACAAACTGGCTTCAACGGTGAAAGGATTGCGCGAACAAGCTGGAATTTCTGGCTATCGGACAAATCATTCACTGCGAGCAACTGCTGCAACAAGAATGTATGACATGGGAATTGATGAACAGCTTATTTGCGAGAAAACGGGTGAGCGAACTGAAGTAACATGAAAAGTGACCGTGCATGAGCTAACTCAGTGATTATTTTAAATTTGAAGGTCACCTAAGCTTCGCTGTCAGGGCATATGAACGAACTTCAACAGAGCAAGATATGAGAGTCTCTGATATTCTGTATGGTGTAAATGTATGAAAGAAAGCGAAAGAAGAAAGTTGCGAAAATGAGAAGTACATGTATGCACAGGAGGAAACGGTGGAGATAGAGAGTGTTAACCAAAATCAAAATAAGAAGCAGGCTGGGGTCCGACGACTACGGAACAGAATAAATCCAGACACAGAATATAGATCAAGAAATTGTGTCAAAAGCTACGATAAACATAACGTTTAATTTTGTTTTGAAATAACTTAATACGAGCGCGTCAATATTTGTTGTCAGAGACAGTCAGGGTCTTGAATTTTGAATTCAAAACCTCGAGTGAGTGTTTTCTCAGCCCCGCTCTCTCCAGCAGAAATCAAAACCGCCCCCTGCTTTCAGAATCAGGTCTTCGGAGAAAATGCAAAACCGAATAAGAACAAAAGAAAATGGCTCATTTTTTTAAAAGACAAACAATGAGTAAGCTTACGTATTGATGTTGAAAGTCCATAGGGTAAAGCAAGCAGTGGTGCTCGCAAAGCCAGTTTTGTATAACGCAATATTGGGTTTCTTTCATACAGCTTGTCCACTTCTTCATTGTCGTGGGCATTCTGAAAAGTAATGATTGCAGAAATAAAAATCGGCATTAACAGTAATTTCATGCACTGCAAATAAAACCGATGCAAAAATCCCGCATTACATCATAAGTAGCAACACAATTCAGCCATGTAGCAGAAGTGAATTTGCACCTTTTAACAAAAGCACTTCGATGAATGAGTTCATTGCGCATCTTACAAACAAATAATTCATACAAATCTAGCGTGGAGGAAAACGTATGGCCAAGTTAAAATTTCTATTTACCAACCTAAAATTGGACTTTTTAGGGCACTAATTTATTAACGATATGTTCTACAATCACAGCAATTATATTGTTTTGAAGCTCCTTATTCTTGTGACCACGGCGGCAATGATCAACTAGGAAATATTTGGGGAGACGGTTATGGATTTTTTTGTATTGATATACGAGTATCAAAAGAGCGAGGAGTTGTCGCATGTTTGGACAGTACTGTGAAAATGAATAATATTTTGGCATTCGGACCCAGTCATGGAAAATAATTACAAAATACAATACCTTCACTTCAATCAAAAGTTTAGCAAATGGAGTATCGATCGTAGGTTTGGAGTCAATCACCTGCAATGCAGGAAAGTGCATAATTAAGGGAAACATATTTAAGGACAATGCAAAGTAAAAACAATCACTTTTTTCGACTAGTTATGTATCAGGTAGGAAAACTAACATTGCTTTAAACAACGAGTCCCTTATCAGCCATATATTGTACAGCTATATAAAAGTTTTGACGATGACTAAGTCACATCCCAGTTCTCATAACTTACATCCTGTATTGCCGATGTCCATCTAGTGGCTTCGTCGTATGTCTTAGCATGAATAACATAGGATCGTTTCCTTCCATTCACAGTAAATACATAGTCTCCTAAAATAAATAAGAACAATTTTCATCTAAAAATTGCTGTTCAAAAAACGTCTACTTGACTTGAAAGGTAACTTTGGGGAAACTTAATGTCCTGTTGATTTAATTCACGGTTTATTGAACTTTATTATGACTGATGGATAATTAGCAACTGAAGGTCTTCATAGTAAACAATCCAATATATTTGTTGTCGCATCGCCTTGCAAATTTAGCATGCAAAGGGCGATGTTACTGTGTGAAAAGATGAAAACAAATGTCACGAAATTCAAAGCATTGTTATTACATTTTAAAACCAACCTTCCTTTGTGTCTTCCTGGGAACTTGGTGGAATTACAGAACAAAGGCTAGAAAACAAAAATGCTATAAATCATACCACTATCTTTGTATAGTGGTGCACAAGTGCAGTGCAAGTTAACGTCGCCTTGAGCACGACATACCCCTACGAAAGTGATTTATATTACCATACAAGCGCTCGGCTAGACACACCACACCACATCACATCATAGCAGAGAAGAGCAGACCACAGTGCAGCGCACCCATACCAAACCATACCATACCACACCACACCACACCACACCACACCACACCACACCACACCACACCACACCACACCACACCACACCACACCACACCACACCACACCACACCACACCACACCACACCACACCACACCACACCACACCACACCACACCACACACCACACACCACACACCACACACCACACCACAGCAAGGTTAACAGTGTTTACCTGTTCAATATGATTGATCCAAATCTGGGACTACCTTTCGCAAAGGACTTGAAATAGTCCAAAGAGCTTCCAGTGAGTACAAACCATCTGCGAAAACGAATGTTGAAGTATTACAAATATTATTTTTATTGCATGATTTGTAAATACCTAGGTCGAATTTTAAAAATTTATAGCATATAAAAACTTAACTTAACCACCTTCTCCAAAAAACCCCAAGAATTTTAAATTCTAAAGACATTTAAAAAACTATACCTTTTTCTTCTTGATTCATTTGGTCCCTCTTTGATCAGCCATCCCTGTTCAACAACATCCGCCAATCCTTCTTCCGCTTCTTTTTCCTTCGTCTTTTGGATTGCTACAGTTAACCGGTACAAAACATTTTGTAGAGGGGTGCTGAAGGCGTACATCGATAACGTGTTTTGAGCAAGAGTGGAAATTTCAAGATTCACGAAGAAAAACATTCCATATGACGATTCATGGATAATAATACAATGGTGCTGAACTATCGACACACCTAGCTGTTACAATATGTATGTAACAGAAGACACTCAAAATGATGGAAAAAAATGGTTGCCATGTTACAAATGCCATTTCTATACAGGGTGTATAAAAAAAAGGTAATCGAACTTTGCAGTGCTCTAGCGCGTTCATTATACAATCTACAGAAATCATTCTTCCGCAGGCGAAAGACCAGGCTTTTAGCTTGGCATTAAATTTTTGTGAAATTTGAAGAAAGATTGGGCAAATACGAATCAAATGAAAATAGCCGGTCGAAATCGCCTATTTTCACCGTTGGGAGTTTATTGAAAATCTGTTGAAATTTAAATCCATTAGGGAATTAAATTACAAAATTAATTGACCAATTTTAGCTTAGGTAGTAAACTTCTGGCATTTTTTTAGTGCTGTTAATTGTTTCTCGCGACAGATAAATGATTAATGAAATTTTCGTTTCTTATTCGCTGCCCTAGTAATGCTCAGAGGTGAAAATATGTGATTTCGACCGGCTATTTTCATTTGATTCGTATTTGCCCAATCTTTCTTCAAATTTCACAAAAATGATGGCAATCGAAAGCTAAAAGCCTGGTCTTTCCGCCTGCGAAAGAATGATTTCTGTAGATTGCATAATGAACGCGCTAGAGCACTGCAAAGTTCGATTACCTTTTTTTTTATACACCCTGTATTATTGAACACACTCGAAACGATGCAAGGACAGCATAATATACAGTATGCGTATGAATCATTATAAAGTCAAAATACATGTACATTACGGGAAAAGCAGTTCTTTACTGTCAAAATTAAAATATTCGACAAATGGAACAGTCCAATATACGAATGGTCAGACATCCTTAAAGAAAAACCTCAAAGAAAAAGGAGATTATGCATTCGTCCAATTAAACCATCATGCCCGTGATAAACTTCAAGGTTTTAGTAGAGCGCAGGTCTTCTTACAAAATTGTTCTAATAACGTACCGTCGACCCAGCTATTTGCTTCTTCCACGGTATCAGTACAGAAGCTGAGTAAACGATTTGCTGTTATTATAGTGAATGAATTGGGTCTGAAACAGAAAATAAAGGAATAATATGACTTTAACGTCCACGTTGCTATAGTTGCGAGGGCAACATGATTTTTGATGACCGGTCAACAATAAAACCGAGGCATACATCTCGTGCACCATCTACGATCTAAGGATCACAAAACATATTCCCTGTGTTTCCAGTAAGTAGTAAATATCATGTTGTTGTAACAATACCAAAGCACTCAATTGTAAACAAGTCTTTGTATACAAAAAAATTTGAAAATTTTTCAAATATTCGGGTGTACACGTGGATGTATATTCACGTCTCGGAGACAATATGTTATATATAACATTGCAGTAAATCAGAAAAAAATTCAGATCTTGAATTAATAGCCTTGATATAAAAAAACATTTCAGGACCATCCTCAGAGATATGAAAAACTAGATTCATATTAATCTGACATTGCAGAGAACAACGAAAAATTCGTTGTCTCGAGCGGGATTCGAACTCGCATCTTCGGGTTTTTAAACCGCCGCTCTACCAATTGAGCTATCGAGTCAACTGGGATTGGAAGCGAGTCGTATCCAGTTTAAGAGCACGAAAAAGACAAGCGTTAAGTCGTCGCGAAAAGACAAGCGTCCTCAAAGACAAGCGTAAGTCGTCACGAAAATATTTCGTGCACTTAAATTGGATAAGACTCGCTACCAATCCCAGTTGACTCGATAGCTCAATTGGTAAATCCCGCTCGAGACAACGAATTTTTCGTTGTTCTCTGCAGTGTCAGATTAATATGAATCTAGTTTTTCATAAAACAGCATCATTGTTTACAACTGTCCACATTGGGTTTTATATCTTCTGTATGAGAACTGCAGATTGTACCTAGTACAAAACTTACTTTCCTGGAACACCTCCAAGTGTACAGGATTCGATGAGTGGAACATCAATAGTGCCCTAAAATATGGAAAATATAGCAACTCATGTCAAATCATTACAACGATGATTATTATCATGAAAAAATTTTTGGACGTTGTTGATTACAATCATGCCATACACATAAAGATTTACGCGAGGTAATCGGATGTAATAAAAATCGTATTTTCACTATGGAGAAGCGAATAAGTGTTTTCATTGGCCGTACGATTTTTTTCGCTTGTGAAAAATTGTCGTATAAGCA
This sequence comes from Muricea muricata, assembly GCA_963855995.1. Lineage (NCBI taxonomy): Eukaryota > Metazoa > Cnidaria > Anthozoa > Malacalcyonacea > Plexauridae > Muricea > Muricea muricata. The sequence goes on along the minus strand of OY979717.1, from coordinate 37,211,161 downwards.
TTTTGATTGGCTGTACGGTTTTCTCACTAGTGAAGAAAATCGTATTGTCATTTTGCTCCAAGCATGGCCGCCGTGTTTGGGAAGGCGCGAAAGGGTTATTTGGCTTTTATGTCAAAAAGAAGAAGAGTTTTTCCAAAAAAACATGAAACAGAAAGAAGAAAAGCTTTGACTCACTATTTAGGCCAAATAAAGAAGAAACAGCATGAAGCTGTTTTGAGATTCGATATTTTGTTTCTACATTGTTCGCGTTTGACAGGCTTCAAGTGTCAAAATAATCTCTTTATATGTATGGCATAAACAAATAACTTTCAAAATAAATTGAATGGCGGAAAGGTATTTCAACAAACAAAACTGAACACGAGGACCTAGGAAAAAAGCACTGGATGAAATACAAAGAAAAATTCTAAAATTTTTGTTTAAAGAGAAAATATGACGATGAACTTGAAAATTGCCTTCCACAAGACCAAGAACTGGATAAAGTGCTTCAAAAGCTTTTCATGCGTTGAGGCATTTAGGTGTACAATTTTGTCAAGGTAATAATAAACAAACAATCATCCGATATTGCTCGTACAATTCTGGATTAATAGTACACATGATGTTTGGAAAAAACGACTTACAATAGCATGTTTAATGTTGGCTGCCTCTTCCTTCATATCACGAAGTTCGTGCTCGGACGCTCTGTGTACTCGGTTGAGGATATTAAACCATTGGCTAAATAAGAAAGCAAGAAGACAAATCAGAATTAAATACCAGTACCACTTGCAGTGGTTTACCCTACTAGCAAACTCATCGCAAGTTCCACTTCCAACGCTGACAAGATTTTTTAGCTTCAGGAAAAATATCTTTACTGGTCTTTTACTATCATTTACCGGTCAGAAACAATGCATCTTAGTTTCAGCTGAATAGAACCAAGTTGGCCCGCATTCATATTCATCAAACCTGACCAAACTTTATTTTTGTAGCTCAGACATCGCATCGTTGTAAGTCCAAACCCCGGGGTTGTGTGCTACTTACTTCCAGTCATGCGCAGACTCGGCGATAACGTGATACGTTCTTCCTTCCGTTACAATACTGAAAGCATTTTCTTTTTCTCCGCTGTCCAGAATCCTCCTGAAATACAAATAGGTGGTATTGTTACACAAATTAGACTTCTAAAAGGCGATGGTTTAGTTCAGAGCTTATGAAGAACGAGAATGATTTTTATAGAACCCTATTATATACATATAATCACCTATCAGTGATATTTTATTTCTAATACTTACTGACAATTTTTCAGGTCGACACTACCCAAAGATTTCGCTCCTTCAGCGTCATTTTCATGATAAGTTAAAATTGTGTCTTTCAGTACAAACCATCTTCTCTTCCAATTACGCCTAAAAAGAAAGAAGTTGTGCAAAGTGAGGAAACAACGAAGGATTCATAAAGACCACGTGGATTAACAGCGGATATGCTTTGTTCAACCCATTTTTAAATACTTCTGGAATTTATTCAAATCTTTGCTCAAAGCGTCGCAGCGGATATTTTTTCCACGTAAATCTGTAAATGCCTCTACCTAAAGTATTATGTTGCACGGGCAAAGAACAACCGTATTGACGCAAACCAAAAATACAAATGGAAATGTGTATGCAATCAAATTTCCCTTTATTTATTTTAAGTTATTAAAAATGGATTCAAAAGTACCTGCCGAATGAGATTTTAACATAGCTAACCTTGATAATGTTCCAGTTCCACCGCCTTTTTTCAGGAGCCATCCAGCTTTTAAAGCTTCCTAAAGTGAATAAATTATAAGTGGAACTTTAACATCGCCCACAACCCGGAGTTACTCATGTAAAGTACAGCATACGCAAACTATATATGAAAACGCAAGTAATGTTGGCATTACCAATTTCCCGCGGAACCACATGAGAGTCTCATCTCGTAAAATACACCAATGTCTCTTCCAAAGATTTAAGATACCCCCTAAAGTGGATAGAAATTCCTCTAAATATCTCAAACCATATACAGTATATTCGGAAAGCTGTACTTCAATCTATTGAGCGTTTCCATCCTTCACTTTAAAGGGAAATGGCAATCATTAGGGCCATTTATACGAGCGAAAATAAGCCGCGGCTTAAACAGGCCGCGGCTTAAATAAGTCGAGAACGTCTGTATAAACGTACAATTTCTTTGCGACTAAAATAAGCCGCGGCTAATTTTAGCCCAGGGTTCGGGCCTCGTCTTAAATTGGCCGCGGCCAATTTTAGGCGAGAAAACCTCGTAAAAACGCTTCGTTCGCGACCAAGGCAAGTCCAAAGTAATTTCGTGTAGCTTTTTTTTAACGCGAGCCATTTTCCTTTTGTTGTCATGGTAATGGGTATTTAAAACTTCGGTGACCTCGTTATGGTCCATTTATACGAGTGTTTTGGGCTATTTTAATAAATTTAGTAAAACTGGTGTATAAAAGGCTGTGTTCTCGACTTATTTAAGTCGCGGCCTATTTAAGCCGTGGCTTATTTTCGCTCGTATAAATGGCCCTATTGTGTCGTAAGAAAAAAAAATTGCGTGACTCAAGTTGTGACGTATCATGCATATCTACAAATATCCAAGATGGCGGACAACTAATGATTTCAAGTCAAAATATCTCACCAAATAAGGCAGATATAACAATTCAGTAATAGACTTCTATATATTGTTTTGGAGTCTCTTTCAAATAAGACGATAAAGATTTTTGTTGCCATTTCCCTTTAAAATTGGTTACGATTAACCGAAAAGAATTGAGTACAATTAATAAACGGTAATCTATTTTTCCCATTGTTATCGGATAGCACTTGATTGCGGATTAAATGCCATTGTCTATTCACTATTTTTACTCAATTCCACAATGCCGTGCGCGCACAATTTTTGCGGTGTCGGGTACCAAATCCCGCCAAACTCAAAACAAAATGTCACGGCTTTGGAACTATCAAAAGCTCTCAAGACTTTAAGAAACAAAATAAAAAGAGTTTTTTTAAAGCTTCAAAGAAACGACATTTTGTTTTGATTTTGGCGGGATTTGGTAACCCAAACAAAGCGTGCACAGCATTGTAAGATTTAGTGAAAATAGTGAATTTAATATTTTGTTCATACGTACCCACATTCAAAATTTTACAAACAACCAACGCTATGCATAAAAATACAAACACTGTACAATACCTTCTTTCATGGTGAGATAACTTTCTTTGTAAGGTAACTCCAATGATTTATCAACGATACTTGGTGAACGTTCAATAAATGCTTCATCATCTTCTTCTTCATCATCACTATATTCCTCAGTTTGCTAGATTAATAAAACAATTGCAATGTCAACCCAGCTGTTAAAACACACTTCCTTCTGCCCTCAGCTTCTCCTCAACCGTAAAATTTCAGCTTCGTTGTCACCAGAATATTTACCAGAATATTCTGGTAGTTTGACCACTTTAGACAAACAAAACGATACTACAAATTTAAGTGATTGTGATTCATGAATAACAGCGATGGGCAACCCTTTATATATAAAAGTACATTATGTATTGTAAACTCTCAATGTTGCCATAAATATACAAGATTGAAGGTTACAGAAGCACCCTCCTTGTAAAAGTTCGATTTAATTTTAAATTATTCTATACAGGCTAAATTCAAATACCCTTTAAAGACACCGTTGTGATGGAATTTTCGAGATAGCATGCGTACGTCGAGCAAAGCTCTCATTTGTGTACGTTCACAAAAACTTCAACAAAATCCGCTCATATGGAAAATTATGATTTTTTACAGAGAATAATAAGTACATCTTGCAAACCCTCTTATAGAACAAAGTATAACTGGTGATCCTTTCAATGCACGTTTCAGTACAGGTACTTAGAGTTTTAATTAACTCAAAACAACGGAAATATAATACCCTGTATACACTTGTGTCACTTACAATGACGTTAGAGCTAAATTTAAAATGGATATGGAACAAAACAGAACACATGGGGGCAGGAGTTTGGAGATTATATTGGTATAGTCGTGGTAGGTAATCACATGCACAACATCCTAGGGAGAGTAACGAAATCATAACTAAAAGCGAAAAAAGAAGAAAAGACTGAAGTCGAGGTCACGGCAATGTAATTGTTCAAGACTCGGCTTGTTAGCAACGAACGTTCTTTGCTAGAAGACAATAAAAACAAATAACCTGCGATGAATAAATATTAACTGAACTACACGTTCATTGTACCTTCAGTGCGTTATCTAGCTGTGATATCGCGTCTTCTTCGGCTTCCTCTTGACGACGTCTTTCTTCTTCCTCAGCTTTTAGTCTAAATATGTTTGAGGAGCAGTTTTACACAATAATTGGTACCACGATCCAGATTTCGCTGTCTTTAAAATAAAATTGATTCTGTAAAATATCGAATTGCGTATTTTCAAGAGAGAAATCAACATCGTAAACCAAAGACTGTTTTTGCTCAGTTTTACTCATGTTGATCATGAGCAATGTTTACCAATGTTATCTTATCTTTGCAAAACGTGTGTACTAGCAGTTTAAATTGGTAGAAGATCTTTAAATTGTGCATAAAGGTAAAAAATGCTCAAATGAACGCTTTCTTTTTCTGTTCTTTGCACGTAATTGATTCTTTGAACCGCTTTTCAAGCCTTACCTTTCCTCCTCTTCAATTCTTAAGCGCTCTTCTTCTTCCTGAAAAACAAATAAAAGTTTGGATGACGCACTACAGGTAGTAGAGTTTCATTACAACTGTGACCACTCACCCAAAATGAAATTTACCCATGCGCATCATGACAAGCACCAATATGGACAAAGAATTAAGCAAATATATACATAAACAGCCCCAGAGCAACAGAGAATTGTGCAACAACTAGGGCTTAACTTTGCAATTTCAATTTTTTAATGCTTGCTAAACCCTGCAAGGCATGTCAAGTATTATTATTTTTTATTACTATTAATCATTTAATCATTTTTTGTACCAAAATTCTCGAAACTTGTACTTGAATCCAGTATCATTTATAATCTCACACAAAACCATGCTTGGGTACAAAACCATGCAGTTATGAGGCATTTATCTTTATTGCATTCACCAATGTTCATGATCGTTATCCCGTCTTATTTGATACTTCTCAGAAGGTCATCCGTCTCGCTTAGTCTATTGTTGCCATCACTTCACTTTTCACAAAATTATACGCATATAATAAGTGATGACTAATGAATAAAATTTAGTTGTGCAAAAATACAAAATTCACAGTTTCTTTGAGTCAAAACCAAGTAAAACAAGAACAAGTAGCATGTATTGCTAAGATACGCTTTGTTTTCCAGAAGTAATGCGATGGAGTATCACACATAATTACTATTCATGAGCTGTTAAGAGCTGTTTAGCAATTGCCAAAGCGTCCCCAACATCTTCCGGTCGTGCATGACATTGCATGCCATGGCATGGAAGGATAATTACAAGAATAAAAACATAAATAAGTTATGTAAATACTGTGTATAAAAAATCAGAACCTTTAATAGCGAACAATTTTAATAAATATATAAGGAAAAGCAATCGAATAGTAGTCTTAAATTAACTAAATATTAGATATATTCAAAGAACCTTTGGCACTACTATAAACTAATGGGGGTTGTGTTATGCAACACGTACCTTAAATTCACAAGTTGGAGTGATTATTCGGAGTTATTTTTTATATAAATAAAAAAACTGCGGCTCTTATTGTAGCAGTAAATATTTTTGAATTGCACAAACCTGTCTACGTTTTTCTTCTTCTCGAGCTTTCTTCGCCTCTTCAATTCTTCTTGCTTCTTCAATTTCTCGTGCTTTTGCCATCATGGCTTGTCTTTGTTCTTCTTCCTTTCGCAACCTTTCTTCTTCTTCTTCTCGCTTTCTTTGGGCTTCTTCTTCGGCCTACGCCACAAATCACAAACATGTTAACCGTTGTGGTACATGCGCTACCGGCAGTCAAATCGGAAGGACAAACTCCCCTCCCCCCCCGAAAAAAAATATTCTTCGACCGAGAAGATCAAGTACAGTCATATTAATTTTGTCAAGTGCATACGTTGGTCATCTTACATATGTTCGGTTATATGTTCGGACTTAGGAACCAATTTTAAAACAAAAACGCTATACCGTTTTAATTTCCTCGGCCGATTCTAACCGTCTCCCTTTTTTCATTTCTAAAATCCGTGAGGTTAGATTGCAAACTTTTAACATGTTTCTACAAAATCTTGTTTTCGTTTCTACTCTTTAACAACAATTTATTGCGTTGCGTTTTGCTGCCGGGGTTGTTTCGTGTAACATTGCGTTGTATGTTTAGTATATAGTGTTTGTATTAATTGTTGGTGGGATTTGCCTAGTTGTGACTCCAGTCCAGTCCATTCCATTTTATCTAGCATACAAGGATTTGTGAAAAACGCAGCAGTAACTATGTCAACGCGGAAGAACGACCAACGGACTATAAATATTTTTGTGCATTTCTAGGCACTGTCAATCGTACAAATAAGGCATTGCATCCAAAGTGCAGTCAAAGGTCTTTAAATACGCAATATTGCGTACATATAATACTATATATTCTTGTAATGTTGTGCAGTAGCTTTCGCAACCGTATATATAGTAGCCAAGGTCGCTAAGAAGGATTGTATTATTCATGGAATGTCTGCCAATTTTATTGGCCTTTGAAAAAAACAAGTGAAAGAAACAATCGCTAGTGCCTCTTTAAATCTTTGAACGTGAAAAATATTTTAATGATTTAAATAAAAAATATTATTTATCACCCCAAAGAGATTTAAAAAAAATATTTCAGTCAATGTTATGACAATTGTCAAGATGAAATTCGGACACCCGGTTCAAGCCTCTTATATTTCTATACTCATGGTTTTAAAGTTCTACCTTTATATTGGAATCATTCAGCAATAAGATCGTAGCATTACATTCAGCAATAAAATCGTAGGTACCTCGGATGGGCAAAAATCTCAATATAATACTAAAATAATACTATTCTTTATGAGGTCTTTGTGTAAGAATTTGCGTTAAGTCTAAAAACAGTTTGTGCAATTTTGCATTTAAAACACCAATCTCAACTATTTGAAAAAAAATTAAAAGTCTGATAATGTGTAGCTTTTCATTAGGTTTCTGATGATGCAAGACATTTTTCACCTCTTTGCCGTAATTCATGTACTCTAATATAATAGAAGATTACAATCACCAATCACCATTTTCTCCGTAATGGGCATTTTTTTGCTTCAGAACTTTTTGCAATAAAATGCCTTCCTAAATTGACTTCCTAAGATAATAACCTGTCTATGGTTGCAATTCAACTAGTATTCAACGTCCCTTGCATGCGCTCAATACTCAAGATTTATAATTTTATGAAGAACAGCCTTCTTTACATATTGCACACACACATATATATATACATATATACATGTTCATTAAATACCTTTCTCTTTAACTCCTCCAATTCCTGCATCCGCCTTTCTTGTTCCAACCTCTCCATCTCTCTGAAAATTAAAAGCAACGGTAGTAAGGTACTGACATGCAACTACACTATTCCAGAGAGACAAAAATTAAGCAAAATACATATAACATAAACATTATTAATTAGCACTGTTTATAAGAATGAGACAAGCGGAATTAAATACGCCTGTCCAAAATCTAACGCGGAAAAAAGTTCGTAAAAATCATCTTGTTGTAGCAGCGCATTTTTATTTAATTTCTGAGCGCTCAGTAACTCGTGGAAAATGGTTTTTAGCTGGCCTTTAAAAGTTCTGATTTGAATATTATTTGCATGTTATTGACATAAGTGGAGTATATAATAACTCAATTAATCAATCATTTATAACCATCATGAGAAAGACTGGCATGTACATATAAGATCTATTACTTTTAGTCAGGTTGACAGGGGTTTTGTAGTACTCATCGGCCAGGTTAAGTGTTGCTGCAGTGCTTCTTAATGCTGTGGTATACCTGAAAAGGATCGACCTATGCTACCCGAAGTGAGAATCATATTAATATGCTTTTTACAAACATGCAAGATTTAGTTATACTTCCAAGACACGTAATAATTGGTCATTTTTATTTCATGACTGTATTTATTGCGTGTGATGGAAGTGTCACCGATTTTTCTCTGTCATGCATATTATCTGGCCACTATCTTGAAATATTAAGTTGTATTACATAAATAAATTGATTTACTTCACACTTGACGATACGAAGGAGAATTTTGTCGATCTTGCACTTAATGAAAACCATAACTGAAGAACTAATCCAAGATGGATATGAAAAAATCAGGGTCATTCTGTAAGATGAGAAATTTCTAAACTGTCACCGCGTGCCAATACAGATATATTATAATCCATTATGAAACCCGCGAATTTGTATAGTCGAAATGTATAGTTACATAAAACGCTCAGCATGCAGGATCCAAAATGTCCGGAAGACAGTTCCCTTTTTACAGCAGGGTTATAATACTTCTACATCGGAGGAATACTTCTACACTGGAAGACTTTGTATTCGATATTATCACAAAATTTGGAAACGTTATGTGGTAAAATGAACCAAGTTACAAAGCGACATTAAATATCATAGTCTTTCTGGTGCTTTTGGTATCAACCATATTGATTTTTGATGAAACCTGGTTTGCATTTATTCCTTAAAGGAATATGGCAATGTATTTCTTTCTTGGCTTATTGATATGGACTTTGAGGCAATTGTAATATATCGGTTGTTAAACTTTTCGTAGCAAGCTCAGTTTCAGAAAGATTAAAGGACAAATGAAACTATAGTCGCCTGTTTTATATAATGAAGTCGCATGAGGTACATTGTACAAAACTTACTGTTAGTGGGGTAAATCTCAAGGAAATTTTTTTAAACACCTCTTCATTTACGTATAAGAAGTATATACATACAAAATCGTATAGATTTTAACACTAAATATGTCTGGTAATTGCTTCTTTAAGACAAGAATCCCTTTTGCGACATCTGTATGTCCTTTTTTGTCCCTCAATGCTTCTGAAAGCGTGTTATCAAAAATTTAACAACATATATTTTAGTTACTTCAAAGTTTCTTATCGATAAGCTAAAAAATATATTGCCATATCCTTTTAACTGAGTAAAGCTATAGTACAGAGCTTGTAGCATGTGTTGTGTCACAAAACAAATTCAGAGGAATATTGAAACATCTTGCAATTAAACATATGTATTCACAGAAACAAGATTATATTTTCATACATTATTAGTTGTGTTTGTCGTGTTATACTTACTCGCATTTTAAGTTTACTTTATATAACCATGGAATATTGCGTGTCTCGCATGTATTGCTACAGTGCATGGTTAAAAAGTCACAGGCGTAATTTTATTGAATCCATTCTGAGTCCCCTCGTAATAGAATTTGATAATTTGAAATGATAGCGAGGCATGAAGTTTTTATAGCTGCGTGCTGTACGCTGTCTCATACTTATACTTATACATTTATACATTTATGCATGCATGCAAACACGCATTCGATTTTTCGGCTACAACTTTGTTTTCATACAAAACCTTTGACTTAGTGCGAAAGTCCAATACGTGATTACTACATAAATATAATCATATTTAAGAACTTTCATATACAGCTCTTTCAATTATAAGGACACAAATTATCTTTAAACGCGTCAAAGGATGCCGCTCTATGTGCATGGAATTTGGAAATATTATATATAATTATTATAACAGTTATTTTTATTATACTACGGCTAGAGACGATATAGCAGCAATTAATACGATACTGAAAATTGTGTTGCAATTTAAATTCGCGCAGTAAGGTAATATATTAACAAAATACAGACTTAAGTGCAACTGATATTGTGCCATGTCTGTTGATTAAAAACAGAGAGCTCATTAAAAGCAATCAACTAATTAAAGCTTATTAACAACGTTTTTATAAAATAACGAAAATTGGAATACATCCAGTTTTCTTTACGTTCCTTACATATACATACACACCTATACTTTCGAATTTGATTCCAAGGAACTTCCCAAATTTACAAAAATTACACATTTTTATCATAGTCCTCATAAATCCAAGTCTGAAGAAACAATTAAGGGAACACTATACATGTACAAGTGCATCCATGTTCTCTTTACCTTACCACACAAGGACATTACCACACAAAATACACATGGATTACGCTTGATCTTGTCCGCTGTCCCCGTAGCTTAGTGGCCAGAGCACTGCACGACACGCAAATGGGGTATATCTTCGATTCCTGTCGCAGAACTCAAACGTTCCCGGTTTTACCCTCGAAATAACCCTGCAGAAATTATCAATCTCCTCCGCAAAGGCTTACAGCTTTGCTTGTTTTATTATTATGGATGCACTAACCAGAGCGATTACAGAACCCGCTTATTTTCTCATAACCTTCTGACGCATTCTTCTCTCATTCTCCGGTATAGTGCATCCCTATAAAACTAAAACAAAACAAAGCCTCTTCGGGTGGGGACCAACAGGATGAATGAGCAATAACATATGGTATAGCATACATGCATGATATAGCAAGGATATACATATGATAAAATTCCCACACCTTTATAGGCAATTAATGGAGATACACATACACGTACTTAAAGACATTTTGGAAGATAGTATAATATACTATTACGCAAGCAAACTGACAGTTTACCGTCATGAATGAACCGCACGTGATGAAGACTACTACATAATATATGCCCTTCGGCACCGCGTCACGTATAATTTAACACTCTACTTGTGCCTGAAATTAAGGCCTCCAATTAAACACATACCTCTCTCTACTTTAGTTACTTCAGTTCGATTGTAGTGCTTTACATGACGATGCATTAAATAGTAAAAGTGTTACAGCACTGTAATTCGTATATAATTATACCGGCTCGACAATTTGTCGGAAAGAAACCAAGGAATCAATTGGTACATTGATCAGAGAAAATTTAAACTTAAAATCAACTGCATGTGTAAGGTCAAATAAAAATTTATATCGTAGCTGGGCAAATTGTCTAGGCGCTATACATACTACTGATTAGATGTTAGTATAAAATAACAATAAAGATAAGTAGGGCAATTAGAAAATATAAGTTTAACATTTACAAGTTAGAATACCGCAATAAAATGAGATAAAATGCTGCATTTTGCTATTTAAAAATTACAATTATTTTGTCACCAGTACAGCAGATTTTTAATGCCTCATTGGTTGCACAGCAACATTGGACCGAGTTTACATCACTAACGGCAAATAATGCCTTGAAAGAAAAGTAATCAAGAAACAGTTAAAATAGCAAATAATCTGAATCCCAGTTATAGGCCTACATTATTTCAAACAGCGCCGGCCGCCGCAGTCTTAGCTCATGACAGTTCTTTAATTATGCTAGGAATCACAGTCGTAAAGGACTACAAAAGATGCGATCAACCTACCTGTTTAAGCATTTAACAAACATGAGTGCAGAAATATTACTTGGTATTACGATTTCAGCATAAGATACCGGAGACGCCATTTTCTAATAATTAATTTCTTCGATTGATAATATGAAGAAGAGAACTGATGATGGTTTTTGACAGTGTTGCTTTTATAATTATCGTATGCGAGCTACTATACCTGTGCTAATGACGTAACGTGCAATATACTTCACAGAATACCTGCAAAATTATACCTTATCACCATAGGGAGCTGCTTGTCCAATATTATTATACATTGCTCCAGCACAGTACGTGCAATACAACAGACTTAGAGGATTAGGGAAGACAATGAAAAAATTTAAAATCTATGGACATTTCTAGGAAGCAGACTGGAGTTCGATTTTCCGTGATAATTGTAAATTTCCATATCAGGGAATTCGGCAAATATATAGTCAACCGTTCCGAACGTTGTAACCCAATAGAATTACTGGCTACAACGTTTCATAATTCCTATACTTATTGGAATAGTCATTTTATGTATATAAAATGAACTCTGACCCAAGCCCCAACTATGACAATCGGCCCCACTAATCTTACTGGGTTACAACGTTCGGATCGGGTGATATGGTATATATGCCGAAAATATTGTCAAAAGTTGCAGGCTTATGCAACATAAAACTCGTTACAAACATCAATTGATTACCTTTATCACAAATATAAAGACTGCATGTGAAAATACCTTTCAAGCTACTTTGCAATCATACGTTTCGCCCGGTCTATGTATACGTCAAGGAGCATTCTTTTGCATATCAAAAACCAAAACTAACTCTTGTAAGTAACATTCGAGATTACAAACATCTTGCATATAAAATAGAAGTAGTTCAAACTATTTGCACACATTTATACATATATAATAAGTCATAATAACATCATCATATACGTAGCATGCGGGGTTGAACTCCACATGGGACCTGAACCCACCAACACCCTCCCTTCTAAATCGATAAAATAAGATTTACATGACATGTGGGCTATAATTTTCTCAACGGATGCAAAAACTTAGCTGAGAATGTTATACAAACAAAGAAACACAGTAAGGTATACACACAAAGAATACCTAATATTAGTATCAGCTACAATATCACTTAATTCATTGCTAAATGTATGAATAAAAGTTCCCAATTTACCATAATGATGATGATCCTTATAGTTAAGTGAAGTGCCGTCACTGAGGCGCTATTTAGTGCAAAATAGCGAGACTTTGAGAAGGAAGTTACCTGATTTCACAGTGTAGAATGACAGCAAAAAATGTCTCAAAATATCGGTTTATTCCAACTTCTAGTTAATGTTTGCGTAATACGTGAGCGTAAAGTACAAGACAAGATACAATATTACTATAAACAGAAGGCATGCTGGTTTATTTGATTCATAATCTCAATAAAACTATTTGCACTATCTTGTTGAAAATGCATGTTAGAAATATGTGATCAATTCACTTTAACAACATTGAAATTCATGGTACAAAAATTGGTTTAACAAAAACAGAAAATTATATGTACGCAATTTAAATGCCTAAATACAACCCCGCATGGGAATTAAGGAACTGTGCCAAACATAACGGGCTATATAGCCCAGAATGCAAGATATATTCTTTCTTTCTTTGCTTCTTTGTCGCAAAAACGTGGGTCATTGCATGAATTAACTGAACGATTGAGCAAAACAAAGTCACAAAGCCAACAATTCTGGTAAAGGCATTCAACCAAATCGAATCTAATATTTAGACGCGCATAGAGTAAGATCTTGAATCTTCTCCCCCACATGCAGTAGGCAGGTATAAAGTGTATAGTTGCCTTAATTGCAAGACAATATTTTTTGAAAGCTGTATATGGATGGACATTATGTTTCCTACTTCCACTTTTGAAACAAGTTCGCCAAGCGGATGTTCACACTTATAAAAGTTCATAAATGCAGATTGCCTTAATTATATCTAATCTGCATTCTAAATACATGCAACTTGTCATATTGTAAAAGCTAAGGCTACGGTAACTGCATGTCACAGATGTCGAGCTTTCAATTAACTCAGATACCTACATGTATACGTTCATTTATGTTCAAATGTTATAGACTAGTCGAACATCCCTACCTCCATGAAAATGATAATTAGTTTGGTGAATATAGTTCATGAGCAATAAATGTTCCAGTTTACGAGCATTACGATATAGTAAATTGAGATAGTGACCTGGTTGACATTTATGGTCAAATTTCTTGAGGGGAATTCTGAAAATATCGTATGTAAGAAATTTGGCATTAAGATATATTAAATTGGATTTATATCACTCGCATATGTATATATAAACAAAAAACACAATCTTTTCTATAAAACCCCTGATAATACGTTGAGCTGTGTATGTACAAATGCAAAAAAGAACCTAGCATCAAATACAACCTGGCCACAACTTTAATTCAGTACATTGTTTTCCAGTAGATACCCTGAGTTACGACTTACGGCAAAAAATGTGCAATGATCGTGATGATTCTAAAAAGCTAATATATGTATAAGTGTTTGATTTTGCGATAACCTCGTTTTTATGACTAGAATGAAAGGAGGATAACATTAGCCGTCAACCGCACGCATCGAAAGGCCTTTTCCCGTTATGAATCACGCACACTGAACAAAAACTGTACAGCAAACTGACTACGCACAGGACTGTACATTGAATCCACTTGTATGACACGACAAGCGCCCCACTTAAACATCCAAATATTTATTCATAAAGTTTTACCTTCTCTGCTCCTCTTCTCTTCTTCTCTGTTCCTCTCGTATCCTTTCTTCCTCTATTCTCTTCTCCTCCAATAATTTCTTCAGTAATCCACGGGCGGCCCGGCCGCGTTCATACTGTGGAGCAACAGAACACATAGTCAATTTGATTTGATAGCCCTTAACACAACTCTTGTGTGTAATATTGCAGCCTGAATCAACGTAACGCATGCAAATTCTTTAGGGTCCGCGTGGGGGTGAATAATATATGCATTTATTATGACGAGTTTTCTCAACAACCAGACAGGTGGTCAGCATAAAGAGATTTGTTCACAGTAGTATTCATCGGAGCGGTATTTTTATCCGGTGAAATAAGACAAGATTAGCTGTGACCAAAAAGCTAAGAATATCAAATACCACTATATCACTGACATTCTTCTCTTTTATGATTTTTTGGAAAAAACGTTCGATCTGGTAAAATGACATAAAGCTACAATGTCGCAAGCAAATATTACCCACCTTATCCCCCTCCCCTTAATTAAAGTGCTATAGTTGTCGATTTGACAGCAGGATTTCTGACTCGGTCTGTTATATGTACTTGTAACAACCGCTTACAGTATGTCTATCTAGTCTAACCGGACGCTTAACAGCAATCTAACTGTTCACATGCGCTAGCAATGTATCTACATAAGACGATGATACATGCAGCAACAAGAAGGTTTCGATCAGGAAGCCTTGGTGCTCACCCGTAAAGATTTGGGGGAATCGGATTATATAATAATGAGAATCACGATTTTGATAGGAACTACAAAGAGCTCCTATTTTTGTTTGTTTTTATAATGTAATTTAGGAATCCAGCCATAACCAATTGCAAGCTACAAAGAACTTTGTATAAAGCAGCTTTCTTATGACTCACATAGCAATTGGTTCTCACGCTCTTTCTATTACGAAAACATAATGCAGGTCATCGAGGGAATTAAATGTGACTCCCACATGAACATGACTCCCACACCATACCACATCCAGCTAGTTTTATAATTACTGCAATTAGTTTCTTTAACAATGCAAATTATCTTATCTTACCTTACTTTAGGCCTGTTTCGGACATCGAACTTTTCATTTGTCGATTGTAAATGAGCTAAAACAACGATTTTAGTTCACTTGCATTGGATTCAGCAGGGGAAAAGCTCGCCGTCTGAAACAGGCCTACAATACAAAACAACACGCGGCAGTATTGATCGGAGTTTTTTGTTCAAAAACGGGCACGTACCTTTTGAAGTACAATGGCCGCTTTTCTCATCTTTAAGAACTTAAGATGGTAGAAATGGCCCTGAAAATAAATATTGTAAAACAGTCAACTACAGACACAGTGCTCGTGTGTCCTCCTAGCAGGAAGAACTGTACCTGTACATACCTTGTAAACTTTTTGTATAAGCATAATAGCAGCCCGTTTTTCCAAGAACCGCTTTCGAGCAAGGTAACCAATGATACATCTTTTAATAACTTTTGCGACCTCTCTCAGTTCTTTATCTCGTCTTTTGTCCAGCAAAATCTCGAGCTCGTCTTTCATAAACATCTGAATAAAAAGATGATAGCATCGTAGCATATATAGGAAATTTTACACTTTACATACTGATCTCACAGGTATATAATTTGAGACAAAGAACTACCGTAATTAAAATATTGGAGAGATTTTTTCGAAGATTTTTAATACTAGCAGTTGTTATTGATTTTTGTCGCGTACTTATTAAAACCGAGGAATTTCAAAAGCTCAAGTTAGCGAAAATTCTAAATTTTAGCAAGGCAAAAATATTTTAGGGGTTGAAGGTCGACGTTTGTTTAAAGAGTCCATGACACCAAAACTTTTATTACATGATGTGAAAGAGTATTTAAAACTGTAACACAAGTTCTTTTCAACTTTTGCGATGCAACGTTTTGTTGCATGATGAGATATTTCAGTTTGAATTTTTTGTTTTGCCGGCTAATTTACGTCACACTTTGCATAATGAGTTACTGTTGAATACCAGTTATCTATGTCTTCAATGAGCAAAATTCTCGTAATATTGAAAGGATATGTAGATTAAGGACAAACATAAGCATCCCATTAATGTTGCACGTCGTCTCTTTATAGGAAAACAACTTTGTAATCTACTTTCTGATGCCTCATTATGCAAAGTGTGACGTAATTAGCCGACAAAACAAAATATTCAAACTGAAATATCTCATCAACAAAACGTTGCAGCGCAAAAGTACAAAAGGGCTTGTATCACAGTTTTAAATACTCTTTCTCATTATGCCATAAAAATTTTCGTGTCATGGGCACTTTAACTTGGCTTATTTCGAAACCGTGTACCATCGGTAGCATCTTTAATGGTTGTTAGCATTATTTGTTGTGTAGTAGTGCTTTACCAGGTTTTTATCAGATAAATACGAGTTTCGAGTAAAAACGATCTGCATAACGATGTATTTTATACGCAACTTGTCAGTTTGTTCACAAAACGATTTTCGATATGCTGAACATGTTGTATGAGCCGAGAAAATCGAGGCAAAAGTTTCGCAATAGTCTATACGTGTGCGTTTCCACATATAAAGACTCCTTAACGGCTATCATTTTCTTTGTGTTTTGCTGATGATTTATCAATGATTTTTTAATGACTAATATAAAATGCTTTTAACGTCAGATGGCAATGTGCTTATCATAGATTACGATCGATCCACGTCATCACTGCGATTTTCGTCCTTTGACACTAAAAATTTGGAAAACGGTATACTTGATGTGATGCTTCACAAGATGTCGAGTGCATGGAATTTTCTAGAAAAATAATGTTTATATTGAATCTGAAACGTGTAAACAGTTCCCTGTGGCTCCCATCCAATTTGGCTAGTTTATCTTCCACGCAAACAAAACCAAAACTCTTTCGAAAGTGTTTTGAAATCAATTGGAAACAAAAATGGCAATAATATTGATAGTTTCAAGCAAGAATATAATTCCTGTGATCAATAACTATATTTATGCTTTCCATGCTTTGCGACGTCATCTTTTTCAAAACGATACATCTTCGCCAGCTGGAACTAAGATGGTTTTTTATTTGGCTTCGTTTTCTACAGCGTTTTCAAATTGAGTCGTTATCGATGAGTAGGCCAAGCGTTTACGTCCCTTAGTTTTATTGTATTATTATAGAGACAACAAAACTTAGGGGCGTGAACTCAAACAACGTGATCCTGGTCAAGTATGCGATCAGGAGAAAAACATACATTGTATTTTGATAAGATAGAAGCCTCGTTTACAGACAATCCCAAAATAATCTGGAGCTACCGTAAAGCAATCCTTAATCATCGCTTTGCTCTCATAATCCTGATATTACTAACTCTCAACAACCGTGCAAGAAAGTCCCGAAAAGAAAAGGCAGAACTTTTCAATGACTATTTCTGTTCTGTCTTTTGTCCTGCAGCTTGAAGTGAAACATTCACTGAAACATGCATCTCTTGGCAAGTAATTCCAACCCAATTGTGCGAGATCACCGCTACCGAAGAAGTTGTCATATACTTGTCTAATTTGAATCTATTTAAGGCAATAGACCCTGATGACATTCCTGGTTGGATTTTAATGGAAATCTGCTGACGTAACTTAAGCACGCAAAAAAGACAAGAAAGAGCCTGTTATATTTCTGGCCAAGTGCCTTTATTGGGAGTTTTTCTCTTTCTTGTAATAAATATTAAAGCCTAACATATAACTTTTTGTATACTTTCCACACTATTAGGATTTAAAAATAATTTTACTTGTAAAGTTTCGTATTATGTTAATGATATAGAATTATATACATAAGCTAGTCATTATCTAATTACATGGTGTCATCTTACACAGCTTTAAGGATGATGAAGGATAAGAGAGTAAAGACGATACAAATAGGGGGACAGAAAAAACACAAATACAGTGAATCATAGAAGGTTGAGCGGAATTGAGCTGCCCTGCACGTTTAAGAGAGGGTTTGAGCTTGGATATGAGAAGGCTATCGTGAATCATTAGTTCGCAAGTGTCGAAGCAAGAGGAGAGGATTTCGAAATCGTTAAAGTTGGCAGAGCGGCTGGTGGAATTTGAATGAGAGAAAATGCTAGGCAAGAGTGGACTGGATGACGGTTTTCCGATTATAGGAGAAATTCCCAAGTGCTCTGATACTCTCGTGTGCAAAATTCCGTGTGGTTTGACCCACCTACGACGCGGAACAGCATCGACACTTAAATAAGTATACAACAACAGATCTCATAAACTTGGAGACTTTATTCTTAAAGAGGATGAAAGAGGAGACGCGTGTAGAGGAGCGAAAGACAAATCGAATGTTGAGATGTAGATTAGCAGCATTGTAATGTCGGGTGATTTGATTGCCAATTTGAAGAGAGTGTGAGCTAGTGTAGGGAAGGCAGAAATAGACAATTCTCTTAGGAACTATGTGAACAGTGGCTTTGGGTTCGGTATATTCGATATTGTTAAGGAAGCGACGAACAAGACGCTGCAACTCCGTGTACTTCGAAGGCTTTGATCACTCACAGTTTATCAGATGTCTATCTCTGTCTGCCAAAAACTTCCACTTTACTTTTAATGATCGTATTTATCAACAAATTGATGGCGTGGCTATGGGTAGTCTTCTTGGCCCTCTTCTCTCCACGTCTATCCATCAAAACTCGTGTCTGCATACTTCTCCTGTATCGACGTTACGTTGCTAACTATCTTAAACGTCAACATCCTAACGTCTCTTTTACATTTTCTACCTCTGTTTATCGTAAACCCACTTTCACTGGTCTTTTCACTAATTTCCACAGCTTCATTCCTCTTGCCTACAAGCGCTCTTTAGTTTCATGTTTATTACATCGATTTTTTATCCTCTGTTCCAGCTATGAAAGCTTGAAAACTGTTCCGCGTCGTATGTCTGTCAAACCTCGCGCCATTTACACACCAGAGTATCAGAACACTTGGCAATTTCATCCATAACAGGAAAACCGACATCCAGTCCAGTCATGTCTAGCATTTTCTCTCATTTAAATTCTACCAGCCACTCTGCCAACTTTGACGATTTCGAAACTCTCTCCTCTTGATCCGACACTTGTGAATTAATGATTCACGAAAGCCTTTTTATATCCAAGCTCAAACCCTCTTAATTCCAGCTCAATTCCGCTTAACCTTCTATAATTCACTTTTTTCGTCTTTGCTCTGTCTCCCTGTTTCTATCGTCCTATTGTGTACTATTCTTTACTCTCTTATCCTTCATTATCCTTAACGCTTTGTAATATGACGCCATGTCAAAATGTAACTCTATATTGTTAGTCTGGAGACATCTTAAGTTAAAGACGAAACGTTACAAATAAAATTATTTTAAGATCCTATAATAGTATATGCTTTGATGGCTTTACTAAAAGTTATATGTTGGGCTTCAACATTTATTATAACAATCCGTTTTCCGCCTGGCAAACTCTGGTTACGACATGGTTTCTGTATTGTGGATGAGATTGATTCAGGATTCTTTTGGTAGAGTGAGATTAAAAATTCAAATCTTCAGGCATTATTTTCCCAGCGACTGCGAACACTCTTTTTGTGATGTCTGAAATAATGTTGTGAAAACGCAAAAAACACGCGACACACTTCGCGAAGAACAGTTTTTAGCCTGCACTATTTGAGTTCTCGAATGTCACTGGCTGATGGTTTGAGCAAGTAACACGTGTAATATGACATTTACTGCAATCGTTGCTGAAAGTTAAAATGATTGGACTTTAAGTTGCCGAAGAGATTAACTTATGAAAATAAGACTCGCGCCAGAAACGAATGAAATTCGACCCGTTGCGTTGCCGGTGCATGGAAAAAATTGCACGTGTAAACTTATAGCTTCAGTCATGGACGTATTCGAAATTGCGGACACCCTTCTCTGATACTTAATATACTTCATCCTGAATGCACTTGGTCACTACACCGAAGTTGTTCATGCCATAGATATAAGCTTAAATTTCGCACATGCACATTGCTTGATTGTTTCAGTTGCTCCCGTTTTCAAAATTACGCGACCAGGTCAGAAATATCCCGAGTGAAATTTCAAGTTTATCGCGAAGTTATAATTGTTTAAAACTTTAAGTTCAGTGATTTGTTATCGATTTATATCCTTTTTGTGCTTCATATAAGATTGCTCAGAATATATTTCAAGAAATTTCTGTGATATTTTTTACAATATTATATCAAAACTGGAATGATAACAATAGCGCTATATAGTCTACCGCAAGTGTTTATGATATGCAGTTTAATTTGATGATAAATCATATAAACTGTTATTTTTTAAGTTTGAAAATCATTCACGAAAAAGATTTGTTTTGGGCGAAGATTATTTTTCGTGAAGGGTCGCGTAGTTTCGAAAACGGGTGTAATGTATTGCACTTCCAATTCCTTTCGTAACACGGACTATTTGGTGTTCTTCATATGTCATGTCGAAGAGACAAGAGGTTACCAGTAGCACCACGCAAATTCAATTGTGTGCATCTCAATGAGCCTTCTCAGCTTGTACATTATAATTCAACTCTATCTCGGAATTTGGCTGAGAGCTTGTTGAAAAATATTTGATAATTCAACCAAGAAATTCGAAGTGATAATGTATGAAAAACCCCTTTAAACCCCTCCCCCCCCCTAAAAAGCCTATTCTAAAATTATAGATTTCAATCTAGCAATTTGCATGCTTGTGTAAATATTGTAAATTTTATTGAAAACGGGAGAGTTTCTTGAATGGGACTTGAAGTCCCGTTTGCACACTTCCTCTTGGGCATGGTCCAATAAAAAATTATTTGTAAGCCTATATATTTGAACGCATTAGGGCGAACAGCATGCGAAAACGCATCGAAATACCGGCGCTTCTAAACAAACACGTGGCTTTTTAATTTTTTGAAATTTGACAGTAACTTTACCGGCCATCAAAGTTGCTTTGGACCGTCTAATTGTGCTTTCACAAGTGTGTCTATTCTTAAGACGAGTTATCATAGTATACATATATTGTTTCGAGTTAGACTACGACAGTACGACTAAAATAAAGCAAGAAAACTCGCATTTATAAGTTCTATTAAAGAAATAGAAAATGAATTATATTGCACCTTTGTCTTTCCCAGTTTCCACTTTTTCCTGGTCGGTTCAATCTCGTCCAGCAAGAGAGAACCATCTTGTCTTGGATCGCCGCTGACCGGCTTCCCTCTCAGCAACACTTTGTAACTAAAAAAAAAGGTACACAGTCAACATATCATAGACAGATTGACCTCCCTAAGGTTGTAGAATAAGGAATCATCATTTCGACCAGGACATTATTTGCTTCGTAAAAGACTGTATATTTCTGTTGCAAAATGACAGTCTAGTAACATTTCTTACAATTGTAATATAGGTAATTGGAGGTATTTTTATGTATGATATACTACGTATTTATATACTTTGTAATTACTATAATTATATAAAATGAATAAAGACCACATACTATTATAATTACTTGGAAGAAGTTTACTTAAAGGAAACTAAGTCGTGCCCCTTCACGGACAGTTGATAGAAGACAATGCATAAGAGTAACGCACAGGAAACAAGAGTCTGATTTGCACACACTGTTGATCATAAAACTATCCATTATTACACACAGCAGCCTATTCTACACACCTGAAGGCAAAGTCAGCATAGAGAATACGAACAGGAAATCCAGCCCGTCTTATTCTCACTGTTTCCAACATTCCCGAATACCGCAGCTGATCGAGAACCAGTTTTGGATCAAACTTATCTGCCATCTACCAAAAGGGATTGAATCCAGCTTAAAAACATGAATACCTACATCCACTAAAGCATTCAATATCGCACGACAAGAACGCCAAAAACCTGAGGGGAAAAGCATACGACACAAAACTGTTAACTGCAATATGCATGCAAAACTGTAGTAACTTCTTTTACAGACTTTTGTTTAATGCTTCACCATTCAAATATAATTCTACTTTCTTAAAAAAGGCAATGCAAACAACATCGCGTCATTTTGATGTCATTTGCCTACTTTATAATGTATAGGCATATAAAGAAAAATGCATGAAATACCGAAAGACCGTACTGCAGGCTTGTTCCAAATTTATTTCCCAGAAAATCGCTAGTTCATTTTAAATGCATGTCCTCAAGTTATTGCATCACTTTCTAATGAAATGTAACAACGAAACACAGAATTCACTTTACACGGCTTTAAAGTGTTCTGACGTGTAAGACAAGACATAGTATTATGTCATATGCACTTCAAAAAGGACAAATCAAACACGACTTTTAAGCCAACGAATGCATACACAAACCATGAACCAAAATATATAAACTTTCAAAATGATATTTTTTCGGATTATGCACATTGAAAAAAAATTTATTGCATATTGCATTTTACATAGCATGATGAAAACCTGAGAACTGCTTCCTATACACAATAAACACGCAGAGATCTCTGTCATATTCAAGAATAAACCAGTAGCAAACCTTGGATCCATTAGGTTTGATACATCTTACGAAGTAAGGATGTGCTTGGCTGAGAGTTGTCATCAATGATGTTAGTGAGGTCTGAAAAGGTAATAGACAGTTTCAGGGTTAGCGTCCAAGGAAGACCAGAATGAAGAGTTGGCATGAGCGTGAAATTATCCGATGCTGCGATCAAATTAAATTTGCTCCAACTAGGTGTTTTTATTTGGTGTTTTTTATATTACGTAGCTATAACGCGGGGCCGGTGGGAGGGCAAAATAGGAACAAGAGGAATTCCAGCCATTGAAGCCAAAATCCCAGCTACGCTTAAATGATAAATTAAGTATTTTATAGATAAAATATTTTTTGCGATTTCGAGGTACCGTACACGGTGAAACATAAACAAGGGCAATTGACTGGACAGACTCAATTAGATATTAATGATTAAATTCTTACAAACATCACTTTAGCGATAAGCATGTATGCATCCTTGCGTGACAACGAACAAAACAAAAGAAAAACTGACGAACTTACCCGGAATTGAGAACTGACTGTTGGTCGTTTCTTTGCAGACTTGCTGTTCGCTCCAGGTGTTGGTTTCATGTGTTCAACCAGGTCGTAAACGAAGTCGGATCTGAAATACAAAACTTATATGCAACTAAATCTTCTTTTATTTTATACGCACTGTATTGCGCTCATGTGAATGATGACTTCCTCTATTGTTGGTGGTAAATTAGAAATAATTAAGTAAATAATATTTATTGAGCTGAGAAAATAAACAAAAAATAATAATCTAACAATGAATATTCATCGAACTGAAGGATTAAGAATTTTTGGTACAGGCTAAAGCCTGGCGCAGTTTTTCGACTGTCAAGTGCTATTGAGCCCACATGCCTAAAGGTGGCTCGATAGTCTAAATCATGACACATTGTACTTTCGCCATAGAATCTTTAATAATGTACGTTTAAAGTTTAGTTTAGGTCATTGTCTAGCTCTACAGGTTGTCTTCATAATTGGCAAAGTTTTAAAGATCATTGTCATTATTGTCATGGATGGATAAAATTATTTCTATGTTCAGGCAAACTTTGAAGAAACTCTTTTTGAAATACAGAAGGCAGTGCTATAGAACAGTGCTACAATACTAGTTTCAGCGGAAACCCTGTCACCAAATGAACCAAAACGTAATCAAACCGGTCGCGAGATTGACTTCTCCAAAGTGGCTAACAGTGCATATGATATTCGTTCTGGGACTTCGCCACTATTCATGATTGATATTGCAAAGTAAAGCTAATTATTTAGCTTATTAGTACAGCGCATACAAAGCAATGGCACTCAAAACCTTTGGTAAAAGGCAACCATTCAAATTATGGCCTACCTGCTGTTTTGAAGTAAGTTCAAGAGATCGTCTCTGAAAGTATCCCTGCAAAAACACAAGAAAAAATATTTTTCCTAGATATATTCTTCATCTAAAAATCAAAATACTTTGTGATCATGAGAATGTCTCTCCACATGTAATTAGTGGAAATGGAAAATTTTTATTCCATGTTTTTGCTACCAACACCTACACCTTAAGGCAACAAATTGGCCCTCAAAATAGGAGTAAAATTTTGCCCAAGACAGCCTACTTCGTAATGGGCTTTTTGACCTTATTAAACTGGCACCTTCTTTAAACCATGCCAAAAGCGTCAAATTGCCCCTTGTGTGAACAAAATAACCTAATTTTTGGTCCTTCAGAGTTTGGCTCCTTAATTCATTTACTGCGTAGTGAAGTCCTTTCCAAATATGACAGGATTACAAGAGGCGAGTGAGTGTTATTTTAATAGAATGGGACATACCATTCTTTGATCCAACTGTGCACAAATGAGTACAGTAATACTTTTTCAAGTATACTTTTATCATCCTTATATAAGACGAAACAGACTCCTTATATTTGATAAAATTGTCTGCGGGAAAAGGATTTTGGACCAATCTTTATTAACCTTAAAAAGTAAAAATCTAAATTATACCTGTTTTTCTCAAGAAATCCTGTAGTTGTATAGTAAACCTAGGAACAAAAAGTAACACAAGAATACAGGTTTGGTTTGATCAATCTAGTGTGCTATATACGACAATGGAAAACACTTACATTTCCGGCATAATGTCTAATGCCAAATTTCTTATTCGCTACTTTTGGCTTCAAGTAAAACTTATCAACCTACGAGAAAACAGTACATTAAATCATTGCAAGCAGTTAAATTAGGTGCATTAAGGACGTATTATGGTATTGTTCTTCGGCAACGCCTATGAGTGTAGTAGTACATTTCTTAAAAGCAAACGCAACATATTTAAGAAAGTGACATCGAGGAACGCACACACGGCTCAAATGCTCTAATTCGAATGTCAGCGTGTTCCGTAATTGCAGTTGCTCTTAATTTAGCTCACAATTCCAGTCGACATTGTCGGTACAAAGTACTTGGATTTTTAAGTCTATTTGTTACACGATGGAAAGTTTTGTTTCAAGTGGATCGAATATTCCCGTTGACCGTTAATAATAACCTCTTTGTAGCGGTTAACGATTTCATTTGCACAGGTAAATCATTTAAATCGAATTGTAGTTTGTCAGTAGACTTGTTCCAAGTAGAATCTAACACGTTAACACTACTTTCGTCGGCTTTTACGCAATTTCCTGTCACCCACCCTGAATACGACTGATCATCTTCAATAAATTTTCTGTTGGTAGAGTTTGACGACGCCGAAACCACTTCCTTGCTCGGAACATCAGTTTTTGGAACGTCAGCTTGGGTCAAGTCTTCTGTGTTAATATCATTCGAATGTACTGTAGACTTGCTTGCATCTGCGTTTGTATACCAGTTGTCGTTTCACTTGCCTGCATGGATACTTCGGCGGCAGTTTCTTGTAATAGCTTTATAGCCTCGCCGAAACCGATTCCTTGCTAGGTTGCGGAAGGTTTTGTTGCAAACTGGAGGAAGTATTCCACTTTCGGAGATTGAACGAGCCTTTCTGTGTACTCTGACTCTTCGTCGTCGTTTGCTCCCGAAATAAAATCGTCCACCTAAAAAGATTTCATCAAGACTTCGATCCGAGCGGGGCTGGCGTCTTTCTGAATGTCAAGATGGTGACGTGCAGTTGACCCTACAACAGCTGGAAATGGTCATAATCCAAATACTAATCTTGTGAAACGGAATTGTACTGTTTCTGAGTTCAAGTACGAAGAGTCCTTTCAACACGCAGCGTATCTCGGTCGGATTCGGTTATGCCGATCTGCAGAAAGGCTTTCCTGATTCCTGTCAAACCAACATTGTATTATCTGAACCTCAAAGAGATATCAATCAGCTGTGGCGTACAGTTTGGACCTGTTTCTAAGCAATCATTCATGGAATATTCTGATCGGGTGTCTTGGCGGAACCGTCGTAAACAACCCGTAATTTAGTCGTGTCATGATCTGACCGAATGACAGCGTGATGCGGCAGGAATGGACATTGCAATCCTTAGAGGCATGTGCATCGGCGTCAGGAATCTGCTCGACAATTCCAGCTTTTTCTTGGTCACGAATAGTTTCATCATATTCCCGACATAATTCAGGTTGGTTCAACAACTTTCGCTGCTGTTGGTTCAACAACTTTCCGCCATACTGAGACAATTTGGTAGGTCCTTTTATGTACATAAGAAAGAGCAACGGACCAAGATTGCTACCTTGAGGAACCCCACATGAAACTGATCGCGAATTCGACATGTATCCATTGACACAGCACACTTGTTTTCGATCATCAAGATACGACTGAAACCATTTGAGTGTCTCTTATTCCATACCATAGAATTGAAGTTTTGGTAAAATCATGCTGTGGTCAATGGTATCGAAAGCTTTTTTGAGGTCAAGAAATACAACTGCATTTAATAGCCCGTTATCAATATTAACTGACCACTATTCGCTGCCTCGGCTAGGGCAGCGAGCGTACTGTGAAATGATCTGAGTCCAGACCGACAAGACGCCAAAGATTGTTATCGTTAAAATATGAAAATAACTGTACATAGGCAATTTTTTAAACATTTTTGCAACACTCGAAATTACTGAGATCGGTCTATAATTATTCAGATCATTATTCTTGCCTTCTTTAAAAATTGAAGTTACCCTGGCGATTTTCCATTCGCTTGGAAATATCCCCGTAGGACGCAGTAAAATCTCGGACTCAGTGAGTGAAGGGGCTATTATGTGAGCCGCAAATTTCAATAGTTTGTTTTTAACCACGTCAAGGCCAGTTGCTTCTCGGACGTTTATATTTTCCAATAAGGTTATCCAATAAGGTATATTTTCCAATAAGGTTATCCAATAAGGTATATTTTCCAATAAGGCTAATAGTACTTCGTCAAATTTTTTTTTCATGATTCATTTTCTATTGTCAAAATTTTTCTAAAAATGATATAGGTCAAATTGAAGAAAAGTTCTAAAGGGAAACGACCACCTTAAGCATTCAGCAATAATAGCTTGTTAGTTTGAAATGCTGTTTATTTTAAAATAGTGAACGTCATGCACTCACCCCATGACTGGAATGCAATTTCTCCAAGAGGGATGCATCAGTTCCTTTAGGAAAACGGCTTTCTTCATCAAATAACGATAAAACACCAACTTTCTACGAAAGAAATTACTAGATGACATACACTCAAGAAATATTTAGAATTATTCTAGCAGGATTATGGCAGAAGAGTAGATCAACGATTCCAGCAAAAATAAAGGGTACTTTAGAGCTGAGCCTGTAATGGCCCACGCTTACCTTTTCAATCAAATCCAGACATTCGCCGTTGTCGACCCAATCAATATCAGCCCATTCTAGACCCTCTCTGCGATAAATTACGGTAAGTTAATCATAAATATATCCTAGCGTGCTAGCACTAATTGAGTTTCTATGAATGTATATAATTCTATGCAAACTACTTTTGACTACGTGAATTGACAAAGCAACTTTCAAGTATTCTAATTATACTATAAAACATATTTCTTAGTTTATGGACAACTTGTAAAACAACACCATGTTAATTAAACTAACTTTATTTTTATTTTAGTTATTTTTTATTTCTTTTACTTCATTTTTTGGTGCCAGTAAGAAATTATTAAGTTCTTGTAAATTCTGAAATCATTTTATTATTATATAGGTTCTTAATAACATTAGCGACTCTTGTAGCAAACGTTATTCAAGGTATTAGGCTGCTAGGGTCACTGATTCCTATAAACTAAAATTGAAAATGCATGGTAACGTTTAGCTTTACCTGTTGTATTCATGCTGCTCCAGGGAAAATATATGCTTGTTAAAGAACTGTTGCAGTTTCTCATTAGCATAGTTGATGTTAAACTGTTCGAATCGATTGGTCTAAAATACATCAAAATGTATACTGTAGCGCCTGTTCGCAGAATCTTTCTTATACAAATGAGAGTGTAGTTTCATTCGGTGGGATGGAACACTTCATTTCTTACCGTTTTACGAATAAAAAAATTCATCATTTGTTTCATACATTATTGCCAAAATAGGCTATTGCCTTTCAAAAGAGTGCAACAGGAAAAAAAGTATTGTAGTAGTTATGAAAACGTATTGCATTCCAGAGAATGCAATAGTGTGTGTTCAAATGCACGCTTAGCAAATGGGACTTTCTATTCAATATCACTTCACCATAATCAACCAATTAAACTAGACCACTGAGCCGAAGTGAATACAGGCTTCGAATCACCGAGCGCGGCGGGTAATTGTTTTAGTACAAATTTTCAGGTGTTTACAAATAAAAATTAACTAAACGATTTAAAAATTCAGTTCAAATTTATTACTGTATAAAAAAACCCCAGCAAAATGCAAAAAGCTATAGTGACTGGCCAGTGACAATCACTTCAGAGACAGTGTTCTATCACTTCAGAAAAGTTCCTTCAACAATTTTACAAAATTAAGTTTGTTATAAAACAAATCAAATGACACCGTCGTAAACTGGTTTATTAATGGAGACTGCATAAACTATGAAGTACATGTAGTGAATTTCCCAACGAGTCTTTGTAAAATTAGCAATGCACCAGATTGATATGCAGTCGAAAGTTGTCGCGAAACCCACCTCAAAATTTTCAAAACCGAATATATCAAGAATTCCAACAGACGCGTAATTACTGTTCCCTTTGATGCGAGCGTTTATTCGTTGTATAATCCATCTGAAGGTGCATGCATATAACGCCATTGACAATGCGTCTCTGGAATCTTCGGCCTGAGAAACAGAAATTATTGTACGATCAGTGTTAAAATTAATGTTTTGTCCATGATCTGTACATAAAAACCTACAAGGGAAAAGGCAACTGCAGTACGCGACAGCTAAATATAAGCGATTTCACACCATATAATACGAAAAGTGCAAGTTATTTCTTGTGTTGGGTAACGGCAAATCTTAATTCGTACAGTTAAGCCGCATTGAAGTTTAAGGGAGATGGCAATATATTTTTATTTTGGTTTATCAATACGAATACGAATTTTGATCACATGCTGAAATACTGAAGGATGAAGATACTAGTGATCGCCATGGTGTATGATTTTTATGCATACATATCTTACGTAAATTTGCCATGTGTTATCAAGGTAAGTTTTATAAATTGGGACAAGTCTGCTCTTCTGGCTCCAGTGGACAAATATTTTGCACTGAAAACAAGAAGGTCGATTCAAGTCTCAAAATATCGAACAATACCAAAAGAAGGAAAGCCTTTAAAAACATTTGGACGTGCCTTCTTCATTAATCTTTACCTCAATATTAAAATTGTTCAACTTAAATTATAATTACCAAAAGTCATTAAGAATTGTTTAAGAACAGTTGGAAATCGTTGCGCGTAATTACGCACGCAAGCAAATTTGACTGCTATATTCGTATTGTTGACGATTTATTATACTTTCACTGAAAATGACCCGGGCTTACGGATGGAAAGCTCAGAATAAATGAATAAATACATGGTGAAAACCACAAATTGTTTGAAATATTTGATTACACCATGGAAACCTTGAATCATGTAAGTTTTATACAGTCAGCCCTGTTGTGACGTCATTGAAATAGACCTTATTATGAAGCAAGATGGCGGGCGGCTAGTGTCATTTGGCCTACAATATTTCCGAAACTCAGCAGGCTAGAAAAATCTAACGACCGATATTACAATTACTTCAAAGGTTTTTATGGATAAGCAAAAGAGAAATACATTGCCTTATGACCCCACTATTTTCTTAATATCTGTCCTTATTATCGAAACGTAAATAACATTGGGCAGGGGTGGGTGTATTTTGTCACAGCAATTAACAAATTATTGTTTGGTCTGTCTGGTTGCATCAAATTGGTGAAAGTCATGACTTCTTAACAAAGTCTATGCCAAAACCATAAAATCGTAAATAGGTAAATGTAATTATTGATCAACTACTTCCGTGCCAGCTTAGCACTGTCTATTACAAACAAATAATCGTTTTCTCGAACGGGATTCTAAGTTGCATTAATTTTAGATATCTTTACCAGATTTCTTAATAATAATGTATGAAACTAGTTTTTTATACCTTTACGTAACTGTGCTAAAGTTATGTAGTGAGCAATATAAAACCAGAACGTGTCATATTTTGGCTTTCAAACCTCAATGAAAATGATAAGATTGGAGTTTCGTACCTGTGCCACAGATAATGGCGACTTGATCTCTTCTCCTCTTAAAACCATTGACTTTTGCGTGAGTACATCTTCCAGATCGTAAATATCTACTTGCAGTAAGGCTGCAATGTCTTCGAGCACTAAATGATGAAGAGAAACATTGGCCAGTTATGTATTATGTACGGTGATGGGAGCTGAGTGCAAATTGAAAAAACTGCTTCAACTCTGTGGGAATCGAATGCTCGACCTTTGCTCTACCAACTAAACTACAAAATCAAATCGGTTCGAGAGCATCAAGTCTTGCAACAGAATCTAGCTGCTGAGATATCTGTATCTATACTTGTCTTGTGGTGTACAAGACGTAGTGATCTCTCCTGTACGTGCTTCCAGGGATTTTCTCCGAGTACTCGATTTTTCACCCTCATCAAAATCAAGACATTGCAGAGAGGAAAATGTAATGTAACTATGTAACAGTTGTGTATGAGGAAATTGTTAAATAGGATTAATCTCACGATCTCTCTTTCAAGGATTGTGTATATACATATATATACACAGTACCTTGGCTAAATGCTCCCAATACGAATGTAAATATTGTTAGGAAACCTCTTCAAAAATTAAATAGATCGGTTACATCCCTTGTGTTCTCGGTACATCAACTCTTACTATCCATTTTTTTCAAGAAATTGATTGTTTCAACAGTCATTGAACTCTAAAAAATTTGAATTAGCAGGACGAAATCGTCGGGCTGGCTACGCTACGGATTAGAATGCCCGCCCAAATGGAGTATTATTTCTCTGGTAGAGACTTAACTGCTTTACTACATTTTCAGCCGTTGATAACCTCACAGGTCAACTGACGACCAGAAATTGTTCGAGGCAAACGTGTAGAATGGCAAAGTAAAACAATACTAAAAGATTACAAGCAAGCTAACAGCTATGTCGCTGGTACATTCTGTCGTGAGTAGGCAGATAATGCATTATTTAAGTAATTATTAATTATTATCTCTTTTTGTAAAACGTACCAAATTTCTCGTTAATCTGAGCCCCGTTTCCAGCAATAAAAGTGGCGTTTCCCAAGCTAAGAATACCAGCTAAAACATGCAAAACATCGGATATACTTTCTTCTTTAAATCTCATCACCCTCATCGCTTCCTATAACGACGAAAATATCACCAAACAATTTAATAAATTATACTGTTGGGGTACTGTTGTATGGCATTGTTGTTATGCACGGGAAATAATAACACTTTTTAGCAACTTCTTCATCTAAAAACACTTAATCTGATAGCCCTGGAATCTTCGAAAAACTTACAGCCAATGCTTTCATACGACAAATGAGAATTGGAAGTAGAAGTATAAAGAAGTAGATAAAGTACTACGTGTCCAAAAAAGTACTCCAGTTTGATTCCTAATAACTTCCCAAGCCCCAACAAGTGAAGCTATTGAACTGAAATAACTTGTAGATAGTAGGAAGTCTAATTCAATATAGATTTTCGTGTATTATAGTTGTAGTTTATTAGACGTCAGGGATGCAAATCAATAGCATATTTGTGTACGTGTTTAAAACATGTAAATTAAACAAACTTTCCTCAACCGAAAAACGTACTAATTACAGTAAATAAATGAAACTTGACAAATACTTGGTTATGAAACGAGTTATCAAAAATCGTTTGGAATAGCGTCTCTTTTAGTACAAAGGCTCATGGATCATTCAATCTAAATGACGGATACTGCCACAACGCATGCAAAAGTTGCAAAGCTCGCTTCTCAAATTTGTGGTTGCTGGTCGTGTGATATATTAAAAATTTGCTGCTAAAAGTATCTCCACAGAAAAAGTTCGCATATTGACAGGTCTCGGGAGTTGATATGCTATACTGATTGTGATCCTTGATGTCTTCTTGTATTTTCAAAAAGCTGGCTATAGCATTACCGTTTAAAAAATTCCAGCATTAGATATTTCTTATATAATGCGCACAGCTTGATACAATAAATGTATTTCACAGAAATAGTTTAAGAGCTTGTAATATTAGGTCTGCTACAGTACACATACGATATACAATACATTGTAACAGTAGAAGTTGGTGCACTGCTTTCACTTTTGAATGTCATTAATCCGCATTACAATTGTATTCTATACAATTCTAATAGTTAACTGTAGTGGAATGCTAAATCGCAGTGTCCACGTGACATTCAAAACACCCTTGTTTCCAGCAAACATTTGCAACAATTTATTGAAGTATAAGTTAGCCTGATATGACTTTAGCCAGAGCACAGCTCGATTAATATTTGATAAGCCAATTTTCGCTACCTTCGAAACATTCAAAAACATATCACCGATTTTGAACATCAATATCTCCGTGAATTTTAAAAGTTTAAGTAAAAAATAATTGTAATATATCAAAATTTAAGTTCGACCCCCCTCTAAGTAATGCAAGTGATGCAATAGCTTCACTAGTACTAGTTTGTGGGTTATTAGTCGCTGGGGCACTGTGCCCGGCGACTATAGGTTTCGGCTCGATTCTCATTTCCCCAATCTCCTTTCGCCGTAGTTAGCCACAAATTTGCATATTAATGAGCTTCTGGCCAATTTCTACCCATATTATCCATAAATTACCCTCGTTTAAAATTATTAAAAAAGTACCAGAGTACTTTTTTGAGATACTCAGTAAATGAAAATTAGTTGTAGTCAGAATTAATGATTAAAGCTGTTCTGTGGTCAAGGCTCGCAATGATGCGCGATAACATAAGAAATACACACACGCAAGCTTTTGTGGGAGAAGGGGTTTCGGGGTGAAACACTCTTGGTCTTGGTTACAAAATATGGTCAAAAACGTCATCCCAAAGACTCATGTTACATTATACTAGATTGTTCATTAGATTGTTATATATCAAAGGAGATAGCTATGCAACTGTACACACAGTTCCTTCCGTTAAGCGCACACGCGACAGAACGTTAAATATGCGCACACGCGCATACCAAGGAGATAGCTATACTCTCAATACCTATCAGACCAACTTTATACACAGTTGGACAGTTCTTCAGATTCAACTGATCTATCATTACAATAAATAAGCGTGAGTCTATGGGCTTGAACGTGACAATCAGGAGCGTTTCATCCCCGAACCCAAACTTGTATAATTCTTTAAATATTACATTGTAACATATGTATACATTCAAGTTATAGCTAGTGACGCGTTAATCGCGTACGTCCATTCCGACCCTGTAGATGAAGCCAAGGTCGTCTATAAACCATGAAGTCCTGTAGTGATTTGTGCTAAGGTTATGAGCCAGTGTTGATAGTTCGTACGTTACCCTTCGGTGCTTGAACATCTATTGAGCGTAGTTGTCGTCTTTCAAGCCACATATACACCATGGTTTGTGAAACTCATTTAGGATATGTGCATGGGTTGGGTGGGCGGGAAAAACGATTTTTGTTGAAACTTTTAGCCGCGTACCGGCTTGAGCGAGCCCAAATGCAATATAATGAAATTCAGTGCGCGTTTCGCTTTGTATTCAGTTAAGCTTCGCTTGCGATTGGTTATTGTTTCGCGCTTGACAAAGTCACAGTTTTCATTGGCTAGAGGAGAATTATTTGTTATTCACGTGCATCACTCATTTGCATGCTCTAAATCATGCACCTTGGAACGAGTCTGGCGTATATCTGACATGATGACAACCTAATTGTGCCGCATGCAGGATGCATGTCTGGTTTTGCCAAAACCAAGACATTATAAACCGTAATCTGATCAGAACGTTTCCTCATTAACTTCATTTTATTAATAGCTTACAGCTTAATAAAATTGGCTTTAATGATTAAAGCTGTTCTGTGGTCAAGGCTCGCAATGATGCGCGATAACATAAGAAATACACACACGCAAGCTTTTGTGGGAGAAGGGGTTTCGGGGTGAAACACTCTTGGTCTTGGTTACAAAATATGGTCAAAAACGTCATCCCAAAGACTCATGTTACATTATACTAGATTGTTCATTAGATTGTTATATATCAAAGGAGATAGCTATGCAACTGTACACACAGTTCCTTCCGTTAAGCGCACACGCGACAGAACGTTAAATATGCGCACACGCGCATACCAAGGAGATAGCTATACTCTCAATACCTATCAGACCAACTTTATACACAGTTGGACAGTTCTTCAGATTCAACTGATCTATCATTACAATAAATAAGCGTGAGTCTATGGGCTTGAACGTGACAATCAGGAGCGTTTCATCCCCACAAATACACAGAATGTGTATTCCCCATAGACGAACAACCAACTCCCACAACAGCTGTAGTCATATAGAAGACAGCTTTTGCTAGGAAATGGTAAGACTTGCTGTTTAGGCATTACCACTGGTTTTATTACAGCTGGATCATCAGGGTGGCCGGGAAAAACCTGGATACAGGAAACCTGGATGGGGCCAGACAAATCCAGCAGCTTCCCCATAAAGCTCCTATATTACAACTTAATGATGAAACCACTGGTAATACGGAAAACAGAGCTGACCATTCTAGCCTTTTTGAAATATTTGTTCATCACTATTTAATCAGTTCAGCATGCTTGTGTTTTATGGCAAGAATAAAATTAACTTGGCATATTCAAAACATTGTTTTGCTGTGGTCTTCATTTTCGATATTTTTGGAAACTTTTATCGTTAGTTTTACAAATCGACTGCGCCTTAATCGATAAACTGAAGCTTGTACTTTGCAATTCCGAGCGGCGCGCGCAGACTTACAGCTAGCGATGCTTAACTCACTGTGCAAGCCGCTATATGCCTCACGAGTCAGTATAGTGTTTGGTTATGCAACTTTAGCAGAAACAAATTTGAAATAAATAAACTGTGTCAAAATTTAACTCTAATTTAAAATTGAAAATGTAAATATATATATATATAAGTTCGGAACGGTAATTATTGTTCTAATATTACTTGTAAACATGTGATAGTTTAGCTGTATATAGCTATTGTCATATGTTATTAAAACCATTACCATTACCATACCAATAAGATGCCGAATGCCGCTAGAATTAATATTAATTTTGGAAGTAAACATTGAAATTTAAGTATAGTTTGAAGAAATAGATTTTCCTTTGTGAAAGCAGAAAAAATTTTTTTTTTTCCACTGGTCTTAATAATGGGATAGAATTTCTTGATATGTGTCAAATACAGATCTTGTGCTCAATATTTCTCAAGATATCTCATCTAGGAAAGCAATCATATTTGTATCGCATGTCTAAAACGCATTAAAATATATTCAGCTGATTAGATCAGGTAAGATTACACAATAATCTCTCTTGGCAAGCCTTATTTATGCTCGTGTTCTACCACAAATGACAAATTGTGTGCATTTTGATTAGATTTTAAACAAAATATGCAACAAAAATTTTGGAATGCCCTGAATACTTACGATACCATATACAGCTAGCGCACATCATGATAAATGTAATATCAGATGCGACACTGAACTAGGTGCCACAATCCCCTTCAGACGTTGGTGTTGTTGCAATATCTGCTGTACCGTACTCGCCAGAGCGCAGGGAAGAAACTGCGTCAACAGCTAGTATACACGTATGCTTGAAACGATGCTGGAGACACTATACAAGCTCTTCTACAGGACTGAGACGCGACGCTCGACGTTGGGTTTGGACAAGAATCTGCCGTACGTGTTGACCGCGATCTCGTCTAGAACGGCTGTTGTAACAACCTTGTTGAGACATCGTGATTCGTAGACATGGCTTCGACAGCGGCACGGGCCGCACTGGTTGCTATAACGGCTACCGATTCTTCCACGCTACGAGAAACAATTGATCATATCTTATATGCGCCAAGTGGTCCTCGGTAAATAACGAAGATTGTGGGTTGTCACGTTAAGCAAATGTCGACGTAGAGGGCAAATTTTCGTTCCCTGCGGCATCTACCGTTGGCATCGAAGACGAACTGGTTGCGCGCTGTTGTAGCCGAGAGACTAAAGCATTCTTTGGTCCATGGTTAGGTAGTCCTCTCTCAGTACATTGGCGTCGTAAACTCTCCGTATCACTATTGCCGCCGTTGATCGAGATCGATTATTGCGGTTAGAAATCCGTTTGGCGTTTTTACGAAAAACGATTTTTGTTGAAACTTTTAGCCGCGTACCGGCTTGAGCGAGCCCAAATGCAATATAATGAAATTCAGTGCGCGTTTCGCTTTGTATTCAGTTAAGCTTCGCTTGCGATTGGTTATTGTTTCGCGCTTGACAAAGTCACAGTTTTCATTGGCTAGAGGAGAATTATTTGTTATTCACGTGCATCACTCATTTGCATGCTCTAAATCATGCACCTTGGAACGAGTCTGGCGTATATCTGACATGATGACAACCTAATTGTGCCGCATGCAGGATGCATGTCTGGTTTTGCCAAAACCAAGACATTATAAACCGTAATCTGATCAGAACGTTTCCTCATTAACTTCATTTTATTAATAGCTTACAGCTTAATAAAATTGGCTTTAAGAGTCAGTGCTTGTTCCTACGTATAGTTGAAAGACAATACATGTATTGTACTTACCAGGACCCGGAAGAAGTCATTCTTGTCGTCAATAGAAGGATCACTAATGCATCCACTTTGGTTGAGGTAATGATACTTTTCAGGTTGTAATAAACGAAGCTCGTCTGAAAAACAGTTTCATAGATTGTTGAATATACATACCGTAATACTTCCCTGTAGTTTATCGACTGTTACGAGGGTGAACAGGATTTGATATACGGATAAAACCCGTAGTAAACCGCTTCACCGTGACATACTTTTTTCATTTTCCGTTACTCCGGCAAGCAGCCCGTAGAATATGTGATAATTTCTCTCATCTGGATTTTGTCTCGCTAAACGATTCTACATAAAGAAAAATGACAACATTAAGATAATCAACTGAATAGCTTTTTGCTACAATTCCTATCTGCACTTCTGTCTGTTATCTTTCAATACGCTTGCGTGCTCGACCATAATAGTCAAACATACCTTTTCGAGAAGAACTGTATGTTCAGTAAAGAGAGGTAATGCGTCAAGGAAATGTACATTTTCTCGCAAAACTACAGTACATATACCACCCAGAACAAGTTTAGCCTTGAACAAAAGAATAAAGAGAACTTCTACGCAATTCGCTTAATATATGCACAGTATATATATCGACAGACAATCATTCATAATAATAGAGTCACTTTAATTTCAACAAATCAGAAAAGACTAATATTCACTCACACGTTACGGACCGACGTTTTCTACATTATGGTTTTGCATTTTGCCCCACTACAACAGTGCAATGTCAACTTTGCACTACAAAATGTCATAGTAATTTTTCCTCTAACTGCACGCATACACTAGTTCATAAAGCTACAGTGCAAAAATGGTAATAAAAAGGATACAGTCAGATATTTGGCCACCAACAATTCTCCCTCTCTCATTGAAAAATAGTTGCACAAATTTCCCAAATCGACTCGAATTGTTATTGTAAACTGTCTTCGCATTCCCGAAGGCTTCCAAAATGGGACTGAAAATGAACATGGCAAATAAATGCAATGAAGCTTCATACGAAATCGTTTTTAGAGAGGTTGCCTAATGGTTGTATTGGAAGAGAACTTGAATGTGTGGAAAACATGGCATATTATTAACAGCTCGTAGACTGTTGATCTCGTAGACTGTATACGGAGATGTTAATTCGTGCCGTCTACAGTTTCCTTGTGATGAAATCTGTGAGAAATACCTGCTCTTGAGAATTGCATCCTCTACATTCAAAACATTATCTGCCTCCGCACCACCCTGTACAGATGAACTTAAATGGGATAGATAGTTTAACATGAATTTTGTCGACTCGGTCTTCCCAGCGCCGGATTCTCCACTGTAACACAAAATCAAAGAAATTAAAAGCTCGTTTGATTACTAATGACATGCGTGAGTGTGCCTGTGACGATACAGTTTAAAGCGCAAAAGGCTAGTAGCTACAGTGCTATCTTCATATCCAGAAAGTTAAAAGGCTTAAGTCTTTTAAAAGTTTTGCTCGTATGTAAAACTTTAGAGGTTTTAAAAACAAATTATGTTTGCTAAAGCAGCAAGCGCTTTTCTCAATTGTACATATATCTTAAATTAAACTATAGAGATATTAAACTTTTTAATGAACTAAAAAGAAAACATTATATATGCCGTTAAGTTGAGGGATCTCGTTTACGACAATACAAATACTTAACAGCTAAATTAATCTAATGTGCCCCAGCTTCATACGCGACCAAGGCCTTTTCGAGATAGTAATTTTGTAACATTTAAATGTATCCATTTGACTAGCAAAAAGACAGGGACGACGTCTTTTGTTTCACAAGATTTGAAAGTTTTTTCACTGAGAGAAAGCACGGCAAAATCTATGGGGTTTTTGAGCGAAATTGGATTGTACATTGACTTACTGTATACGCAGCAAAATCGGGACGATTTTTTAACGAAATGGCTTTAAGAATTTAGAAAATTACATCAAAATGACCAATTAATACAATAATTGGATCAAAATTCGGCGCGCTCGCAATTGGCACAAGTCGCCGCTCACCGATTTCTCAAGCACGCCTTTTTTTGCTGCGTAATATAAGCAAAAGACTTGTGGCAAGTCAAACTAAACAGCTGCATGGTAAAGCATTCTTCTTTGAAATAAACACATGCACAGTCCATAAATTGTGTATGGAAAATACTTACCTGATAAGAACACATTGGCTATGTCCTTTTTTAACCATAGAATAATAACATTCGTTAGCGATAGCAAAGATATGAGGCGGCTTCTCTCCCAAATGGCATTTACTATATTCGGTCATAATTTCAGTTCTGTAAAACCCCTTGATCTCGCGATACGGGTTAACAGCCGCGAGGATTGATCCGATGTATGTCTGAAACAAGGAAATAAATAAAATGTACATTGTGGGAGTTCTTCGCCCAAAATAGCCTACATCATTGCTTTCATGATTAGTTAACACCTTCGCATCAGCCTTGAGAAATTGTTCGTTTTCGAACAGTAGATAGATTCAGATTCAATTGACTTGCTCTACCATCACCGCTACATTTTACCGATTTTTAAACAATTTGATTGGTTAATCGGGTAGGTGCGGCACATCTGATTGGCTGGGAGATAGATTAAGGTAGTGGTAGAGCCATTAAAAGCCAAATCTGAACCTCTTTAATGGATGTTTCGAAGCGTGTCTCAGGACATTGATTTTGTGTAACCTGTGTTTACATTAAAAAAAGACAATTTTAAACAAGCATTAAAATCTTTTTCGTTTAATTCCATTCGTGATGTGGCATATTTATGAGCGTGTCCGGTGTGAATACAGTACAGCCCAAATGAAACTTAACATTTCTCTCGCAAAATTTTCATGCGCGTCTCAAGCATTATTATTCAAAATATTTCAAAACGATAAACCTTCGGCAATAAGTTTCACACACTTATTTTCTGTTTTACAAGGGGTATTAAAAAAGTATTATAATATAAAATATTTACAAATTTTTTAAGAGCTCATTGACGGTCAAGACTTGAATTTTACTTCACCAATCGGCCGATTCCTTTTGTTTTTGCACTTTTTGGTAATTTGTTTCAAACTGAAGCGGGAGAATAAGTAAACTAATGTTTTTCTTCATAAAATTAGTTTTTGGTTTCTTTAGCACAAAGTCGGTACAGTTGTTGCGTAAATTATAATTTGAATTATAATCAAGCCTTAGGCGAAGTAGCTGATTATTTGATAGAATCGAGCCAAACAGAGCCCAAAAGTGGCACTAATTCCGTGTTCTCAGTACACGAAATTAATTTTTAATCCAAGCCCTAAATCTAATCAAAAACATGACAAATAAAACGCTGGTTAGGATTAGGGTTTGGGCTTGGATTAAGATGTCTATGAGAACACGGAATTATTAACTCCAAAGTTCCTCTATAAATACTGAGGAACAGTCGTCTCAAGGAGCAAGTGAAACCCCCGCAGGAGGCAAAGAACACAGTCATCCTAGTAGTCTTACAGGGGTAAATATTCCAGTATTCGATGGTGTCAGGAGTGTAGTATCATAATAATAATCATAAAGTGATGGTTGGAAAGTTTGCACCACTGAAAGAATTGAAATTTACGGGTAATTTGAGCGAAAATTGGAGAAAATAGAAACGAGAATTCAAGTTTTATCTCACGGCGACGCAAATTTAGAAACCGTAGACGGTCGGTAGCATTTTTAATGGTCGGTAGCATCATTGATCTCGATCTCAAGCCTATATGTCTGATAAAACTAATAGATCCTTCTTTTTAAAATTTTAAATAATCCAATCCCTGACCCAAACCCTAAACCTAACCCTTACAAAAATCGTATAAAAGGGAAATAATATAAGAAAAAAAGTTTGACGAACTTTAAAAATAAAAAAGCCTCGGGTGGAATTCGAACTTCTGCCTATTCTATTAGACATCATACGCCTAAACGACTGAGTTAACAACGAGCTAGCTGAAAACCGTCACAACAATTTCCAATTTATAATAAAACTTCGTCTAATCGAGACGAGAGGAATCTGGGAACGAGATCAATGATGCTACCGACCATTAAAGATGCTACCGACCGTCTACGGTTTCTAAATAAGCCACGGGCACGACCGAGTCAGATGAAAAATTAAGCGACGAAGTGAAAATATCCCGATTGTTAACGGCAGTAGGTGAGCGAGCAAGAGATATATATAACACGTTTACATTTGAGTCTGAGGGCGATGAAATGAAGCTTGATAAAGTGCTCGAAAAATTTGATTCATACATGTCCCTGAAGAAAAATATAACATACATGAGACATCGAATTTTTCGTATAACCAAAGGGATGAGCAATCAACAGATGAATACGTAACAGAGCTTAAATCTCGGGCAGAGCATTGTAGTTTTGGCGACCTCAAATCGAGTTTAATTCGAGATAAAATTGTAATTGGAGTGCATGACAAAGAAGTGCAAGAACGATTGCTAAGGGAACCGGACTCGTCGCTAGAGCAAGCTATTAAAAAAATTGTCGGGCCGCTGAGGAAGTAAAACTGCAATCGAAGGAAATGAAAGGAGATACTAAAACGTCTGAATCACTGGTTGATGCGGTCAACAAAAGTGCACAAGGAAGTACTAATGAAACGCGACCAAGAGCAATGATCAAAAACTGTACATATTATGGAGAAGAGCATTTTCAAGGCAGATCATATCCAGCTTATAAACGGCAATGTGGAAAATGTGTTGTCAAACTTAATTCTGAATTAGATCGAATGACATCGTTGGGGATCATTGAAAAAGTTGAGAAACCCACAGATTGGGTAAATAGTATAGTGGTTGTTGATTAGATCCCACGGATTTAAACCGAACAATTAAACGTGAATTTTCCCAAATGCCAACCAGTAAATAAATAACATGACGAATGGCTGGCGCCAAACTTTTTAGCAAATTAAATGTCAGTGCCAGTTACTGGCAGATGAAATTAGATGAGCGCTCATTTGATCTGCTTGCATTCAACACACCGTTTGGGCGATACAAGTTCAAACGACTGCCCTTTTGCGTGCATTGTGTCAGTGAAATATTTAGCAAACGGATTTCAGAACTTCTAAATGGTTTAGAAGGAGCAGCACACATACAAGATGATATAATAATATGGAGAGATGGAAAGGAACAGCATGATAATAGATTAAAACTAGTCCTTGATAGAATAAAGTCATGCGGTTTGAAGCTCAATCGCGTCAAATGCGTTTTTGGAGTTAAAAAGATTAAGTGTGTGGGACACATCAACCCACAAAGCATCATTAATAAAGCACCAGCACGTATCCAGCGCATGTTATTGCACCTGCAAAAATACGACATTGAGTTACAATTCACACCTGGAACGAACATTCCAACAGCTGACGCCTTGTCACGAGCAAGCCTAAAATATACGTCAAGCTCAATGCTCGACTATCAAGTTCATCTTCTGATGAGCAACCTGCAAGTTTCTAAAAACTAGTTGCAAGAAATACGTACTTTCACCGCAACAGATGGTGTGTTAAAAGAGGTTAAAGAGTTTATTTGAATGGATGGCCAGACAACAAGAAAGAAATTCCGCTGGAAGTAGGGCTTCACTTTCAATTCAAATCAGAATTAACTATCATTGAAAATTTGATCTTCAAAGGAGAACGCCTCGTGATACCATTTACTATATTACTTTTCGTCCAGAAATGAAAACCAAGTTACACCACGGACACCCAGGGATCGAGAGATGCAGGGCGCGTGCCCGACAAATTATGTTCTGCACTACTGGCCTGGAATAAACGCGGAGCTAACTGAATTGGTATCAAATTGCAGCGCATGTATCGAAAACCGGTCGTCTCTTTAACGTCAGCCCCTGATAAACCACAAAGCCCCCTCGGAACAATGGCATAAAGTTAGCATGGATTTATTTTACTTCAAAGGCAAGAACTACCTAGTATGCGTAGACTATTATTCGAACAATCTGGAAGTTTGTTTGCTACGAGACAATAATAGTAAAACGGTAATTTCCCATATTATGAATCGCGCAGTTTGGAATCCCACTCCTGACACCATGTCTCAAGTTTCCGTTTCTAGTATAAAATGGTTTTTATTTCATAATACAAAATTCTCAGAATATAACTCCGATCAAATTTCTCCTCGTCCCATAACTCAAAGTCCAAAAGATCACGCCATAACGTCACGTGATATCAACTTAATTAATTTAAACCGGAAATCAAGTGTACATGTTGTCACAGGAGTGCAAGCAAATGGTCATACTTCTGGGGCATAATTAGTTCACTTGTGGACTGTAATAAGTCTCTGATTGATGCAATTAAACTGGCCAATTTAAATAACACTGTCAACACTAAAGTGAGAGAAGTCAGTGCTTGTCTTACCGGGAAGCCTGTGTACTACCAGAAGGCAGTTAAGTTACTTAGTCACAGGTGTGGGGACCCCAGTGAAGTTGTAGACGAGCATTTGCACCGCATCACCGACTGGCAAAATATTAAGGAAAAGGATCGCGAGGGATTTGAGTGATTTGCAGATGTCCTAAAAGCAGCATTATTTTCCTTAGATAAGCCAGATTATAAGCATGCGTTGCGTACCATGCCCCTATGCGTACAGCTGGTTTGCAAAAACACAAGCTGGAAAATGTGCTTTGTGCGATACAGCATAAAGAGGGGGGTTGCCCAGTATTTTTAGCTGCCGATTTTAATCAACGGTGGGGCCTAGTTCAATCAAAAGGGGGGGGGGCTGTTTTCGGTGTTGGCAACGATGGTATAAGCGCGCTGCCAATGCAGCTAGTTTGTGAAAAGTCTCATCACAAGCTGCCGCACGCCACGCCACCTAGTGCAGGCCAAACCTCTGAGCGCACGGATATCCACCGCGGCAAAGCAGAAGTAAATGCCTCAAGCTCGTCGCAAAGTCGCCCTAAAAACCGTTGTTTTACCCTTTGTTAGTGATGCACGGGAAATCATGGCAAACGGTCTCTTAAGACTCTGATAGTGAAACAACACTGATTAGGACTGGGTTTGCCATGCACTTATGGGTTAAAGATCAAAAGAAAAATCTCACTGGAAACAAACACATAGGAAAAACTCTCGTCTGCTTGTGTACGTTGGGAGCAGCACGTCAGCTACAGACTCAAGTGTTTTAACGCCAACTCATTTTTAACACCAGGTGAATTTGTCCAGGGTGAATTGATCATGTCGCAAGAACTTCATATTACGTGATTTCACAAAACTAGAATGCAGCAGGTTATAAATCTAGATACTAATATAAGTCGAGCTGACAACAGTGGAATGGAAAATGGTCTTCACGGTGAGTAATGTCAACAAAATTAATGCAGACATCTAATCGTGTTATAACCGCGCGATGCTCGAAGCACTCGATAGTTTCGAGTGATCTTGCTCGTAACACTCGACACTCGACGCTCGCTCGATACTCGCGTGGACGCGTTACGCGCTCGATGCGCGATGTCAGGTTTCATCAGAACTGTACTGTATACTGTAAAACACTTAGCAAAGCCTTGGCCGAAATAGGAAAAACTGTTGCGGAAACATTGTCTCTTCCCAATGTTTCTCCATGTTCCCCATACAATGTGGGCAAATTAAAGGTAGGAAACATTTTTGTGAGCAAAATTGGCTCGCACGCTTTGTTTGTTGCCGACTTGCAGTTTTGCGCATGCTTAATCGGGAAGTCAATGTTTCTCGTGCTGGAAACATCCCACACATTCGACACAGGGCAAACAATGAAACATTGTTTCCGTAACAAAAAAGCTTGTGAGTTTGTTTTAAAACATTTTTTCTTTCCAAGGAGTAAAATATAGTTTTAGCAAGAACGTTACCTAGTTTGGCCACACCATAACTCTAAAAATACCACTATACAGGGTGTCCTAATTCAAAAAACCCGGAACTATTAACCTATAATTACATGCATACTTATACAGTATTCCATTCAAAGTAATATGGAATTTGGCAAAAGTATATTACATAATAATTTTCTTAATGGTTCCAGTTTTTTTTGGGACACCCTGTAGCCGATAAAAAATTCATCAGGTATGGTATTCTCACATATATCTGGTCCTTCTTGTATCTGACATGAAGATTATGTAATATCCCAGCCTCGTGAAGGTCTTCCAAGTGAGCCATGTCCTCCACACCTTGCAGACTGCTGTTGTGCATGGCGGATGCATTTTCTCGAGAC
Source organism: Muricea muricata (assembly GCA_963855995.1). NCBI lineage: Eukaryota > Metazoa > Cnidaria > Anthozoa > Malacalcyonacea > Plexauridae > Muricea > Muricea muricata. The sequence goes on along the minus strand of OY979717.1, from coordinate 37,166,207 downwards.
AGTGAACTTTGATCCTTGGTTATACTCTGAGAATAAAATCAAAATCACTGAAAGTCGTCCTGTCCCGAACTCGGCTGTTTATTTATAAGGTAAGAATAGCATGCCTAATGATATTTAAAAACAAATACTGTTGACTGACTGTTGTTGCTGTATTTGTTGAAAAATATACACATATGGCGCTAATATGAATAGATCTTTTTTGTTGTCCTAAATAGGGCTTACAGTATCTTTGAAGCAACAAACTATTTTATCTACAGTAGAAAAAAATTATTTAGTGCACATGTAGTAGGCTTGTAGCTACCGTTTGCCTTTTTAATAGTGGAGGACATTTGTGCCGGGGCAGCCAAGTATGGACACTTTTGTAAGTACATGTACGCATGAGAATTGAGAAATTATTAGATGCTGTAGACGGTGAAGAGAAAATACAAAATGTGATATTGTGTATAGCGTGTACCGGTACGAGGAGCAGATACGAAGGAAGATCGAATTTGACTGCGATATTAAAATATGAATCGAAGTATAAATAAGGATCATCTGTCTTGCTCGATTGTGTCAGTAAGAAGTGTACCTACATGTTCAAGATTATCCTTGTTAAAAGTTTTTATCATACACCTGTACTACTAAATCGAATTATCTTGTAAATCGCAATATCCTAGTGTAAACTTCAACTATTTGGGTGAGCAAACGTCTACAATTGTTATTACAAAACATGACGTTTACGCGCCCAAACGTCAACGGAAATAAACGTGAAACAAAGCGTTTGATTGGTCACGGTTAACGGTTGATTGCAAATGGTAGTGGATTAACAAAACGAAAGTGAGTTGTTGGAGGCTCAAATGCAGAAAGAGGAAGCTATGGCCAGTGTTAATGTTCGTGAACAAGTTTTCAAAAAAGAGAGGGAGCGGGAGTTAGACGATTTAGATCTAAGAAGTGAGAAAGAAATGCATGAACAACTGAACAATGCACCTGTTCAGCAAGGGGAACGGATGAGTTTGTCTGCGTCATTGCATAGAGCGTGAAGTGAGCACCAAAGGCTTGCAATTAACACCAAGCTTAAGGAGGTCACTGGATTTAGATTTAGCAATCTAATCCCAGAACACCAAAGAATGCATCCCTGACCTACAGAGGAACAAATCGTGGTATCCAGTTCTGTTAAAAGTTTTTCTGCAACCCTCCCAAGTTTTGAACCAATAGTATCTTCAGCGAATATGTGCTGTCAGTGACGCCTATCATTTTCCGTAGGTACAAGCACATTTAAATTACCACCTACAGTACCCCAACAGTTACATGCATCACCTGAGACTAGTCTTGAGATACCGATAGTTGAGGCTCTGAAGCAAGTGGTGACCACACCGAGGTTAGAATACATGCATTTTGATAGAATACCAAAAAACTTTCCTCGTTCATTCATTGCACTATTTTAGTAATGAATCAAATTTACTTGCTACAAAGGTAAATTTGTTGAAATAAGGGCCTAAATAAACAATAATGCATCATCCCTTGCAGGCTCATAGTTCACAGTTTATGCTTTTTGAAGATGTACCTGTATGCTAATTGTCTAATGATTATTACTCAGTCTAGAACAGTGTTGATTGCACTGTGCATATATTTTCCTAAGACTGGTATTTCTTCGGGACTAGGCGCACAGTTTAGGTATTCACTTGCCAACCTTAGAAAAATATAATTATGTAGATGATGTAAACATGACACATCACAAGCTGCGACCATGCATAATCAATACAATTGTAGACTTTACAATTGAGCAATGAGTAATAATCATTACACAAATATATATAAATTCCAAATAAATACCCATATTTACTGAACAAAAAATATATTTACCAACAATTATTGGGCTACCTAGGGTAATATTTTCAATGGAATTGTAACAAAACCTCTTGTTAAGAAGAGTGGAAAAACACTTTGTTGTTGTTGTAGGAGACTTGGAGTTTTACGAGGACATTTGGGATTTTGCTAATGTCACGCACAAGCGTTATTTTTCTCAAAAAGAAAATGTAGACTCAATTCTCAACAAATGTTGTGATCAGCTGAATTTGCATTTGCAGTCAAAGTAGTTCACTGACTATGAAAACAACCAATTTCTACTATAATGAATATATAATGATACTAATTTACACAGCAGGACCACATTATAACAATTTCTAAAGTCCCACTCAAAGTCATGCTCATTATAAGATTTTTATCTTGCACGGTACTTGAGCATATGAGCAAATTTAAAATCAGCCTGGGACACAGTGTTCAAGATAAGACAGCACAGGTATTAAAAGTACAAACACAACCACAGGGCACGCATAAAACCTAATGATGAAGAAAGAGTTTGTGAGTAACTTAGTAAGTGAGTACACAGTACTAACCTCACACTTTACTACAAAATAATAAGTTTGTATGACATTGGCAAAATTCTGAATGGCACTTCAATGTTATCACACCATGACAGCTTTCAAGACCTTCTGTCCTTATCATAAATTATGACATAGTCTGTTAGGGGAAGGACTCTTTATTTTTCTGAGAAAATTTTGCAATTTTGCTGGAGTCCCAGAGACAGCAAAACCAACGTTGGGCCAAATGAAATAAATTCCTAGATTTCTATAAATTAATTTTAAAAGTTCTCAGGAGGAGGCCAGTTAACATTTAATATTTTCTGTGCACCAGTTCATAAATAAGCTTTGAGGCTCTCAAGACCAAAAGTTCCCCCCTTGTGGGACCCTAAATGTCTTTGGGCAGTGCTGAGGCAAAAAAGGTGCAAGTCTAAACAGTACATACTAAAGGTAAAACATTTATATGCCTAACATGTCTGCTGCAAGTACTTTGCTATTCAATTGCCCTGAATCTTTATTTTTTTTTTACTCTACCTACAAAGACAATTCTATGTAATATCATCTTAATATTCTGGCATGAAAATCAGTATCAATGAAAGCTCAGAGCATGTGTATTTAGTTATTTAGTTATTTGCCTAACCACTCCCAAATATTTCCTGATGTAAATTTTGAAAATGTCAATATGTCCGTGAATGGACACAGCTCTAGTGACACCTTCACGATAATAACCCATTTTCTCTAAAATAAAATTCCAGTTATACTCTACATGATGTCACTACCTCAAACTGCTCAAGGAAAGCCCAGCAATACTACGAGAGGCCAATAATGAACTTGCTTTATTTAATACGCGGAAGTGCATTCCCTTCAGTCAACGTGCTCATTGTGAAAACAAAACGTGCAAATACAATTTCAAAACGTAAACACAAAAGGCCACCACCTGTTAAGGGCTCTTCCGACACGATCAGGCATATCGTTTTATTTAATTCTTTTGCTCCACACGCAAAAAGAAAAAATTCGTTCGGGGCCCAAGAAATTATATAGCACGTTAAGTAGGAGGTACAAATATGAGCAAGCACGTTTTATCCCCATAACAATGATAGCATGAGAGCTGAAATGTAAAATGACACTTGCGTTCTAATTGACACTTAAAATACTACACAGTCGTATATACATTTTATATACACACCTTGCCATATTCGGTTCGAAATGTCACTTTGCCGTCTTGAACTATTTCCACTACTGAGGGGAACCATTCCTTGTTGTCTAAAATCCATACTCGGTTCCCCTAAATGATCGGACAAAAGTAATAAAGCTATTTTAGAATAGGCCGGAGAAAAGATTTTATATAGGGTCTAGGTTGAGTTGAGCAAACGATACCGAATCATTGCTAGCGGCCAGACAAATGTTACTTCAAATGCTATAAGTTACTGAAAATTGTTCTCAATAAATCACACCTGTTCAAAGAAAGATTCCATTGCCGTTCCCAACGGCGAATTGAGGGCCAAAATTTACTAATATTTCACCCTTTCTTCACAAGCGAATTCAGTCTATTAAATATATCCCTACCAGTGCAGGAAACGCATCAGACTTCCGGTTTGACGCCAATTTTACACGCCACTTTAACACTCCATTCAATATACAAAGATCAGTTTCAGAATATACTTCGTTTGCCGCACTGAGCTTTACTATTAGGGAGCTTTAGATTTGACTACGGCTACGGCAACGACTACGAGATTCGTCATTTTTGCGCCAAGCGCACGCCATATGCTGACGCCATCTCGTACTAACGAGAAAAAGTCGTAGCCGTCGCTCATCTGAGTACGACATTTTGCCGAAATCTCGTAGTCCTCACTACGACTTTTTAAATACTATTGAAAGTTAGTTTACGTTTGCTTTTCTTCGAAAATTATCGGTAGAAATATTTGACATATTCTTAGCGTTTATGCGAAGTCTTTTTTCAAGCAGTAGCGTAATTATAACGGGAAATTTTGAGGTGCACTTTGTTGCTTAACTAGCTATCAAGGATATATGAACAAACCATAAACAAACATAAGCGAACTACACCGCGAAATTCTAGCTAGCAATTTTTGTACTTATGTGTCATATATATATCTGTGATTTTTTATGTTCTTAACGATATATTCTTGAATATATAGTCCTAGTAGTCCTAAAACTTTGAAATATAATTGTAGTTGCAACCTCGTTATTAATATTATCTGGTTTGTTTTTTTTATTCAACACTTACTTGTTTGTTTTTTTGTTCTACACTTACTTGCACTTAGTTCGTGCACTGTTCTTTGCATAAAGAGCTAGAGAGAGCCTTATGGACTAAATAAAAATTAATTTACGGAAACTTCATTTCTCGTTGCCTGTTTTTCTTCTAAATATAGTTCGAACAGAAACGAGAACGACTACGACTTCTGCGCACGCCATCAAATCTCGTAGTCGTAGCCGTAGCCGTACAGTGAACTCTAATACAACTGGAACGATAACTCCTATGTTTTCGTCCTATGATTGGATGAAGCCAAATTTGAAGCAAAAGGCGGGAACTTGGCGGGAACCGCGCTGGGAAAATGGCTTGTTCGAAAGGACTGGGGAAAGTTACGAGGAGTGAAAAGTTTGTTTTTGAGCGAAAATATGCTTGAAAAATGAGAATTTTCATCACAAGACTTCAATTTTAAAGATTCGACCCTGGTTTTCTGGATAGTCCTGACTGTTCTACACTTTGTTACGGCAAAAATTGAGGGCTATCACTTTTTTACTCTGGAAAATGACGAAAGTTTCAACGTGCCGAAGCAAACTACGAGGCAAACGACGCTCTTCAATTGAAAAATATATTGCTTTAAAACATTTCAACACTTCCAAAACGTCTCTTGTGCTAAAGTCCAGGTATCGTTGTCTATTTTGAGCTTTTAGTCTTTGCTGTAGCCCTTCTAATACGTGAGTAAATTGAGGTTTTCGAAGTGGTGTATTTGTATGGTTAATTCAAAAATATGTATAAAACTTACATTTTTCGTCAGATAGCATTAGTTTTAAAGCTTTAAACTTCGGTTACGGATAGTTCTTGGTAGCCTCTTCCATCTAACTGTTAAAACTCGAGAGGTAACATTTTTTTAAAAAAGATATTTCGTGACAAAGTTTTCGCCGGAACTGTTTTTCATTTTTAGCAGCCAAAAAATATTTTAAAACCTTACTGGACGTCCTAGAAAGTTGAGGTACATGAAATTTCAATCTATCTAGAAAATATTTAGCACCTAACTGGCTCTAAAACACGAAGTTAAAGGGTCGAAAAGAGCTTTTGAAAATAGGTCATATTTTCGCGGCGTGACGTACATGGCGGCCTTCAATTTGGCTTCAAAGATGGCGGCCAAGTTATCGTTCCAGTTGTATTAGAGTTCACTGTAGCCGTAATCAAATCTAAAGCTCCCTATTATATCTGGAGGAGCGGCTCCTATACTTGCTTCAGTAATCGCAGTGTCGCCAAAAACATGGCGGATTTCGGCCTCTGCTGACGCCAGATCAACGCCATATGGTTCCTCAGCCTAAAGGTATTTGCCACTGATTGGGCTCAATTGTAAAGCAGGCTCATCTTTCACACCCCCCTTTTATTTTTTTGCAAAATTTTGTTTTGTCTTTTAGTTTTCGCTGTAAATTTTGGGGGTTTTAAAAGCTTTTTTCATGTTTGCTGGACGCTTCACGAACTTTTGAAAAACATATTTGCAAGTTTTACAAGTTATCTCGGCCAGGAAAGGACAAAAAACCTCGAAATATATTGGCAAAAACAACATTTCAAGGGACAATTGGATTGGTATAAAACCGAAGAATTTTGCAGTTTATATTCACGAGGAAAAAACAAAATATTTCCAGCTAAAATTGTTGAGTAAAATTTATTTTTAACAACGAGCGGGTACTTTACACTTTACCGTACCCGAATAACGTCAGTAGGCGATTTTGATGGCGCATGTACTTTGTAATTACTAGGATACGGTAAAATGTAAAATTTCCCAACGAGCTTTTGAAACGAGTGTTTTTGTCTTTAAAGCCGCTTTGTTGTACATCAGCATTTGTTATATGGCTATGTTTTTACCCGTTTTTTACAATCATGCTTTAATGTTTTTATTGAATGCCATCTTGTGACCATAAATCAAGGCTTTTTGTTTCTTAACTGTCTTGAACATTTATAGTTTACTATAGATGGTAGAAAAGTCGTGCATTTCACAAAATGTTTTGCATTTTACATGCAAGTTTTTGCGTCTCGTAAAGTATTTTTTGCAAATTATATTGTGTATAATTTTGCTCACGAAGTTCAAGCATAGTTCAAGCATGCTTGCTTGAGACAAGCTTTCTCTCTCATTTCCCCCTATGTTTAAGCTTAATATTTATGCTTGTTTAAATAGCCAGTATATAATCTGACTACCATTCTTGTTCACCTCAGAACTATTCCGCAACAATACTGCTGAGATGTATTATTTGTTTAATTACTTAAATAGGTAAGATATAATTTTTCACTACCAATACTCCACAGAGATAAATACTCCACACAAAAATATAATATGATATGGATTAGGGGAATTGACTGCTGTCAATAAAAGTACAGTATTAAGATGCCTAATCCCCAATGAAGCTCTCATCTCTCCATTATCCATCTTGTGCACCCCCCTCCTTTTCTCCTTATTATTCTACTGCTTTTGGCTTTTTTGAACAACTCTTTAAAAAATGTATTTTTGTTTACTACAAAACCAATCCACAGTGATACAATTCTTAGTTATATTATTTAAAGTGAAAAAATTCAAAGTTAAGTAATTTAAACTAATGAGTCATTGAAGAAAAACACCAACTACACATTTAGCAAGAGTAATCCTAACTCCACTTGAGCAATGTATGCTCCCTGAGTGGGATGAGGATATCATATCATGCTGATACTATGGTAAAAATGCTACATCATCTGAAGGTTGAGGATGACATGAATCTCCCATCTCTGCATTTGTGGTGCAGATGTTCTCTGAAATTACAATAATGCCTAAAACTACATTGTATACTATTATGACTATGACTATGACATAACTATCATTGTGTTGTCCAAATGGGCTTTTCTGATCTCTTCTCAATTTTGATGTGGTAGTGATAACAGATTATTAGTGCAACATTTGAAGAAAACAGTTGTACTGCACAAAATATTACACATATATGACAAATATCCATGTTGACTGTAGCTACATATTAGAATACATAATAAGTTAGAGTGGGAGTGTTTTGCTCTAGTTCTTGGTACATCACATTAAAATCTGCAATAAAATGAAAAACAAATTTACTACCTTGTTTGTGTTCAATTAATGTATAGAAACATGCAAGGCTATTAATAATTAAAACCACTGAGTGTCCAGCACTCCCCATGATGAATAACCATCAGGTGTTAGACAGCAAAATAAGAAATGAGATCCATAATGCATCTTACCCAACACATTACTCAAAAAAGGGAAAAAACTGCACAATGTAAATTTTATGGGATTTATAGACATGACCTAAAATGTTATGTTATGCACCACTGACACTACATTGCATTTCAAAAATAAGCTGAATTAATTGTCTGTTTCTCTACACTTCAATCTACAATTACTATGCCAACAGAGGTCACAGAGGCATAGATGTTTTTATCAGGCACAGAGAGATTGTTCCACACTGTCAAGTGATATAATTAACTTCAGTATCAAACTGCAAATGGGCAAACATTAAATCATGGATACATGCCTATAAGCATTCATCAAGGAAAACTTGTTGTCCATTTATATAAATAACATCAAAAACAGCTCTATTAAAGTAAAAGTCAGATTCTGATGCTGAAGACAGAACTGTTTATACGGAAATACCCAATAAATAAACAGACTTTGCATCAGCGTTTCACAAAAAATTTTTTTACGCATTTCTGTAAACTTTGAGGATCAAAATGCAAACTTAGCCAGTAAAACGATATAAAATTGAAAGTTTCGAGATTCTTACCTTCTAGAAGGAACATTTCCACATTATTTTTACAAATACTTGCGTCCACGAGCGAAAAAACCCTTTTTTTTCTTTGATTTTTTCCCTGAAAACAACCAAGCCATAAAGTTTTTTGCAAAAACCAGGGGGGCGAAGGTCTTCTTAAAAGCTCGGGATCGCGGTTGGTCAGTGGTAAATACCTGTAGGCTGAGGAACCATATGGCGTCAGCAAAGGCCAAAATCCGCCATGTTTTTGGCGACACTTTTTCATGCCGAGCCGCTCCTCCAGATATATTAGTAAAGCTCAGTGGGAAATACTAGCTCTTGCAAGGAAAATGCAAGGAAATAAATTTCACAAGGAAATTGCGAGGAAAAATTCACATTTAAAGGGAAGTTGCAAGGAATTTCTGTAATTTTGAACATTTCGAAAAACAACCTCTAAACGTGACAAAGTGTAGACGCAAAATTCGCCTTCTAAATGTTTGAGTGATTTTAATTACAAGTAACATGTGAAAATTAATATTCATAAATGAATGAAGACCACCCATCGTTCCTCTCTTAAGTCATCCTCACTTGTGACCTTGCTTCAGTGTAAGATGAAAATGAAGAATAGCAATGTATCTGCTGCATGTCTTGTACCTAGCGATTGAGTTCAACTGAAAAAGAAATTTCTCGATGAAGAATTTCAGTGACACTGACTGTACAGTTTTCTGTGCATTTAAATTGTTCACATTGCTAACAGGGTTTATGTTTTTTGTTGATTATTTGATTGATTTACTTATTCAGTAATTGCTTCATAGTCATGAAAAGCATAAATAACGCATACAATTTAATTTATACTGTGAATATTGAACATAGACAGACAGATTCTACGAACATACAGTATATCAATGGTTAAGTTTGTTTTGACTGCTGAACTCTGAAGCGGTAGTGAGGATACTTGATTCTCTACAAGGTTTTGTAAAAATTACTTTTTAAAGACCAACATTTTGTTGTTTGGTAATAGCTAATATATTATTTCTGGCAAGAAAATTTGAAAGGAAATTGAAGAATTTTGGCAAGGAAATTTTCTGCGAAAAAAGGAAATTCACAGAGCGTAGAAGGAATTTTCGTCTCACAGTTGTGGAAGCACTGTTTGCCGCCTCTGGTTTGCCACTTGGCATTGGCGTTGAACAGTAACCAGGTATGTTGTAGGTATATTTAAACCATTTTAACAAACACAAAATAAACAAAGGGGCATTTTATTGATAGCTACTAGATTGAAATGGTGCCATTTTTGAATTAAACACGATTATGAAAAAGTAAATGAAATATTCATTAAAAACTCCAAGGTATTTAAATCCCCGGCGAAAGTCATCGTATCGCGTCGCATACTAGCATATGCGTTCAGCGTTATTTAATTGATCATTTGATTTATATTTAAACCATGAAAATAGTTAAATAGACTCTGAGACTCACATCTATATTGCGCTATTGCAATTTTAATCCGCACCCCCTGTCGAGGAAACTTAAAGTTGCAAGGGGATAGGGTAGTTGTCGGAAATACATAATTTTAAAATTCCGTGGGGAAGGGAAAGCAATTGATAAATTCCACAGGGGGTAAAAGAAATAAGAAATTCCTGAGAGGCAGGGAGGGGGGAGCAATCCAGTTTAACCATTAATATACTTGAACCATAATACTAACAGTAATTTATTTAGATATAGTAATCATAATACAGGTGTAAAAGCTCTATGGCTGAGAGACCAAGTGTCTTTTGTAGGGTCTAAGTTGTCCCAAAAACTGCAGAACTCCCTTGCCCGTTGCCCAACAGAATAAACTTTTTCCCACAAACCCAGCATCCTCCAATTCAATTGTTGCATTAAAGACCTTGTCTGCAGTGAGCAGCGACATACTGCACTAGCTAGCCCTTCCCTAAATAACCTTCTCTTAACCACTACCATGATCTTGCATCAGTAACTTTGATATATCTCTCATAAACTTTTCATGCAACTCTTCCCCATAAGATATTCCATTCATGCTTACTCCACATGCTTCTTGTACTCATTTTTGTACCCATCTCTTGTGCTTCTGGTAGTCTGTTTCTCCCCACTTGTAACATCTCCCCAAGAGCTTTAAGCGTCCATTTGTCTGTTGTCTTAACATGTTCTGACAAAGAAAATTACGTGGTGTTTCCACAAAGCTTAACAAGTATAGTCTCTGCCTTGTTTTTACATTCAATGTGTTCAATTCTTGTTCACCTAAATCCAAAATTCCTGCAGCATAAGCCAAGAGCACACACATTGAATGCCTTAATCAAATTGCCACCAAGCAACTTTGAATTTGCCATCAGCTTCACTTCATATACTCTTACCACACTATCTCCTCCTTCGATTTCCTTTTCATAACATCTTCACCTTCAATTCCTTACCAAGCAATTCCTTTGCAGCAAATCTTTTAGCATCTTAATTAGAAAACACAAACAACATCAATGAAATTTTCCAATTACTTAACATAAACTATTAGATCATCATTTTCTTCTTCCCAAATTTGTAATTTTTTTTCAACAAAATAGTGGAAACATGCCATGAACAAACAATAGAGGAGATAATGAATATCTCTGGAATGTTCCATGCCTATTCCTCACCTCACCCAACACTTCCCCATTTGATGTCAACACACTTTTCAATCTATCATACACTGACACAACAATGCATTTACATTGTCTGCCACCTTCACTATAGTTCACACGTTGTTGCCTCTCCATCCTGGGAAGTTTGATTCATAGTCTCTGCCCGTGGGTAGGAAATTTGAAGGAATTCAAATTTTGAGATTTTGTTAGGAATATAATCGCGCATATTTTAGAAGTACCCAGGAAGTACACGCGTAAAAACGTACAACTTGTAACAACTCTGTTGCCGAATTGTAACAGTACTATTTCCAAATAAGGACAAGTGCAAGGGGAGATCACTACCTGGCCACCTTCCATCACAAATCGAATCAAGTCTTGAAGGCTGCTGTGTAGCGCTGTTGCCCGGCGTATCTCTTCAAGTTGCTCTTCCGGGATTTCTCCAAAAGTGTTTATGTTGTTTCATAATTCGTGCACGCTCGTCTCGCCTTCTTGTCAACCGTATAAAGTCTACAACTTTTGGTGAACACGAAACTGACATCATATCGGTTGTAACGCATCAGTTTTTCTTGAAGCCGTTTTGAGGCCATGCTTAGAGATTTGCTTAGTATTGAGGCAAGACATTATAGGACAGCCAGCTCTTACTTTTCTATCTGCACCCAGTTTCTTTCCGATGGGGTGAGAGCACGCGATGTGTGCTCAAAGGGGCGACCATCTTGCAACAGTACTGCGCCTTGGCCATGCTTGCTCCTGTCTACCTGAATTACCAGTTCTTTGGATTGACCGTAGTAAGCCAAACTTGCAGACTCAGAAACAGATTCTTTTGAATGTGTCGAACGCATTCTCACATTCTTTGGACCATACGAATAGCACACCCTTTCTAGTCAGTGCTCGTATTTGTTCTAGTATGCCCACGAGATCTAGGATGAATCTTGACATGTTCTGCCCCATACCACAAATACGTCTAATACCCTCACGTCAGTGGGAGTAGGCATGTTATTTATGGCTTCGACATTCTTTTCGTTTCAATTTGTACACCCTCACTCGTGATCTTGTGACCATGAAACACGATTTCTTTCAGGCCCGTCTACTGCTTTTCTTCATTCAGGATCATGATGTGTCTCTTGGAGCATCATTCGAGGGTTGCAGGTAAGTTGAGTTGGTTGTCGTCTACTGCTTCAGCATCAGTGGAACCATGGCCTACCACTATGATGTCACCAACAATGTTGAAAATACCTTTCATGTCACCAAGGGCTTCGTCAATCTGACGCTGAAAGATTTCACTGCATACTTTGAGACCACCAAATCGGAGTCGTTTCCACACGTAGCGGCCAAATGGAGTTGTCATTGTTTTACGTTTGCTGGAGGTTTCAAAAAGTCGAACAAGCCAGTACGCCTCCCTCACATCAATACCTTGGCGTCCTTAAGCTCTGGGAGCACATCGTCAACCACAAGTAACCTATGGTGTTACCGCTTGACTGCAGCGTTAAGCGGTTGAGGGTCGATGTAAATGTGCAATTGTCGTCCCGTTTCTGCACAATAGCCATTCGACTCACCCATTGAGTAGATTCAGTTACTGGAACTAGAACACTTTTCTCTACAAGACTCTTTCTAACTCTTTCTTAAGGTCATCTCGAATGACCAAGGGAACTTTTCTACATGGGAGTATCTTTGGGGGAACAGATCACCCTTTTAACGGCTAGTTACTTTAGAGATGAAGGAGTCATTGTTTATAGTGACAAAACCAGTTTCCTGAATTGCGTTCAAGCAAAGAAGGTTAGTGAACTCATTGGGACTACAACAAATTTGATTTCATGTTGGGTGTTACTACAAAGGTTTGTCACGACTAGGGAAGTTTCACCCAGGGAGTTCAGATGAGTCTTGTTCCACATATTTAAACGTAAATTTGTATGCGACACAGGTTGTTTCTGACAGATAATATTCACATCTGCAGCGCTGTCGAGATGAAATTTCACGTCAAGGTCCGTCAATTACCGTCATTTTTAACAGCCATGAGCCACTTGCCTTAAACATCGTGATCGAGTTTACCAGACTGTGAGATTGCATGCACATTTTTTGCATTTTGATTTAAAATAGCGGGGGCGCTTGCAATTGTCGCATTTCTTGCCCCATGTTTGTAGCTGCAATGCTTGCAATCAAATTGTAGAGTGCTCATAACATGGTCAGCGGTCTAGTCTTGATCGTTAGAATTCTGTTGGTCATTTGCCTTTTGATTTGGCTTCCTTGATATTTTGTTAACTTCTGCTGAAGGGTTCAAAGTATTTAAAGCGAAATTGCTTTTGAGCTCCTTCACTTGCTTGTTAGACGGTTCAAAAGCTCTAAAGATTTTAAGTGTATTGCCGAGTGTGAGACCATCTTTTTTCGGTCTTCATTCTTGACGTTTGCCTGTCACTGTAAATACTATTTATCTCGTAGCGTCTTGCTTTTCTTAAAATTGCAGGAAGCTGCTCTCGTATGAATTTGTTCGGTTTTGATACGGAAGATTCCAGAATCTACCTCATTATTTCTGGGGTTGCAGTATCTCTCCAACGCTTTGAAAACCTTCTCCGCTTTATTTTCGTCACCTTCGCTTTCCTAGATGAATTTATCGTCCACCTCGATATGAGGGCCAGCACAATTCAGAATTATTGCAGTTTGTGCCTTTTCATTTGTCGTAGTCGCTCCAGAGGCTGCTAAGTATACTTCGACCTGTCATTCCATTGTGTAAAATTTTGGGATACATTTCCAGAATTCATGTTTAGTTGAGAAGGCAGTCTGAAACGACCAGTCTCAAGAGTTGCCATTTGCACATTGATATCCCACCGCTGCCACCATGTTGATTTGTTTTAGTTTAAATAAAAATAATCTAAACATGCACGAGGAAGAACTTTACTTTAGTTTGCCGTTAAATTATAGCACGCATAACACGCCACTGTGATTATACATGCATAATATAACATGATCAACACCACTTCGGTTTTAGCCTCCCCCTAAATCTAGGCAAATGAGCTGCCCCCCCCCGAAAATTAAAAAATCTGAGATACCATGATATCATTTACTATACAGGTCGAGTTAAGACTCTAACTTGAGAGTCCAAAAACAGCATGCTTGCTTCTGTATAAGACTTTCGTTCTCATAACCATATTTTTTGTTTAGTATGCGAAATATGTGGATAACTTGGTGTCGTTAGTTAACATTTAATGTTTAACATTAATGGTTAACATTTAATGATGTCATGTGATGTCTGGCAGAAGTATGACTGTCAGTCCGTTTTTCTTTTAAGTCGGAATATAGTTAGCTTACAAGCTTGGTAATGATACATAACTTGTATGTGGTATTTGTAAAGTGTTGAAGTAAAAAGCATTGATTGATGCTTGGGAAACTTAACCAACTATGAGTTACAGAAATTTAAAGTGGAAGCCAAAAAGTTAAATACGTCTTCCTTAGTTTTTTTCATTTTTGTATAGAAAGTTAAGATAAAGAACAAGTTCTTCTACAAAACAACAAAAAATTGTGCATTTGAAAAAGGAATATATGACTAAAAGTTTCCAGCCCCCCCTCCCCTCTCTCTGGGAAGTTAACCCCTCCCCAGAGACTCATTCTATGTAGATTCTAGGGTTCTAGGGCTATTGTTTGTTACCGTTTCTGAATGGTTCTGTAAATGTTATTAGTATTTGGGAGAAAGTACATGAGTTTGTAAAATGTACAATAAGACTTGTACGTACGGAAAACCTGACAACCTGAGACAACAAACGTTCATTAAGACTAGATTTTTAAATTTGTTCTAATATTAAATTTGGACTGCACGATGTAAAAAATATTAAATCACATGAGAAAGTATTTATTGTACCGGCGTATAAAACACCGAAAAATGTGTTGAAAGTGTGTTTTTACATGCATTTTGAGGTGTTTTGTAGGCTGGTGATGAACATTTTCGAACAAAATCAATGTCAGTGTTCCATACGTTTGTCCGTTTGTACCAGAGCATTATAGTTTTTTTGGCCAGTTCTGGACTGGTTAAATCTTTTTGTATTGCTGTTGAGCGGTGATTAATTTTTCTAATATAACTCACGTGCAAATAACTGTAGCTATGACAATGCTTGTATATGCCAGTATAATTTTGGAAAATTTATCATCGCAAGGCTTTCGATCTGTAGGTAAGCTTTAATTTCCATCACTGCTAATAACGAGGACCCGGGCTTACGAATCGCAAGACTTGGGGATATAGTAAATTTGTTGTCTCTCAATTGTACTGACATTTTAAATATATTTGTGGCGTGCCAATATGGACATTATTACTTTACGTCCATATATATGATGTATATTTCACAAATGTATTTTTGTAAGCCGAAATGGCCATATATAAAACGGAACAGACATATGTACAACGAAACAGAAATATATAACATGAAACACATGTATACATATGGAAAGAAATTTAATTTAATTCCCAAATATATGAAGCGAAATTTCCCGAATATATAAAACAAAATTTCCCAAATATATGAAACGAAATTTCATAAATATAAGCGAAATTTCGTAAATACATATAAAGCGAATTTCGCAAGTACATAAAAGGATATTTTTGGCGAAGAAAGAGTAAAATGGTGAAAAACCACGCTTATGCAAATATGGCCGGCAATCAAAGCAATTTCTCGGTTGAATTGGAACAACACAGAGCAGCTAGCTGGAGCGTATTTTGGAAGGGGGGTGAAACTTTTTTTTCTGACAATGGAGGAGATGAAATTTTGTGGTGTCACGAGACGTTGGCGCCGGGTAAGAAGATTTTTGAAAATTTGGAGATGGCACTTTCAGAGTCCTCTTAACCTTTAATTTTCCTGTACTTTTCCAGTAAAATTTTGGGAGGGGTGGTGAGCCCCCCTCCCCTAGTTACGCTCCTTGCCCCTTACACTCGTCATGGAGGGAAAACGCAAGAAAGTATAATTGACGTAGAAGCAAGGTTACGAACGCTATTTCTTCCAACATAGTCAATTTATATCGGTCCAAGTGCCCCAAACAAACAGAAATGAAACTCGTGTTGTTGTGGAGCATAGCGCACTGGATATGCCTGAACGTCGGTATCCCGATAAAGCCGAACGATTTGCGCCTATAATGGCAAACATGATGCTAAGAGATGGCTAAGAAACGTAAATGCAACCACCAAAAAGGTCAAGTGCAACGCCAACAGTTGACAGTACTGAAAGACGTCGAAACTCCAATATGAGGAATGTTTATCCAGCCATGAAATTAAGGACCATGCTGCGTGCAGACGCATGTACCGAAGCTGCCTGGACTGGTTCTAAATATATACACATGAGTATGCTAGATTAATGGTAGAGATAATGACCAATACTCCTTAACAGAAAACCAGTCAGGTGTAGATGAACTAGCAATTCATACCCAGTTCATCAGCAAGATAATTGTGATCCTACATCTAATAAATAAATATAAGTCCAACAGGCATAAGCTGCATTGATCTTTCAGTACTGTCTACTGTTGGCGTTGCACTTTGAATTGGCGTTGAATTCTTTCGTTCGTTCGTATCGTTTCTTTCACGTTATCTGTACTATCTTTCGTTTCTCCACGTACTATTACGTTTTTTCACCTTTTTGGGGAAACATTACTCCAAATATATTATTCGCACTCTTTCTCTGCCCCAATTATCGTTTAATATATTTGAAAAATTTTGTTTCCCAAATTTTGTTTTCCCAAACATATTTGGGAAATTTGGTTTTATAGTACATGTATATTTAGGAAATATTTTTTTATATTTGGGAATTAAATTATATTTCTTTCCGTATGTATAGCCACATGTGTTTCATTTTATATATTTCTGTTTCGTTGTACATATTTCTGATCCGTTTTATATATGGCCATTTTGGATTACAAAAAAAAATTGAGATTATATTTCTGTAATGTGCATTATACATATGGACGTAAAGTAATATTGTCCATATTGTCCATGCAATTTTGCAAAGAACATTTTTCTGCGTTTACCAGAAGGCTACTTAAACAGGACCATTCGAAGATTCCATGTCGATGTTCTTTATTAGAAGGGACAAGCAGAATTTCTTTAGCCAATATATAACTTTCAATGTTACAACTATATTTATTTAATTTAAAAAGGTCACAATCATCCAGCTATCTCCTCTGCAGGCGTTTTGTTTACGAATTGCACTAATATTTAAGACCCTGTGTGACGTACATTAGCATATTTAGTATTAACTCCATGAGAATGTTTAGTATAATTAGCATAATTAAATTAGACACCACGAGGTCCGTTACCCTGGTAATTATATTTTACGTAGAACGAACGTTCGTAGTTGTTAGTCAAACCGGAGAAAAACGTTCTTTTGAACAAAAGATCTTTTGAGATGCTATAGACGTAAGTAAGTCATATTTTGGACCCTAATAACATTCCTGATATTGCCTCAGTATCTACTACCGTTGTATTATAGTTTTCACCGCAAAAAGACACAAATCATTGTTGTTTCTTGAATGAAGTTTGTGTTTACCGTGGTTAACACTTAGCGAACTCCAACGCGAATCGTTCTCGCGCTGGGAACGCGACACCCTGTGAATGTATGTGAATGTTCACAATTTTTGGCGGAGAAAATTGTATTGCCTACTATAAATTGCGTTCGTAAATCTCGTGAACAATGTATCATCTGAATATTATTTCGATGTTTGCGGAGCGTATACTATATAAACGCGATAAAATACCCAATATATTCATGACATTTTTGGATTTGTAAATGATCATTTGAATTTAATTACATGCATTGTAAACGATAATTACAAGATTTATTACATTTGTTTCAAATGTATCGTATGCAAGTTGATCACAAGAGATATTTTAGGATTACCCGATTAACGGCCATTATTCGGCAGGCGTTTCTTATCGACATTTCAGATTAGATATCATGTATGTCTGACCCGCACTGCCCGGCCAACAGCCCTCCCTAACGCTTACGAAGGGGGCTGAACATCCGGGTTCAAGGACTAAACTTAAAAATTAAAAACACGGTAACTCCCGTAACTCTACTACAAGGCGTTCCACTTGCGTTACACACAACTCGGTGTTCTGTCCAATTTTACTACTTGATTGTTGACTTAAGTTTTTATAATGTTCTAACAGAAATCGATATGGCTAGCGCGGAAAGTGAGAGAAATGACAGGCCAGGTAGAAAGCGTGACACAGATGTCAGTTTTTCCCGAAAACTTACCTATGTCTTACGCCACAATTCTGTTGGAATGAGCTTAGACCAAGAGGGATATGTGCAAACGTTGGAGAAATCCAAAAACACAAACGTTTTAAGCAGTTTCGACCTGTTACTATTGAAAAACTCCAGCGCATTACCAATATGGACCAGAAGCAGCGTTTTTCATTGATCCAGCGTGGTGATTCGTGGTTTATCCGGGCCAATCAGGGTCACAGTGGCGATGTTGCGGCTCATCTTGTGGATGAAGAAATGTTGCAACCAGTCTTGAGTTCTGAAGACCATCCCGTTTGTGTACATGGAACAAATAAAGAAGCTTGGGATAAGATTACTGCTTCAGGTGGCCTTTCCAGAATGGCCCGAAAGCATATTCACATGAGTTCTCAACACAAAGGTTCAAAGGATATGATCAGTGGCATGCGAAAACGATCGAATGTTATGATCTATATTGATCTAGATAAAGCTATTGCTGAGGGTATCAAGTTTTATATTTCCACGAACCAAGTGATCCTATCGGAAGGTAATCAAGAAAGTAGAATACCCACAGCTATAGAACACTTAGTCAGCATTTTTCACAGAGCTCTTACCCCTGTGAATTAGTTCCCAGGTCATCCGTGTGAGACAGGTGCGCGCGCATGTTGACCGGAAATACGTGTAAAACCAGTTTTGACTGGTTTTGGCTATTGTTTTGAGAGGAAAGACGTGATATTGTTTGACTTTGGACTGTAAAAATCATACAGTCGGTGTTTAAGACAAACGTGTGCCATTTTTGTGAAAGTATACACTGATTTTTTATTTTTAACGTTACAAATGGGCAATGAGTATAAAGTACGAAAAACTACAGGAATGATTATACTACATAATAAACTACATAAAAAATATATATAAACTACATAAAGATGTTTATATTTTTTTCCACACACAACCGCAAAATCCACATTCCAGTATATAGTTCGAGTCTGTGGGAACAGTCGACGCTGTCTGAACTTCATTGATACATTGGTGATGTATGCTTGTTCTGCAACATCGGGTTTTTGCCATTGCTTCGTTCCTTTTTCTTTTTAGGCATAGAAAACATAGCTGTTCGCTGGGAAATACTGTCCTGCAATATGCACAGCGAACCGTTGTGCTACCGGTTATTGTAACTGAGGTCGCCGCCCAACGGTCAAAACAGCTGCAGTGAACTGTTTGTTTGCAGCAAGGTGTTGCGAAGGTCTGTGTTTCTCCATTTTCTATGGTTTCCAGGCAAAAATGACACTCTGCGCTGTTCGTTACATTTTTACATAGGATTCCAAAAAGCGGTATTATTGTATTTGGTAAAATTTCTTCTGGTCCAGGGAGATCTCCAACAATTTCCATACTTATTTTATACAGGTGTGAGGTATTGTATGGTTGAAAGTTTCTTTCATGACATGTAGATGGTTTGCTATTTATAATCTTGTGACAGGTGTGGTGTATTGCATCGTGTTTCAAAGTTTCCGACTGTCTTTGGGGGTCGGATTGTTGACAGGTGTGATGTATTGCATCGTGTTTCAAAGTTTCCGACTGTCTTTGGGGGTCGGGGTGTTGGCAGGTGTGGAGTATTGCATGGTTTAAAGTTTCCTGCATGGCATGTAGGTGGTTTGCTAATTACAATTTTTGTGACAGGTGTGGTGTATTGCATCGTGTTTCAAAGTTTCCCACTGTCTTTGTGGGTCGGATTGTTGACAGGTGTGATGTATTGCATCGTGTTTCAAAGTTTCCGACTGTCTTTGGGGGTCGGGTTGTTGGCAGGTGTGGAGTATTGCATGTTTTAAAGTTTCCTGCATGGCATGTAGGTGGTTAGCTAATTACAATTTTTGTGACAGGTGTGGTGTATTGCATCGTGTTTCAAAGTTTCCGGCTGTCTTTGTGGGTCGGATTATTGACAGGTGTGATGTATTGCATCGTGTTTCAAAGTTTCCGACTGTCTTTGGGGTCGGATTGTTGACAGGTGTGAAGTATTGCATGGTTTAAAGTTTCCTGCATGGCATGTAGGTGGTTTGCTAATTACAATTTTTGTGACAGGTGTGGTGTATTGCATCGTGTTTCAAAGTTTCCCACTGTCTTTGTGGGTCGGATTGTTGACAGGTGTGATGTATTGCATCGTGTTTCAAAGTTTCCGACTGTCTTTGGGGGGTCGGGTTGTTGGCAGGTGTGGAGTATTGCATGTTTTAAAGTTTCCTGCATGGCATGTAGGTGGTTAGCTAATTACAATTTTTGTGACAGGTGTGGTGTATTGCATCGTGTTTCAAAGTTTCCGGCTGTCTTTGTGGGTCGGATTATTGACAGGTGTGATGTATTGCATCGTGTTTCAAAGTTTCCAACTGTCTTTGGGGTCGGATTGTTGACAGGTGTGAAGTATTGCATGTTTTAAAGTTTCCTGCATGGCATGTAGGTGGTTTGCTAATTATAATTTTGTGTGACACCGCTAATTACTGAACAACCACTTAAGATGTCTACACTTTTTTAACTGTCGGTAAACTAAATCTTTGTGATAGCTTTGGACATCATTTAGTTGTGTAAAAGTTTTGCCTGAGCACTTTAAAACAGTTTTAAAATCAATTTTCGTGATACCTCATAGTGTTTCAAAGTTTCCAACTGTCTTTGTGGGTCCTGGTTGTTGATTTTATCTTTGCGATACCACTAATTACATGGCATTGGGATAAGTTTATCTGTGCGATGCCCGGGGGTTGGAATCAATTATTTGTGTTGATGCTAAGCACCAATGCATTGCCATCATCTGTTCCCGCTGTGTATTGAATGAATGATGTCCGGCTAAAGGCTTGGCTCTAATTCATATCCACTATTTTTAGATTGAATTTTTCGATGTCCTTTGTGGTTCTAAGGTACCGAAAATTGAATAGCACAGAAAAGCTGTAATTTATTACAAAAAGATATGTATAAAATATTTTGAAATTATCATCGTTTGATTGATTCGCAGCGGTGTATATAAAAAATCGAGATTTTGACTCAGAACACAGTTGATTTGCTGTTGGTAGCTAAGTGCAATCAAAATGGTATCAATTGAAAATTACAAATGTTTTTGTAAGGATGGAGCTCTAGAGCGATTCGAGTCCAAAAAGGGGAGAGGCTTCGTAAAGTGTAGCAAAGAATTATGCACTCTCTTTGTTCCAGAGGAGAAATATTTGGATTTGATGCATGCGTATGAGAACAAGGTCCTTGACAAATACAAGCCATTCAATTTTCCAATGTGCGATTGCAATGAATCAGCGAGCTTGTGGTTGTCGTACTCTTCAAACAATCCAAATCGGGCCTATTTCAGATGTCAGGACACTGACCCTGAAGAAAAGTGTAGCTTTTTCCTGTGGGCTGATAGCGTGTCGAAACCGAAGAAGAGAAAAAGAAAAGCGAGTAGTAAGAAGGAGGGAAAGTCATCAAAAAGAGGTAAAGGAAAACGAGACCATGGCCCAAGACGTAAAATTGAGTCTTCGAGTGACGAAGATGAACAGAAATAATGTGCAATTATATATAGTTAAAAATATCCTTAGAAATATGAACGGCAAAGGACAGTAAACTTTTTAATTCAGTTAATTATACTAGTTGATTATGTTCTTTTAATAAAAATAATTGCATTCTAATGATTGTTATATTTTTTATCGTTAATACCTATTTTGAAACAAGGCTATGCGTGACAATTAATTATATTGATGCAGTGTGACGCCGGATGAGTTACAATTAACAAACAACGTTCCTTAAGACCGCAAAACTCATTTAACAAATGCACAGGGCATTAATGCATTAAGACATGCTTCAACAAGATCAGAAGCATCCGGTTAAAACCGGTTAACTTATCGTTACTATTTAAGTGGCAGATTTGGAAGGGATCCTCATAAACACGGTGTTGTCTAGCGATTTCAAAGGCTATTCGTTAAAGTTAATTTGAAAAACAGTTTGACTTCTACCAATATGGAATCCACTAGGCAAATCGAAGCACGTCGTCAGCGTCTTTTAGAAAAAGCTAAGAGAAGCAATGACAAGTCGAATCGGCTTCAGCGAAAAATTCAGGGTGAGATGCAGAAACGAACCCCCAAAATGAGTAAGGTCATGAAATGGCAAGAGAAGTCGGTCAAATATGTGAACAGGGGGCTTCGCTACATGAATGAATTCGATACACAGGGTGAAGATAACCGTGAGATTTCTTTTAATTTGGAAAAGGTATATGTATACAATTTTAGACAAGTGATAAACGTTTCAACATTATTGGGCGGTACAAATGGAAAGCGAATCATAGTTATAGAATTCATTTTTATTTATAGGTCTCAGAGAGGGTTGTGAAAAAATTTGGCACAACTTCATGTGTTTTTCGTGCGTCGATGCAAGAACCGAGTAATACAGATAATGTAAAAATTCGAGACATTATGGGCGAGCTATCGTCACTCTTCACAGACGCTATTGAGCAGGTAAATGTTTCGGTCTACAGCTTAATACCAACACCTTCATGACTAGCATGCCTAATAAATCAATATCTTGTTTTAAGGTGAAGGAACAATGTGATTTCCGCACGCCTTTGGAGGACAAAATCCGGGTTATGGTTCGTTCCAGTGCTCTGAAATCCCCCATCAGCACCAGACTGATTCCATCCGTCCAGATGACCTCCAGTAAGGTCCTTGGCGAAATTACGAAGGTCCTTCAAAGTAATGAAGAGATACCTTTGGACAAGTCTTTTACAATTGATATCATTGGCGTTAAGGCACCGACGGGCTCTGGAAAATCTCTCAAGGTACTGGATTATTCCAAAGAC
This sequence comes from Muricea muricata, assembly GCA_963855995.1. NCBI lineage: Eukaryota > Metazoa > Cnidaria > Anthozoa > Malacalcyonacea > Plexauridae > Muricea > Muricea muricata. The sequence continues at coordinate 37,143,283 of OY979717.1, read as the reverse complement.
ACTCATATAAAGAAATCTATCATTACTATTAGGAATAAGGATAATTTATGTTGTGGTCGTGCAATAGCAGTGGGGAAGGCCTTAGCTGACAATCACACCCAATTAAAACAATTAAAGATGGGGAGACCTATTCAGAAACAAATAGCACTAAAACTATACAAGAAAGCCAATATATTTCCTGGTCCTTGCGGTCTTCGGGAAATAAGTAAATTTCAGGGGTCCCTACCTGGTTACCAGATAATAGTGATTGATTTTCATGCTCGTAATGCATGTATTTATGAGGGCCCACGGGGTGATAAAAAAATTGTCTTGTATAAGAACGGTGATCATTATGATGTAATTAATCCGAAAAAACTGCCAGCTTTCCACGGAAAACGGTTTTTCTGTCAAAAATGTAAGTGTTTTTTTGAGGACTATCGCACACACCCGTGTACCGATCCATGCCGCACTTGCTTGCGTAAGGAATGTCTTTTGGTTTCTGATCAAAAACGTACTTGTCCGGACTGTTTCAAAATTTGTCGTTCGGCTCATTGCTTTGAGCACCACAAAAAGTCTCGCAAATTGAAGGGAGTTGATCTGCCTTCGAAATGTGAGACATCATTTAAATGTCAAACGTGTTCAGTAACAGTTGAACGTAAACGACAGGACGAACATAGATGTGGTGAACATGTGTGTCATGTGTGTAAAAAATTTGTCATGTCAGGTCATTTGTGTTACATGCAATCTGAACCACCTAAAGAACCAAACGAAAAACTATTATTTTATGATTTTGAAACTGACTTTTCTTCCGGCGAGCACATAGTTAATTTTGCTGTAGCTCAGTATGCCGATGGGACAGAGTTTGTGTTTAAAGGCTACAATGCACTGCATGAATTTTGCGATTTTGTCTTTTCTGTGGAGCATATGGGGTATTGTTTGATTGCCCATAATGCCAAAGGTTTTGATGCTGTATTAATTCAACGATGGTTGTTTCAGAATAGACCAACAGCGGACATGCATGTCATACATTCAGGACAAAAGATTATGCAGCTGACTTTCAATGACTATAAAATTCGACTCATAGACTCTTTAAATTTTCTACAAATGCCCTTATCAAAATTTCCTGAGACGTTTGGCTTAGATTTATCTACACACTCAAAAGGCGATTTTCCTTTCAAATTCAATACTGTTGAAAATCAAAATTATATAGGACCTGTACCGGATATTAAATTTTATGATGCAGATAATAAGAAAGACGAGAGTAAAAGAAAAAAATTTATTGACTGGCATAAAGACTTGGTCAAAACCAATTATATTTTTGACTTTCAAAAGGAAATGTATAAATACTGTGCACAAGATGTGAGCATTTTGAGATTATGTTGTGTGGAATTCAGAAAAACATTTCTTAGTGAGACGGGCGTAGACCCTTTTTGTTATTGCACAATTGCGGCTGCAGTAATGGCTGTTTATCGTTCAAAATATTTAAAAGAAAAGAGTATCGGCATCATACCTAAAAATCTGTATCGCGATGGTAATAAACCTTTTTCCAAAACATCGATTGAATGGTTAGAGTTTATTGCGGCTCAAACGAATTCAAAAATTTTGCATGCGGTTCATGGTGGTGAAAAGGCAATTGTTGATGAGGAGTTGGGTAAGACGTACTATGTGGACGGGTTTTGCGAGGAGACGAAAACGGTGTACGAATTTTATGGTTGTGTGTATCATGGTTGTCCTTTATGTTTTGACGGAACGAGCGATCATCCGTTTCATAGTGAACGGAAGATGTGCGAAGTTTACGAGGTGACGGTTGAACGGGAGGAACGGTTGAGGGCTCTTGGCTTTGCTGTAAAAACAATTTGGGAACACGACTATAGGAAACTTAGGTCTACAGACGAAATGCAACTTTTTCTGGACACGTTTGACATTGTAACCGATCTCGACCCTCGTGATAGTTTTTTCGGCGGTAGGGTCGGTGGTTATAAACTGTTTCGTGAAACAGAAAGTGATGAAAAAATTGAATATGTCGATTTTACCTCCTTGTATCCGTTTGTTAATAAGACAAAGGTTTATCCAACTGGTCATCCGACTATTATTCGCGAAAATTTCGAACCTATTTCGAACTACTTTGGCTTAATAAAATGTAAAGTTTTGGCGCCGGCAAATTTGTATCATCCAGTTCTTCCAGTTCGCGCAAAAGGTAAACTTTTCTTCCCCTTGTGCAAGCAATGTGTCATGGATAACTCTTCAGAATGCCGGCATTCTGAAGAGGAACGATCGTTTTGGGGTACTTTTACCACAATTGAAGTAGGAAAAGCTCTCGAGAAAGGGTATAAGATCTTAGAGATTCACGAAGTGTGGCATTTTGAAAACACATCGAACAGTTTATTCAGTGAATATGTGAATTATTTTTTAAGGCTAAAACAGGAAAGCTCAGGGTTTCCGGAATGGGTTCGCACACCCGAGGACCAGGAAAGATATATAGATGAATATAATAAGTATGAGGGAATACTTTTACGTAAAGATAAAATTGTAAAGAATCCCGGATTGCGCGCTTTTGCTAAACTATGCCTTAATTCGCTTTGGGGGCGTTTTGCAATGCGCACCGACAGAGTAATGACCGAATTCATTACTGATCCTTTACAATTTTACAAACGTATTAATGGAGCAGACATTGACATGCATGATCTTTGTTTAATAAATGATGAGCTGGTAGAACTCGTTTATAAACGCAAGCACGAATATGAGGTTGAGAGTAAAGTCACTAATCTTTTTATCGGAATATTTACAACTGCATGGGCTAGATTAGAACTCTACAATTTACTTGACTTAATGGGGGAAAATGTTTTGTATGTAGATACGGATAGTTGTGTTTATGTCTCTAAGCCTGGTGACCCACAGCCTGCTTTGGGGGATTTTTTAGGCGATCTTACTAATGAGATCACTCCTAAGCACGGCCCGGAGACTTATATTACACAGTTTGTTTGTGGGGGTCCCAAAAATTATGCGTATAAAGTAAGTGATGGTAAAACACACTGTAAGATAAGGGGGTTTACTTTAAATTATAAGAACAGTTTAGTTTTGAACTTTGATTCTTTAAAAGAAATAATTTGTAAATATGGAAGTAAACCGGTTAGAGTTAGGGCAAGTAAAAATGAAAATAAATTAAAAGTTGTAAATGAGTGCAAAATCACCAGAGAGAGATGGACCCGTCGGATTGTCAATAAACGTGAAGAGAAGGAATACCAAGTTGTATTTGACAAGAGGATTGTCCTTGGTAAAGGCGAGGACACCATACCATATGGTTTCCACTGGAATCCATCAACCGGCACCTCTACGATAAGCCGTACAGTTATACCAACAGTTCCTGACAATCTGCTATACACTTTGATTCGACCGTCTGATGCTGTGGGGAAAAAGAGCACTGTAATGGACCTAATGGAATGTGACGTTACGATTGACGATGATGAAATGATGCAAACAGATGATGATGATGGGTGCGAACCAATGCAGATTGATAATACAGATATTGACTTAATGGAAACGGACGATGAAAGTGACATTGATTTTGAATCAGAACGTGATTCTGATGTTGAATTTTTGAACAATGATGAGTCAGAAGAAGAACTTTCATTCTATAGACATTTTGAGAACACTTTCTAGTCTAAATATTTTCATAAACATAAATTCTACTAGCAACATAAACTCTACAGCAACAACATTATAAACGTTGCTATAATGTAAATAGTTTTTCATGTCTTTGTATATATTGTACACAATAAGCAAATGATCATTTCATTAAATCTTGAATCAGCAAGTGTTTATAGTTTGTTTTTACCACAACTGAGTCATTCAAATTGATACTGTTAGCAAGCATGGATGTCCGATTTAAAACACCAGCAAATTTTTACATTAGCGGGCAAAGCCAATGTGGCAAATCATACTTAGTGCGGTGTATGCTTCACAATCTTAATGAATTGTTTGATCCTGTCCCGTCAAGAATCATTTATTGTTATGGTGAATATCAACATGCATTTGATGATATGGTTCAAACAATACCTAATATCTATTTTACTGAAGGATTTCCGGATAATTTGTATGGCATTTTGGAAGGTTACCAAAACTCATTAGTTATAATCGACGATCTCATGTCAGAGTGTTCAAAAGATCAACGTATTTCAGATTTGTTTACTCGCGGTTCACATCATCAGGGAATATCTGTCATGTATCTCACTCAAAACTTATTCCCTCCTGGTAAACAATCGCGGACTATAAGCTTAAACGCACACTATATGATTGTTTTTAAAAATCCTAGGGACTCCCTAGGCGTTTCGACCTTGGCGCGTCAAATGTATCCACATAATACAAATTTTCTTGTACAATCTTTCCAAGATGCGACAAAGAAACCATATGGTTACCTGTTATTCGATTTGCATCAACGTACACCTGAGAATATGCGATTAAGAACAAACATTTTACCTGGCGAGAAGCAAATTGTTTACGTAAAACGTACTTAAACAACGGTTTCAGCTCAAGACATTTTATTTGCAGCATGTCGAAGCACATGAAAGACAACCTGCCTTATCTACAAGTTTTGGTTAAATCCAAACCAAAACTACGTAAATTACTTATTGAACATGGGCCAGTGTCTCTGATTACTTCCATTTGCGAGTGTGCCCTAAATCTGCTAAAAGGTGTTATCCCACTTACACCACGTCAGAAACGTCGCTTAGCACGATACAAGACACATCTCCGTGGATTGGCTAATAAAAAAGTATCGCGAAAGAAAAAGAAACAGTTTCTTAATCAGAAAGGCGGTAATCTCCTAACGGCTTTGTTACCACCTGTTTTAACTGTCCTAGGAAGTTTACTAACAAAATGAAGCGAATGGTTTTGGTACCAGAAGACGCTTATTCCAGATTTGAGCAAAAGCAAAAGCTTGAGACTTCACCAATCATAAAAAACATGATAAATACAGACACGGACATGACAAACATTCTCCAACGCACGGATGTTGATGATACGGAAAAGCAAAAAATGTACTATGCCAACCTGGAAAGATACCTTAATCTCAGACAGCAAAAGGACAGTGAAATACCAACTATCCGGATAGCGCCTAGTGCTGAAAATGGGGAAGAGCCTACCCACCCAAAAAATGCACAATTATCTGACGATGTCATTGTTAAACATATACCTAAAACAATGCAGTCCAGGGCGACAGCTATCTTAAACCGATTGAAAGAAAGGCCGGACGTTATCACATGGGACAAAACTGGAGAAGTGAAGCTCGAGGGTGAAATCATTCCACAATCAAACATTTCGGATTTGGTCTCAGATGCTCTGAGGACAAGAAAAAATTTCAATCCTACTGGTTCAAAGGAATTTTTTCGTGTTTTATCCAAGATAAATATGCCTAAAGATTTGGTGAGGAATGAAGAACGATGGAAAGAGTCCCGAATGGACCGCAGTTTTTCTGAAGAAGGGAGTCGCTTAGACAGTCCAGGGGCTTCGACCTCGTCGATGTATTTTCAAAACCTTCTAAAAAGACGCGATGAAAAAGCAAGCAAGCCAAAACAAACCCAGGAACGTTGGCTTAAATATTAATCTTGTAATTGTTTACTTAATAAATTGTTTTAAAATACGTTCTTAGCGTTGTGTTATACATGGGGTTAGGGCAAATGAAAACGCACACACACACACACACACACACTTCATTTTAACTACAATGTTTATTGAACCAACTTTTTACTAAACTGAATAAGATTAACATTAGGATGATTTGCACTAACTCTAAAGTGAGTCTTAACAAAATGAGACACTTTCGCGTCATTTAACATAGTATTGTCATCAAACAACTGTACGATTTTGTTCATGCTATAACCACGTGCTCTATGGCTTAGGTAGAATATACAGTAATCACCGCATACGTCGGACCAAATACTTTGCAATTTACGTTTGTTATATTTCCATTTATCAGTGTGTTTTTCCAAATAGTTTCTAAACACCAATGGTACATCAGTCCCATAGCTGTCAAAATATTCCCCCAGAATCTTGTTGTGGTCACCCCGAGCATTACTTGGACCGATCCAAATTGAAATCCAGTGAGTCCCAGGCTTGCTACTCGGATCTGTGTTCGCGACCAATCCGCAAGGATACTTGTCGATCGTTTGAGGTAGTTTATCACAGGGAAATACACCACAAAACGTTTTTTTCGTTATAGGATCTTCTTCTAGTGCATGAGTGATTTGTGCAGTGTTCATCTAACCAGCGTAATCGTAGATGACGTTTCTTTCAGAATCAATATGAATAGTGTTTTCGAATTCACCGTAGCACACGAGACTCACAGCTCCTGCAGGTGCAGTAGCGAACTTGATGTCGACTGCAAGATTTCCGCGTTGGACCACGTTAAAATGGTCGGAGGACCCGCACATGTCCGGTGTTAGGTCAGCACTATAGAGGTTAAACCCATTAACAAACTCATCACGTGAAATATCGTTACCGACATCATAAAACATCTTTCCAGTACCCGAGAACAAGGTAAGGAAGGCTTCGATGTATCTGCGGGTTGCTGCAGTATAGGAGAGCTGTAAGGGTTTGGAGGGTACTTCTTCTCCGTTGACGCTGATTGCTAAGAAGGATGTTGTAAAATTCTGAAAGTTGAAGGGATTCTTCTTGTAGGCACCGTTGAATGCTGCGCTATCGACCATTCCAAAGATAATCGTTTTCGGCACAAGTCCGTTGTAGAGATTATCTTTTCTCAATGATGGATTTCCAGCTGGAATAATGAAAGATTTGCACTCCACACGTCTCACAGGATAAATGGCAGGTCCTTTCTTCAATGCCAGTTCGTGGGCTATGGATATGCTTGGATTGATTTTCACTTTACGTATCTTGAGATAAACCTCCGTCAATTTCACCCTATAATCGGCGTCCGCCCCTGAGGCCATCAAACAAAACTCGTCCACGTTTCGATTCATAAGTATTTTGAGATCCACATAGCTCAAAAGAAGTCGTTCGCTCATAAACACGTCGCAGAATATAGGTCCCGCCATTTCGATGATACCGCTTTCTTTGCTAAACTCGTACCTTTTCTTGAGGCCAAGGTTGACATCAGCATGGTCCCCAGCGAGCGTTGGATCAGCGGTATCCATTTTAGTGCTCGTGTCTTTGTAGAACATTGAGGCCGTCAATTGAGACCGTTTTGCGGCTGGACCATAGTTGAGGAGCGTTTCCAAATAGGCACGATATGCATAGGTCCCCGTGGCCTGGGTGACCTGTTTCCCCTTCAAAAACACATCCACTTGTTTGAATAAGCTATGTAGGAAATTGTTGACGATGCCTACTTTTTCGCCCTGGTCAAGATCATCTCCGTTTGCCTTTGTTACTTTTGCTCGAACCACCAGGATGGTTTTTGCCAAATCTACATAGTCCTCCGTTCCCGAACAGAGGAACGTGATAGGTCCGCCATCTGAAACACTGGACACCGGCAAGTGGTCTACCCAATGTCCCTTTTCTAAACTCACTTGTGTTGGTGGTACAGAAAATAAATCAAGTTCACTCTTGGTGCACTCTTGTGATTTAGCATGTACAAAACTCATGTTTAACCAAATATGTCTGCAGGAGTTGTTTTCCGTTTCTTGGTCGGATTGCTTCTGGTAGTAGGCGTAGATGTCTTTCTCTTTTTAGCTCTCTGTTTTGCTGCGGTTTTTTTACGTCGTTTTCCACTTCCTGTTTGAGCATACGCTCGCAGTCGCTGCACAGCTTTCTGTTTCGTCGCATCAGCGGCTTCCCTGGTGCGTGCTTTTGCAGCCTCCTTGACATTTTTCCCAGCAAGAACATCTCCAATAAAGTTTGCACCACTGTTCAGAGCAATATTCCCAAGAGCTTTAGCTCCACTTTTTACCATAGGCATGACCGTTCTAGCAACGCTACGAAACAGACCACCCAGTCCATACCCCATTTGACCATGGCCTAATTGCCATGGACTACCTCTGAACACAGGCATACCGTGACCTTGTTGATCAAGATAATAACGTACGTATGGATTATTCATCTTTATGAAAAATAACTGTGCTGCCTGAAATGTAGTGTTGTCACCACCTTCCCACGCTCAAATGGTACAGGATCACCTGTGTCACTCCTTAAAAGAATTTCCACGTCCTCGAATAATTTTCTTTGGATAGGTACATACTGAATGTTTGTGAACGTTTTAGTAATGATGTCACCAAATGTTCCCTCGGCAGGAATGCTTTTGAGTAACTGAGCACTCGTATCTCCAACGATTTGGGGTTGCACAATGTCGCAGTACACGTAAATGGTTGATACGGTCGTTAAGTCTGCCACGTAAGGACTTTCTGTCGTTTTTTTTAACATAACGTCTTTTCCTCCAAAACCAAGTATGATCGATAACGGTTTCATTGCAGCAAACTGAAACCCGTTCTTTATTTGAACGGTCACTTTCCCTGTTAATGCATTGTACGCCAACTTTATGTTATCGCTAACGTTCCTGGATAACGCTTTATTCGCAGCTTTGATAAGCTCCGGCATGGACTGGTAGTAACCGTAATCCATAATGGCTTGCTGAAACAAACCGGTTCGATCCCCATAAAAGAGGTGCGTATCCACACCTTTTTGTAATGTGTACCAGGTGTTTGGATAGGAAATGGAGTACAAACCAACTTCCCAGACCCCCTCCAAATCAATACTTTGCGGCAATTTCACGCGATAACTTGTCGTCTTATTATTGGGAAACTCATTCAAGGATGCATTACTAGGTAGCGTGAGATAAAAATGTGTTCCACTCATGACGACTATACCGCGACAAATAAAAAGAAAACAGCTCATACGTTGTTTTTAGACTTTATTTATTTCGGATGCAGACACCCATGAATTGAATTTGTCTGGGTAACCAGACCATTTTACAAGATATTGTACATTTTTCCCCTTTCCCCGCTTTTTAAGAATTCTCTCAACCTCATACATGTCATCATGTTTGATAACCTTTTGAAGCTCCTTGTCATAAAATGTTCCTTTAAGCTCTTCGCCATCATAATCTTTGAGTTTATATACTGGTGGATTTCGAGGTACTTTTTTGCTTACAGTGAATATTTCTTTTGAATAGTTTGGTAAGTACCCTTTTTCAAACTTTCGTTTAATTTTACTTATTCTAACCTGATCGCCGATCTTGAACTTATTTTTTACAGGTTGTACATTATCTAAAACATTACGATATAAAGCACGAAACACCTCGTCTTCATTTTCCGAATTGACAAGGGCAGGTGGTCTTCCTATGCTGCGGTGTTCACTATGGTTATAAGAATACACCAAGTCAGGTAACATATCAAGGTATCTCATCGTTTTCTTTGCAGTAAAATAACGCCACATCTTTGTCTTAAACGTACGAATTACTCTCTCGACAATGGAGGCCTTTGTTTCGTTAAACGTATTAAACAGTTGAATATCTTCATTTTTTAATAGTGTTTGAAATGATTTGTTAAAAAATTCTGTTCCTTGATCCGTCATAATCTTGTGCGGCTTCCTACCAGAAGATAAAATCACTTTGAATGCTTCAACTAAGGCAGGTCCAGTTTTTGACTTTATTGGAACTATCCATGCATACTTTGAGAATACATCTATACAGACAAGCAAGTATCGATAACCGTCATTATACTGTTTCAAAGACTGCATGTCTGCTAAATCCATTTGCCATTGTTCGTCTATACCTCCCACAATAACACGATTTCTTTTAAAGTTTCGACGAGCTGGTTTATGTAAAGTGTAGGTATCTTGACCCATTAACCAGTCTGAAATTTTTTTTCGACTTAGTTTAAACGTGCCCTCTTGTTTCACATCACGATATAAGTTCTCAACTCCTCCGAAACTCCCGGGACGCTTTGGATTATAATAAACACTCTCCAAATACTCATCAACTGTTGCTTGTGCCATGCCTTCTTTTTAAATGAAACAAAGGAATTGTGTACCAGTGTTATAAAAATTAGTTTTCTGTCTCGGTAGATTGATCATTCGGTCCAGTTACCGCCGAAGTTGTATTTTCTGGTAGGTCTAACTGCTTGTCAATAGGGCCGTAGTTTTTAATTGTTTTACTGTTGTACCCCATTTGCAAGTGACCTTCCAAATTTAAATCGTTACGGCCAAAACTGACACCAAATCTAAACATTTTCTGTCTGTTATGATTTTTGTCTCTTTTGACTTTATCACTCTTGCTAAGACAAGTTCCCATGTTACCTCTTGCAAGCAGACCGAATAAAATGAAGAAAAACAACAAAACAGTACGTTTTAAAATCATTTATTTCTTTGGTAGGTTACACTGTGTAGTTATATTTTAATTTACACGCGCATAGAACATAGTCAATTAGATTGTTGATAAATGTTGTTCTCTCGAGTTCAGAATACCTCTGAAACCAAGCGAAACATGTCATATCGAATAGTGCTTCGAAGTAATCTCTATGGATCTCTGACGGTTCAGGGTACTTCAAAATCTTGCAAGCTTCAACGACACCTTTCCACATAACATCATGGTCTAGCAGATCAAGAGCTCGCTCAGCATAGTATATCCAGCGTTCTTCATCATCGAGGGCCTCAATGCGCTTTCGAAACCGTGGCCACAATCTACCGTAGTCCTCATCTTGCTTGGCCTGTGCAGCTTCTTCTTCCAATTGTTGAATCTTACGATAGACCATCTCCGTGAACACAAAATCTATCAGTTTCTCAACAGTCAAGGCATCAAAGTCAATTTCACACTCATACATTTGTTTAAACAGGTGTGCCATAATTCTCTTCACGTCCTTTAGACCAACTGTTCACAAGCACACTTACTAAATAGACTAACGTGATCATGATGATCTCGTCTCTTTTAAGTCATGTAAACCAGACAAACCAGTTTTTCAAATGTATGAATATGAACAAACATGTTTATTGATATACGTCATAAATAATACAAGAAAAGAATTTATTAAAGAAAAATTTAAATTACAAAAGCTTTAAAGTCTCCTGTTTAAGCATCCGTCTCTCATTTGTACAAAATAAAGTTCTCCAGTCATCACAGGTATACTTCAACAACTCTAACCCATTCACCGTCGGTTTGATATCGCCCAAACTGTTCATAAATTTTTCCATAACACTTGCTTCAGATACCCTCGAGCACGCAATGTCAAAGTACATTAACAACCTTTCCTCGCTCTCCATCATAAGACAAGGATGCTGTCTCTGAGAGGGGTGATCAATGATACATCCATTGCAGTTTTCAACCACCAGAACTGAAATGGCACATGCTATTTCTTCTGCATAACACTTTAAAAGCTTTTCTTGTATGAGACCCTGTCGGTGACTAAGAAATCTCTCTTCATTACCGATATCAGTAGGTAAAGTAAGCTCCGACAGACTTTTACGCGCAGCCATTTTAAACACAACTTGATAGTTCAACAGTTAATGCAAGACTGATAAAGTTCATACCAATGTCGATTTCTAACAGTTTTAAAATTTACATAACATGTTTTACCAGTTTTCCAGGTTTTTGATTGACAAGTATTCTGCGTAAGCTTGTTCGCGGTTTTCATGATGACTCTTGAATTGCTCGCCCGTTTCTTTAACCGTATACACGTACGACGGCGGCATGCTAAAATTCACCTTGCAAATTGGATCAAAAGGATCTTCATTTCTCTCCGTATCTCGCCATTCGAAGTAACCACACGACTCCTCTTTACCTTTCGAACAAACGTAGAACAACCGGCCATGATTGATTCCCTCTTTTTTAACTTTTCTCGTCGAGCATTGCTCACCATGATAACATAGGGGTCTGATCACGTCGCCCCATTGCCAAAATGAACATGGTTTTTCTTTATCTGAGCAAACGAAAAATGGACGACCAAAACTAGGTTTACAAATGTCCTTCACGACTCGCATTTTAGCCAATTTCTTGTGACCGTGGCATCTTGGCTGTAACGAGTTCGAATTTCTCCACATTGCAATAGCATTTTCAAAATAACTGCAATCATTCTGGGGGCAAAAGAAATTACAGCTAGGCTTTTGCCCACAGTAAAAAAATAAACCATTTTCAGTTTTGGAAGAGGACGCCGGCTTTCCATGTAGACACTCCATAATTCTGATTATCTCGCTCGCCGACGGCCGCTTTTTTATAGTATTGCATTCAAAACCAGTTAGACAAGTTTTTTCTAGTTTTACACGTATTTCCGGTCAACATGCGCGCGCACCTGTCTCACACGGATGACCTGGGAACTAATTCACAGGGGTAAGAGCTCTGTGAAAAATGCTGACTAAGTGTTCTATAGCTGTGGGTATTCTACTCAAGAAGGAATGATACCAGCTAAGTTTTTTAAGGAGGTGAAATTTCTAGACTGAACATTTTATTGAATATTTGATTTCAATTCGCTTTTGAAAAATGTCTGCGAATTTTGTTTGTAAGTTCGTTGCAAAGTTCCGATGTTTGTTTAAAATGGCAACTTTCAGCTCGCCATTCAACCGAATTGCTCTCTGTTTAGTCATCGTGATTATTCGGAATGAAGTTCAGAACGAATTTCGGAGCATTGTAATAAACATTTCGAAGTTACCAGCGAATGTATTTTTCCAAAAGCATGCTGAAATCGAGAGTAAGGAAAAGATTAATTTTCAATTTTGATTAATGGATATCCTAATTATATTGTCAGTGCTATATAAGTAATGGGCCACTTGCTGAATTAGGAAGCATTGTGGTAGTCTAGTTATATGTACATAACTTAATTTTGCATCATGTCTCTTTTTATGATATTATTTTGTATAACATAACATTTGTAAATTCTGAACTGAAACTGTAAGATCCTCACAATTAAACGTTTAAGGTCATTTGAAACGCAGCTTGAATACGCAAAAGAAACGTTACGAATTACAAAAAAAACCAATACCACTGTATTAGTGGATAAATAAAATAGAATGATGTCATGTCAGTTATGTTTGGTGAAAGGAAATGAGTGCTGGCCATCTTTAGATATGCCTGCCGAACATAACTGACATGACATCATTCTATTTTATTTATCCACTGATACACTGGCATTATTTTTTTCAATTCATTTTGCTTCTTTTTCTATTCACGCTGCGTTTCATGGGGTGAGTATATATGTTCGCCAAGGATTTTCCATTTTTGAAAATAGAAACATGCAAAATTTTAATATTTTGTTAATGTACAGTTATATTAACACTTGCTAAAAATGGAAAAACGAGATTTTCTAGGGAGACACTACCTGCGCCGAAACAAGATCGTTAATTGGCGCGGATTTTAAGATGACGTCAGGCTAGTGTGCAACATTGAACTCAATATAACTGGAAGGCTACCTTCACGTAAACATGCCCAGACTTTTCTCTGGACTTTCCTGAAGCCAAATTTTAGCTCCAGAAACGCGGGTAAAGTCCCGCAATTTGTGGGACAAAACCATGTGTTGAAATATAAAACCATGAAGAATAACAAATATCTTTCTCAAAAATATCTTACCTAACTGTTTGGAAGAACAAAAACATTTATGATGTTTAAAAACAAGTTTTATAAGCAAGAAAATTTCATGACATGCATGTTGACATCAAATTTTGTGCAGATATTCAATTTAACATTAAATACTAAGAGCAAATCTAAATAACGCTCAAATCCAAAATCACTAGAAGTAATAACTTGCAAAAAAGTTAGATTTAATATTACGCACGATATAACGCACGATATTTTTTTAACCGCTTTCCTGTTCACAACTAAAACATCCACAATAAACATCCTTTCTTAAATAAATGCGATCAATCGTGATTCGAAGTGTTAAAAGACCAATAATCCACGCAAACTTACGAAACCGGTCAAAACGTCAACTTCTTGAAATCTTTAGCGAACGATAATTTGTAGGAATGAAGCCTCCCCAATAGTGATCTATTTTCAAAAAAGTCCAGATGAGCGGCATTCGCAGCAGTTAAACCGTCTAAAATGTCCATTGGCCAACAGCCAGTAAACAACAGGAAATTATAGTATAGAATCATTGTGTTTTACCTAAAAGATATGGCTTATATTTTCCTTCAACTACGGGACAAAATCTTATCAAAGCGGTGTGATTACACCAATTACATTTGTAGTGGTCACAAATCTGCAGAAATATAGAAATTTTAAGTTTATGTTCCTGCTTGTGCCTTGGTAAATTCCCACGAAACTGCGTTGCTGCACTGATTGCTGTGAATTGTCCTGCTGTTTGATATATTTAGCTATTATATTACGAGTTAGTTTTGTCACGTTGATAGTTTATCAGAACATATCTGATCATTCAGCAATCCGTACTTTTACACGGAACAGTTCTGATTGAGTAATTTTGAGTGTGATTAATTTCTTGTTCTTTCTTTCGGACTTGGTAGGAGAAAAGTCACGATTGCCACACTTCAAGCAATAGTAAATTCTCATCCTCAGGAACAATTTTCGTAGGTAATTATAAGAGGGAAATTTTCGCGTATTTGGAAAGGAACAGCAACATTTTCTGACTTTGCATGAAGATTCTTTACAACGCATGAACTTTTTGAAAAAGCTGAAAAATTGACTACAAAAACAGTTAAAAAAAGACATAATGGCGCATGCAAACCACCAAATGTTGAATTGATATTTCAGTGTCATGTGCCTTTAAAAAACGAAACAGTTTTCTTTTTATGACGTACAATATCCGCCAAAATTGTACAGTAGATTTGTACAATTGTACTTCCAATATACGTGTAAGTTTGCATTTCAACATTCAACATTCAATTCCTGTTCATAATCGAACATTGTAAAGTTTACGATTCTTGGATTTGTTTTCATTTTTCCAGAATTGAACATTGTAGATCGCTCTATTCAACTTCCTACTTTTCATCATTGAACATCGTAACTTACGATTTCCAACTTCCAACCGCAATCCAATCTCGAACCGTCTGCGCGGGCTCAACCATTCACCAATTTTCACCCAGTAGGGTAGAGAACGGTTAATCAATTCCACCCGTTATACCCCCGATAGCTGAACTTTTTGCCCTAGCAACCGAGATTATGCAAATTATGATGCGGAATAATACAAATTAATTATGATAAGGATTATACAAGATGGCGGCCGATAAAATAAGCACTTGCAGCTAAATAGAGGAATGCACCCGAGCCATTGATCTCAAAATAGATAACCTGGATAGAGTTTCTATACCTACAAAAATCGTGACCACTTTTGATGTCGAACACCTGATTCTTGGGACCATGGCATCTGAACAAGGCGTGCAATCAGTGCTGTATGCCTGTATCTGAGCAATTTTCACTGTTTTGAGCTAGTTAACATTCAAATTTAAGTAGTAAATATGTAGAGCAGTAGATATTTTGTCAATATTTACCGATTTGGCGTCATCGTTTGGGGTCATATAGGTGGTCCTAGGAACAGAGGCCACGATTTTTGTAGGTATAAAAGCTCTATCCAGGTTATCTATTTTCAAATCAGTGACCCGAGCCCGTCATGCTGAATTACTTAGCGCCATGCTGAGACTTGCTAAGACACGGTTGGGAGTTATAGGACCGACTAAGAATCCAATGCTGGCACGTGGATGTTCAATGATAGTTGTTGAATGAGTCAATCTCCTGCTGAGCTCACGTTTCTTACTCTGTTTAACGGTTACAACAACGTTGAATGATGATAATTATAGAAGACTGCCCAAACAATTGATATAAAATACTCTGTTTGAGCTCCCTATAATCCCCATACGGCAAATTGCTTTAAAACAAGCACACGTGTAAATGCTACACGCACATATTCTTGGCAAATAACATTGAATTTTAATTATAAGACTACTTCTAAATACAATGAGTGCCTCAATATTTTACGACGGGAAATTTTTCCCTCGCCCCAGTACGTTCGTGCCTATTTATTCACGTTGCCGTCGTAAAAAAGCGCTTGCTTAAGGCATACTTAAGGTCGCTATTTGGCTTCTAATACTGCAGAAAACCTCACAGGAGAATAACACAATTAATTTTTTTCGTGCGGTCCGAAATAATATTTTAGCCTTTTCTGCAATCTCATTGGCTGCATGAGCGGTCCGTATGAGGCCGTACGGACCGCGCGAGTTTTAAATCCACAATGTTTTTGTTTTTTAAAAGATTCGGACCGCAAGAAAAAAAATAAGCCAATTATTTGTCGGTTTGTCGTTCCGTATAGGGAAATATTTTCCTCGGTCTTAAAAAAACCTTGGGAAATATTTCGCTATACGGACCTCTTAACCGGCAAATAACCTATGTATACACTATACAGGTGGACATGCCGCATTCTCAACCGCGTTATTCTTCTTATACAATATGATCATTGAATAAAGTCAAAAAGCATGTGTAGTTTAATTTCCCAGGCTCGGGTGCATTCCTCTATTTAGCTGCAAGTAAAATAAGCGAAGTTCGTTCGTCTCTTTTGAAGGCCGTGGAACGTCTTTGCGAGATGCATCAAACACACAAGGTATTTGTTTAAACGTTTTTAATGTGATTTCTTAGTTATTAAAGGAAATACATGTACATATACTAATTACTATCACAATATTCCGAGCTTTCCATTTAAAATCTTTGTTCACATGATGACATTAATCGAAGCGTTAACATTTAAAAATACATTCTCTAGCATATTTTTACTACAATCAGATTAGATAAGCAATTATTTTTGAGGAATGGTCTCAACTAGCAACGGAACGATCGAAAACAAAATCATTTTGCAAATCATCACATATAGCATGGCCATCGTAAACAAATTGAGCCAGCAATCAGCAATGCCATGCAGTTAGAGAATCAACACAATAATAGACAATAATTGTTACTGAATTGACCCCAAAAAACATACAGGATTTTAACTTGCCTAATACATTAATCCCGGCATACTGCAATATCACACACATGCTATCCTGAAATAACATTACGTTAATTATGCACGTGTTTAACTAAATTTTTTTATTATTGAATGTTTCATTTGTGAAGAACCTTTTTCTATGAATGAAATAGCAGAACACCAAAGATTGGTCTATCCTGATGATTTTTCACCTCCAACGGTTAGCTAGCTGTAGCAGTAGTGTGTAACATCAGTCTGCTGCAACTAGCACTGCTGACTGTAATACATGTATGAAGCAAATACTTGGTAGTAAATTTTGCAGCTAAAAATGTAGGATTGGAATAATTTTTGAAACCAAAATATCAAGAGAATCATTCCTATGGGGGGGGGGGGTACAAGGGGGGAGGGCATGGCCCTTACCCAGTCACACACTTTTTACACACAATTCTGTAATTTTAAATTCACTGTAACTGAAAATCATTGCCTACTAGTTATTGACAATTGAGACTGCAAAACATGCCAAATATGTGGGTTATAATATATATGCTCTTATTTCAGAAACAAAAGACTATTGATACTATTGTTGATTTGAGGTAGTAAAAATGTATAAACTGGGCTAAAAACATCTAATTCAGATACTCAAAATCTCAAATTGACATAGTCAGTGCATGTAATGTAGTGAAAACTGCATGAAATGTTTTGAATTCACTGAAAAATTCAATGAAACCAAATAAACAAAATTTAAGGCCCTTTTTCAGGCAGTCACTTAATACATTGTTTCAGACTTTCAGGTACTGAAATTAGGTAGTGAAAGGGCGTATTCTTTTCAAGGCACATGTGGTATAAGTGAGGGGCCAAAATTTTGAATTTTTAAAATATAGTCAGGCTTTTATTCTAGGCTTTTAATTGAAATGTAAAGGTACGGACAACTATGTCATAAAATTAGTACTAATTAGTGATTGAAGAAGCATACGTTTTCTTGCTCATATAAAAATGTTTTCAATTTCAAGTAGAAGCTGATGTGTTTGATAGCAATCTATGCTATACGTGTCTATAGTACGACAAAATGATTTTGTTTTCGATCGTTCCGTTGCTAGTTGAGACCATTCCTCAAAAATAATTGCTTATCTAATCTGATTGTAGTAAAAATATGCTAGAGAATGTATTTTTAAATGTTAACACTTCGATTAATGTCATCATGTGAACAAAGATTTTAAATGGAAAGCTCGGAATATTGTGACAGTATTTAGTATATTTACATGTATTTCCTTTAATAACTAAGAAATCACATTAAAAACGTTTAAACAAATACCTTGTGTGTTTGATGCATCTCGCAAAGACGTTCCACGGCCTTCAAAAGAGACGAACGAACTTCGCTTATTTTATCGGCCGCCATCTTGTATAATCCTTATCATAATTAATTTGTATTATTCCGCATCATAATTTGCATAATCTCAGTTGCTAGGGCAAAAAGTTCAGCTATCGGGGGTATAACGGGTGGAATTGATTAACCGCTCTCTACCCTACTGGGTGAAAATTGGTGAATGGTTGAGCCCGCGCAGACGGTTCGAGATTGGATTGCGGTTGGAAGTTGGAAATCGTAAATTACGATGTTCAATGATGAAAAGTAGGAAGTTGAATAGAGCGATCTACAATGTTCGATTCTGGAAAAATGAAAACAAATCCAAGAATCGTAAACTTTACAATGTTCGATTATGAACAGGAATTGAATGTTGAATGTTGAAATGCAAACTTACACGTATATTGGAAGTACAATTGTACAAATCTACTATACAATTTTGGCGGATATTGTACGTCATATCTTTTGTCGTCTACTGTGTTGGATATTAATTTGTCCTTGCACACTTGACATCCATGTCTTGTCATGTATGCTGTTAATGCGCCTGGATGCACCCTACTTTACTAGTTTACCGTGTCTAATGGCATTTTGTCAGGTGGGGTGCTCCGGTACTGCCACTCAATGGGTTAAATAGTGCAATAGCACACGACAGTTGTGTACAGTGTACAAAATGACATAAAATATTCATGTCAAAACCATGTCAATAAAAAGTATTTCAGGTATATAAAACACTGCTCCGCATATATAATACTTCATTTCAAATATAATTCATTTCAAATATAATAATCCTTCGTCTCAAGTATAAAACTTCATCTCAAATATCAAACTTCATCTCAAATGAAAAACTTGTTGCGCAATAAGAGCTCCAATATTTAATTATAAGTATAACTATTACATGAAGTACATCCCCTACATGTTTTCAACATGGCGGACGAAGTCGAAAACGAAGTGTTTCTAAATGAATTTACGAGATTTCTTACTCATTTGCCTCAGACTTATGAACAGTTACGATTAAATTAATTCACTCAAGTATTGGAAATAGCCGATAGTAGCTTTCAGCTTCTGAGCGGACATGTTCTTTTTGACTTTTGTGTTATTTTTCTTTTTCTGTTTGAATGCTGCGAGAATGAAATTTCTAGTGAAGAAGAAACTTCTAACAAACTGCAAACTCGTCTTGGTCAGTTTGAACATTTCACAATACGCTACATGCGTGTTGTTCGAAGCTTACAAGAACAAGAAACGAACAACATGTTTCGCTGTCAAACGAACCGGCTTATGGTAAAAGTGAAAACTTGAGGGGAAGACCACAATTTCGTGTTACAAAAGCAAAAATTAAAAGCCTTCGAGAAATTGGTTTTTCGTTGACTAAAAAACAGGACTGATTGGCCTTTCGAGGGTAACAGATTGTTCAGACGACGGTGGGAATTGGAGATCGGAGAGCAACATAATTACAGCGAGATAACTGATATACAACTTGATGCTGTTATTCAGTCCATAGTTCAAAACTCGCCCAACTTTGGTCAGGTGATGATGAGAGGTGCGCTTCTTGGCCGGGGATTGAGAATTCAAATAAGGTGTCAATGTTGCGGGTAGATCCTGGTGGTGCGAGTGCAAACGGCGTTTGCGAATAAAGGGAAAAGTTTATAATGTTCAAGGGCCAAACAGTCTGTGATAGGTAAATTTTCAGTACTGTTTCTTATTTTATCCGCACCCTAGCTTATACTATATAAATATCATCCGTCACCGGTGACCGACTTTGGTAGGGCCCGTCGAGGTGATACCTAGAGTTACATTTAAATTAATTGCTCTCTTTTTGTGGAAATCTCTGTTTCGTAGTCTGTTTAATAACAGGTGTAATCCAGGGGACTGGATTTGATCTAACTCGTTTCTGGCGAAGTGGTGCATGCTTAATAAGTGTTTAATGGAAGAAACGATTTCCTGACAAAGTTCAACATATGTTTGGAGTGGGTCTGCACGAAATTCATCTAAAAGCTAAAGGTTTTCTGTCAGTCTAAGATAGAAGCTTAGTTTCATTTATAACCAGTATATCGAAAGGATACTTAGTTAACATTATTCGAATTTAATCTACATGAGTAAAGAAGTTTCGTCATCGCTCTTCGCTCAATAAATCGATTTCTGTTCGCAACCAATCGCAGGCGCTGTTCATACAGGTAGGTAATTATGTTTATAACAGTCCGGAGAGTTTACGAATTCCTAACTGTCCGGCAATCGCTACATTTCACCGAGTTCATCCTGATAGTGGTAAAATTTCATCTTTTGTCTTCAGTGCGGGATTTGATTCATTAACAACGGGTAGGGATGATCTTACTTCTAAATGAATAAGGTGCTTCACAGAACGACGCAATAGCTAGAAACGACTGGCGTTGTTGGAACAGGTTTTAATTTGAGCTGCATGGACCACTCCGTCTTCTCCTGGCAAGAACTCTACAACTTCGACAAGCTTCCATAAGATTCGCTTTGTCTTGTTATTTTGAACGATTACAATATCCACAACTGCGATTTCCGCTTGTTGATTTACACTGGCGTCTCTCAGCGATTGTAGGTACTCTGTTCTCCCTGGTCAGTAGAATGGTCAATATATCGAATATCTGCGGAATATTGTTGGGACCTGTTGAAAGGCAATCGTTCAGGGAATGTTCTCGCAATTTTGTTGTAACCTTGTCCTTACGAATAACTCAATGACGAAGTAGATAATGAATATCATTTCCTTCCTTGATCTCTTCTACTTCTGGAACCTTCTCTACGATACCCGTCGCCATTTGCTCTTCAATTATCTTGTCGTATTCCGCCAAGATCTTGGGTTGTCTCTGCAGTTTGCGGTCAAGTAACCTAAGACGGTTGAGGCAAAGGTCGTAATCGTCGTCAATTGCTAATGATTCACTCTTGCAGGGTAGTCCTATCTCGTATCGTTAGCCCGTGATCTGTTTTCTGGAAGAAGCTCCTTCTCATTTGTTTTTTTCGAATTAGTTTGATTCAATACTAATGTTCTCGGTTTCCCAGAACTGTTTTGTAACATTCACCAATTCGTCGTCTCGGTCGGTTTGTTCTCTAAAATTATCGATACGTTCGCCGGTCAGAACGAGGTTGAATAATGGCGCGATCATTGGTTAAAGACTTTGGGCACGGACCTTTCCCAACTCGAGTAAGTGTCGTGGCTCCACAAAATTCATTCTTTTCTTCGCCGTCCGGTTGCGTTTTTAGATTCATCTTTCTCACCAGTTAGGTTTCTCTTTTGAACAGATGGACTGATGATGCCTACCTTCACAATGACGACACTTTTTCTCGTTCCAAAAAGTGTTTGCATATTGTCCTATACGGGCAGTTAAAACAACGTTTCGACTTGCACAAAATTGACTTTCTATCTTCGCTACCAACCACACTTTTGCACGAAGCGGAATAGTCTGGTTTTTCGCAAAAGCTACATCGTATTTGAAATTTCTCGGAATTGCCACGATTTGTCACGAACGCACTCACGGCTGGTGGGACAGCGCCGTGTTTTTTCGTCGATTGTGAGCTCTTCTGTACCCCCTCGCTGACTTCGAGAGCTTCTCTTTCTACTTTAATCGTGCCCAACGATTCGTCCATAGTCCATACTTTGGCAGTGTTTCCCCTCGCAACTACTACGCGGATTTCGTTTGGGATTTTTGACATAATGATAGGAATCAGCATGCTTCCATATTGCTCAGATGAAATCCCAATAGATGCCAGACCAAGAACATGAACGCTGATCTTGTCATAGACATAGCGCAGTTGACTTGTGCGACTGGTATTGCATGCTGGCATTTTTAACATTTCGTCCATGCATGTGCGCCGCTATTGTCTGTTGCGTTTTGCCATAACGCTCTTGCAAAATACTAATGATTGCATTCATCAATGTTAATCCCCTAATGGCTCGTGATCCGCTCCCTTCCAGCAATGATTGTAAATAATTTAATTTTTTCACGTTAGAGATATTTGGGTTGCTATGAATTGCCTAATTGAACGAATCCCAGAAGGAATTCTATTCGGATGCTCTCCCACTGAACTTGGGCAATTGCAACTTTGGAAGCTTTCGCAAACTAACAGTTAGATGTACATTAGAGGTACTTGCCATTTGCTCTGAGTTAGACAAGAACGAATTGTTTCTAACCTCGTTTGCATCATTGCTATTTATGATTGATCTTGAGTTCTCGACATTTGATTCAAAACTTTCTAATTCATTAGGTTTATGTAAATTTGTACTTGGTAAACTCACATTTGACTTTGTGCTCGTGTTGTCGACCTTTCTCTCGGTTGCTTTTGTTTTCTTGTCGGAAATTTCGGCTGCTTCGATCTCGTGCTGTATGTCACCGACGTTGCAAATGTTTAAAATTTCATCGTCTATTTTGCTCAATAAAGGCGGATTTCCATTCAGTGCAAAATGTCGCGCGATCGACTTTTAGTGAGCGCTTTCTTTTGAATTACAAACAGTCAAGCGGAGCAAATCTCATTAGCTGTGGTTGACTTCACTCATTTCAAAAGAAAGCGCTCGCTAAAAATCGATCGCGCGACATTTTGCACTGAATGGAAAATCCGCCTTAACTTCAATTTTGCTTCGCGTTGTGTGGTAATTTTTCTAAATTATCGCTTTCGAGGTTTTCAATCAGTTCAATCGCTTGTTTTTCGTCGATAAGCCACGATGGAATCTTCGTCTTGCTCGTAATCGCTCCAATTTTTCTTTTAATTCGGTTGACATTTCGTTCGGATTTCTGCTACACACGTTAGGGCGCCATGTTAAGAGTTTCGTTATCGCTCTTCGCTCAAGAGACCGATTTCTGTCGCATTTTAACACAGCAAACAGGCCAACAGCCAGTCAGAATGCTGTGTTCTGGTCATATACACGGTCCTCCCTGCAGGCCCACTATTCCCTGCCATTCATGGGCCTGCACGCAGGCTAATCATTGAACATCAACCTACAAGTTTCTGTAGTCAGACAATATATATGTGTATAGCATTTTCGACCTTTCCAATAAATCATAAGTATCTGAGGCTAGCCGTTTACGGTAATTGTCAATCTTAAGGTCTCAGCAGAGTGAGCATGTTAGAAGGCGCCTTGCATTTAAGTACAGTGTTCTAAAACAATAGCCAGTAAATACTGCCTCGTCCCAGGCGCTTGCTGATAGAATGAGTCATTATATAAAATGTTTGCTCAGATTGCTCATTGTCGTGCACACATACCATTTTCCTTTCCACGCTTGCCCCGCGACGTAGAACCAGAGCCGCTGAGAATACTGGGCCTCTGGTCAAGTCATCTTTACCCCCCCCCCTGGATATGTTCAAACATGAATTTTTTGAGATTTTTGTTCTATTTGGCTAAACAGTCTTCATAAATAGTAATTGTGCTACAACATCACAACTACAGCTGAAAAACTTCCATCGGATAAAAACTCCCCAGACCCCACTTTCAAATCTGTTGACTGTAATGTTGCATCTACTCCCTAGAAGACTGAATTCGATTGCATTTGTTGCTGAGGCATTGAGGTATTCATAGTTCTACTAAAATATTTTATTTAGCCCCTTCAGTCACGTCAATTTTATTCTGTCTAACCCTGAACGATTTCACTGGTCAAAGCAAGAACTCGGAGAGTTTGTGACTGAAGGGGCTGAGCTAGTCTGCCTATCCTATCTGCCCATCTCTCTTCTTAAACCTTTCAGTCACGTCGGCAACACTTGTGTATTTTACTCTGTGTAACGACAAACGGGAGATTGGGGAGAACTCTGTGACTCAAGTCTGAAGGAGTTAAATTAAAGGAACCGGTAAGAAAGGGCAAATTACAAGATACTAGTGATAAAGATAAAGCTATGAAGGCCTTTAATTTCAGTGATGACCCATAAGCCAGCGAGCTCGAGGAAGCCTAAAGTCTAAGAGCCCTATGCAGTATGACAGGAATAAAGTCACAAAGTAAGACCCTTGTCACTGCTAAAGCCACTGAAGGGGACGTATTAGTGACAGAGCTATAACGGACCCCATGTTAGTGATAAAGTAAATGAAGCCAAAGGCACCTTATCTTATTAATAAGGCTATAAAGAGGGCCCAAACGCTGATAGTTCAACAACCGCATGTATCGTTTCACAATTAAGATTATGCATACAATGTTCTCTTGTGACATTAACGATGGGCCGCCTTTTGCCGTGTGTTCCTGGTGAACGATAAGGCTGTCCCCTCCACCTTCTTGTCAGGCCTGCCTAGAAACTTTATGTAAACTGTTTATGGAGTCATGTACCAAGCGCCTTGGACGAGGCAGTAATTATTATATATCATAATTATTGAACAATGTTGTGACACATGAAGCCTTCTAAGGTGCTCACTCTGTCTGCCGGGGAGAAGATGGGCACATGGTGGATTTCGTAAATGAGTTAAAGTGTCAAAAAATGCTAACAACAGGATGTAAAGAGTAAACAATAAAGTTTAAAGGTATATGTGGTACTGGGTTACAGCTTCGTATAGTGAAATATTGACTCCTTTACGATGAAATCTGTCAAGAATTTATCAGGGATTGCATTGAAAATCTTGTCGTTTTCTGTTCACTATAATTATACATTTTAAAAGTATGGTTGTCGAGTTATGTCAGTGGAATATGAGTTCAAGTAATGT
This sequence comes from Muricea muricata, assembly GCA_963855995.1. Classification (NCBI taxonomy): domain Eukaryota; kingdom Metazoa; phylum Cnidaria; class Anthozoa; order Malacalcyonacea; family Plexauridae; genus Muricea; species Muricea muricata. The sequence continues at coordinate 37,118,475 of OY979717.1, read as the reverse complement.
GTTAATCACGTTAAAAATTTAAATAGAAACACATTGGAAAAAACAGTGTCTGTTGTGTAACGATTTTACAAAATTTGTTATTTTGGAACTTTCTTGCTGTTTAGGTGCTTCAGTATCCATGTTAAAATATGTGTTTTGTTGAAATATTCTCATAAAAAGGATAAAACGATATCTATATACGTGTCGCTTTCGGCTCACACGGCAGTGCCACGTGTAACGCCCATGAGCGATGCGAAATGGATTAAATTTAAAACGGCCCTCTAGGACAGACGAACAAAAAGCATCACAAAGTTGAGGATGCATTCAAGTTATTGTGCTGAGCCTTATAAGCAGGGCTAGCGCTCTGTCGCGCTCGCATGGAAAATTTGGAGACCTACAAGACAAGATATTGACTAATCAATAGGGACCTCGCTTGCTAGGACTGCATTCCTTTCATGTAAGCACAAATATTTTTTTAAAATTAATATTGATTTAAAGTAGTACCCGGCATTCTAGCCCCAACAACTAAATTTCTATTTGAGAAATATCATAACTATATTGATGATAGTAAATTTTAAATAATTATATAAATAATTTACAATTGATTAGCAGGATGTGTACTGCTTTATATATGGTTGTACTCGTGTTTTGAATATTTTTCTATTTAAATATCCTCGGTTCCCAAAGAACTTAACAGGATGTAAAAACATAGCATCTTCTGAGAATTTCGGCCAAACGTATTTAACGTTGGAAAAATCCTGAAACCCGAAAACCTCTGGCAAATAAACTCCTTTTGCGTCCTCCAAAGATTTCCAATCATCAAGCAGGGCTAAAATAGTCGGAAATGCAATTTCGAGAAACACCCTATTTTCGAAAAATATTGTTGAGAGCGCTTCGAATTCCCGACTCAACCTTCCAGGAACGTATGCAAAGTCAGACCATGTGCGAAAACACATTGTTCTATTTTTACCATTACGATAATGCGTGTGTAATAACCTTTTGAAATTAATACCAGGCATTGTCAAGGAGCCATTTGCAAAACCAACGAGTTGCCGGTATGTTTTCTCACAAGCTTTCAAACCATTTTCTTTTCTCCACCACATCCAGTCATTCCGAATTGGTCTACCGTTCATGTTATGAGCGATGTTTTCATTAATCTGGGCCCCTTGCCAAATCTTTTCCTTGCTTAATTTCGCAAAATTCCACCAGTTGACAACCATATCGTCGTTAACAAACATATATCCTCTGTAACCAGGATACACGCGCATTGCTTTATTTAGGCATTCGTAACTATAATAGCCACCTGGTCCGATATCTACGGCTAAGACTTGGAATTCAGAACTGGATTTAGGTCCGCAAACAATAACGTGAGGGAATGCATCTTTATAATGAGATAAGATAAATGGAATAGTGCTGTAAAATGAAAAATGGTAAACAACGACCAACAGGATATCTTGGAAGTAATTCCTGAGACATTTACCACCTTTAGTGTCCGCAAAATTTCTGTATTCCCCTGTGAAGGAAAGAGATAAAGCGATTAGAAACTACTATTATATGGCAAGGATCAGTTCCGGTGAAATGACGGCCTGTGACGATTGGCCGCGAACGCTTTTTGATGGCAAAAATTCAAAATGGCCGCCAGTGAAAGTTGTTTTGATTATTTACACTTTTGACGAAATTAAACAAATGAAGGAATATGCATTACAAAAAAGTACAAATACAGTACTAGAACAACAAACTTTGTTAAACTGTTTTGAGGTAAGAAACCATTTGCTACCAATTCATTATATACTTTTTCATGAAAAAAAAACAACCCATTATCAGCCAGCAGTAAACCACTGGCAGCTCAGCCTCGGGGACTCAGGTCTCGTTCTTTTAAAATTTTGGTCAGCTGTTTATCGAAGTTCATCGTATTGTTAAGGGCTTAACATCGAGATTTAGTGAGACATGGCCCAATTACCCAGCCCAGGTTGCAGGTTGTTCAGTTCATATATTGTATCACAACTCGTTACAGCTTTATCAACTAGCTATTTGACTACGGCTGCGAGAAGTTTAGTTAGTTCAGCAGTATACTTGAAATTGAATTTCATCGCTAGAAAATGATTTTTGCTGAAAATTTTGATGTTCTTAGACACTATCCAAAAGACAAATGGAAAACGTAATTATCGGAACGGGTTTAGACAAAGCAAGTTCTTGTAGACGTGCTATCGTGGTTACTAAATCTCTGTAGCAGTGTTCGATAGGATATGAAACGCGAGGCACCTAATATCTTAAAACATCATAATTTAGTTTTCGATACAGTCTTCATACAATATCGTAGTCAGTGAACTGTAATACAACTGGAACGCTAACTCAATACAAAAGTTCAGTTAATGGCTGAAGCCAAGTCAGTTTTTCTGAGTTTTGAGACGAAATACTTAACTCCAAAGATCGGACCGTATCTCAAATTGAAGCTATTAAAAAGTTACATTTAATATTGAAAATTCAAGACTTTAGACAAAAAAGAAATGCCTAAAAAATACGAAAACAACTGCAATTTTGAAAAATACGGAAAATTTCCCTTCAAAGTTTAAGGTGTTTGTTTTTCACCTAAAGCCTCAAAATTTTTACACCAGATACAACTTTCTAATAGCTTTCATTTGATATAGGGCCCATTTTGTCACGTTTAGTATTTCAACTCAAAACTCAGAAAAACTAAATCAAATTGGCTTCAATTTTCCCCCCTGACTTATCGTTCCAGTTTACTTATAGTTCAATGATCGTAGTAAACCTTCTAGTTAAATAGTTGAGCATACAGGCTGATCCTTGGCAGCGGTAGTTCCATGCTTATAATGACATAGAGATTACCAAACGCAAAGAATGTAAAAGCAGGCATTGTTGGAAAATCGAGGGAAAAGTTGACGATAAATGTCATAGTATTGTTGCAGCATCAATTTATCTCTTGTTTTTTCCCACGATGCCGCTTTCTATTATTTGATAATAGGGCAAACAGAGTTTGTTAATGATCTTTGTTTTCTCATTGTGTTGGCCCTTTGCCTTCGTTGTTTCCTTGACGGCACCAATGACCGTTTGGCATAATTATTCAAGGTATAGCCCCGAGGGCGAATTTAAGTTCCGGATCGAAAAAGCACAGAGCAGTTGTACAGGAGTTTAGTTAATTTGAGAGCTGTGAAGTTGCTAGTTGCGAGCTGCGAGTTGCGAGTTGTCCCTAACCCTAACCCTAACCCTAACCCTAACCCTAACCCTAACCCTAACCCTAACCCTAACCCTAACCCTAACCCTAACCCTAACCCTAACCCTAACCCTAACCCTAACCTTAACCTTAACCTTAACCCTAACCCTAACCCTAACCCTAACTCGCAACTCGCTACTTCACAGCTCGCAAATTACCTGTTCCCGTTGTACAGGGTGAGTAAAAAAAACTGATGCCCTTTCAAATTCAAATTAGCCACGAATTCGTTACGGAACTTAAAGTATTCCCATACTTATACAGAGAACAGATCGTGACTAAGTACACACTACAGGATGAGTAAAGCCTTGTCCTCACTAGTGACATAGTAAGCATAAGCACAAGATAAAACAAAAGACAAAACAAAGAAATCCACTGAAGCGTACGACATAAGCATCGACACAAGCATAAGCACAAGCATAAGACTACGAGCATAAGCTATGGCAGAAAAAAAGCAAATTCAAAAGAAAATTCGTTTTGCGTTGTCTTCGCAAACCTCAAAGGAAAATTTATCCTTTGTTATTTTGCTTCTGCTTATCTCGCTAGTGAGACCAGGCTTCAAAAAACTGATACTAGCGAGCTGGCATCACTAGTTGAATTGGTTTACGTACTGTGTACTAAATCGCGATCTGTTCTCTGTATACCCATGGGAATACACCGTAATGAAATTCGCAGCTAATTTGAATTTGAAAGAGCATCAGTTTTTTTTTACTCACCCTGTATAGACTTTGTCTAGTCCTTTGGCAGAAAAGAATATCAGAGGCAAGTGAAAGATGCGAAAACCAATACCAGCCGGCAGTTTCAAAAAATAAAACATAATCCGAAGACTAGATAGATTATTACCAGTGGCGGATCCAGGGTGCGTCAAGATAAATTATAGCAGCTCAATTTTAAATTCAAAATAGCTTTATAACAATGTCATAGGTTTTGAATATCAAAAGAATAAAATCTAACCAATGAAGTTGCTTTGAAGGTATTTTAAAATGTAAATATATCCTAGAATGAGCTGTGGTAATTTATTTTGACTTACGCTAGATCCGCCACTGATTATTACACAGACAGACTAAAGTTACAATATAACATACACGGTCTCATATAACACATTAAACACACTGACGTCAACCATGCGACTAATGCCGTATAGAGAAGTAGGAGAACCATGCGTTATATTGTAACTTTAATCTTTAAGACTGTCTGATGATGATTTTTTAAATGAAATCTAAATATCATTAATGAGAATCATTTTTTAATCCGTATCAGGGGTTTAAAAATGCTAATTTTTAGATTATTTTTTATTCTTTGTGGTGCGAGCATTAGTAGCGCCTCCCTTGGCCTCAGTTCAATATCCCACAAGATAAAAGAGACTTAATTTTGCATAACGTTTCTGTGCATACAATACGATTGAAATATCTTTCGATGTCCAAACGTTCATAAGAAAACGTAAGAAAGCACATACACTACATACCTGGCGAAGGAAACCAATTCCTCTGGTAAAAACCGATGTATGATACAAGTGTAAAAGTCAGCACAATGGCGAGAAAACCATGTACACGGCACAATCTCTGCGTCAACATTGTCATCGTGAAGTTACCTCGCGCGAAGCAGATTCAAAAGACGTACACACGTTGGCGCTTTCTACTGACCCGATACGAGTGAGCAATCAGTTTTGATTTGATGTTTACAACTGCGAGATGCAGTGGTCATCATTGAGATTGTTCCGTCATCATTGAAATTGACATATGTCACTGAAATTCTAGAGATAGGTTCCGTACATCACTAACATCAGTGATTTCCCTTGTCTTTACTGCTGCCGAGGGAACAAACGAACTTGAAAATCTTTGACTTTTGGATTGTTGCCACAGCTGATGATAAATAATACGATATCAGATTTCATCAACGCATTGCTAGGAATGCTACTCAATATATTAGTCTAGTAGAAAAATATCAAATATCATGCGGATTTACACATGCGTGCACATATTTATATTTTGAATCTTTGATACGTGCGGATTGCGGATCGCAAATGCTTATCCATATGTGATGAATTTTACTAATACAAAGGCCTGGGAGTACCATTTTCTTCGGTGGGAAACATAAAAAAATATTCCACGAATTAATACGCGTATTATGACGATTTTATATTATTATCCCGCCAACGTGATGGTCTTAGGCGCGTGGATTCATAAGTACAGGAACGACGACACCAGCTGATCGGCTAAAGTTCAATATAGCAGATTCAGAATCGGATGTTTTGCTATTTCATTGCCACTGAACCATAGATTTTACGCTAACCTCAGTCCACAGCCAACGAAATTTTGTCGGGATAGCAATAACCACATAGCTTGATTTTTTTTCGTTTACGTTTTCATTTCATTCATAACTGTTGTGGCAGTGTGTTGTATCGATAGATGCAGCGACCATTCCGCTTAATAGATGCATTATTAAATTAAAAATTTCTTATTTCGTTCATTCTAAGTATCCGCATGAAATTGAGTCTGTGAGTCGTGCATGTGGTGCTGGCATATTATGTTACATAGTACATACTTCAATTCATATTGTAAAAAAGATCGTGAAATGAAATATAAGCTAAAAAGATGTTGAAATAATATACCTTAAGAGCTCTACGCCGGACTTCAAAGTCTCGCGTTTAGTTGTTTGTCAAAATATTTCTGTATAGAATAAACGAATTGTTGGGATTTTTTGTTCCACTGTACGTGCCATAGGAAACAGTTGTAAGTTGTCACACAAACATCCTAACTATATAATTATGTATATTTGGCTACACAAATTATACTCCATTATGTACTCAAAGAAATGCTACCCCCACGTTACAAGGAAAAAGAGTTCTTTTCGAACGCATACAATCAAAATTAAGAGCTTGTATGCTGCTGACGTGAGGCGATCTTGTGACACGCGTAACCTTGTTGATGCGGAATGTGGATAAAATGCAGGTGTGGACTGGCGGACGCAGGCTCGCAGAATGATTTTTTCAAAAAAAGTTAAAAAATATACTACTAAACGAAATCTCCTATGTAGATTTTGAGTTTCTAAACATGACTGTCTTGATGTATTTAATTCTAACCTGAAAATTTTGCCACAACTACTTGCTCCTAAATGGCCTTGAAGGTCACCAAACAGGGTTCTCGCATATGATGGCATTCTAGAAGGGTCGTTAACAAGCTATGCTAATATGCTTTGTACATAGGTGTACGGGCTGGGGGGAGGCAAGGGGGGCAATCCCCCCCCAAAACAATTTTTGAATATTTCGTCATTCGGGCAACTGATCCCCAACGATTCGGGCAAAAGGAATTTAGGAAGCTTGATAAAATTTCTTGTTTGTTCCCTAATCAGACTTAAACAGTGTTTGAAATACCGATGTGAGGTCGCACTGTTGTAGCTTTTTCAACGGGTTTTTTTACGAATTCCTTAGGAAACCAAGAACGATCGAATTCGAATACGCATGTATGTATTTATACGTGACAGTAACATGAAGTATCGCGATATCCGAACCGTAAACATGAACTTTTTGTTGAATTTCCAAGTTTCTAAGACGAAGTGCATCTTAACTCTTGTGAATTGTACCGTTTGTACGACTGCGTCTGCATATGCCAGGTAATTATATATGATGACAATAATAATATAGCGAAAACAACTGAACTAAGTGTAGTGAGTGCATTTAATGCAGTACAACACGTTAATTCAAATGTTAATTTGTTTATTACGTTATGGACCCGAAACTCATGTATTATGCAATCTATGCAAGAATCTGAATGTGTTATTAATTGTTAATATTTGTGTATGCCATGAAAAATATAAATATTGGACTCAATTCCATATAGAAGTTACCTATAAATACATATTTCAATAAATCAAAATATTTGGCAGTAAACGATTATCTTTCGATAAACTTGCAAATAATTGGGCAAATTATGATTGCATATAATTTTCGCCAGGTTAATTGCTAGTCATGTCACTTCCCGAACAATCGCGAAAACGACGATACAGGCAGCGCATTATTTGCGAAACGTGCTAAAAAGAAATAGACTCAGACTGTAAAAACGGCCATGTAGAAAAAGTGCACAAGGGTGTGAAAGTAAAATTTAGCAAGGTAGTCGACACGAATCAGTTGCAACTTAGCAACTTCTTTGTTAGAAATGAAACACCGCCAAAGCGTCAAAAAGCTGACATAATAATGACCAGCAAAGGCGATCCTTGTTTCTCCATGAGCAAAGACAGCAAATATATGTCAAGCAGTTCCATTGCTTCCACAGTACTAGATTCAAGAGGCAACCATGCCGCAATTGAAAAAAATTCAGAAGAATACGTGGACTTGAAGGAATCAACAAAGGATTTTACTTGGCCTTTGTCCACTTTCGTTAACCCAGAAGACTCTCTAATTTCCTCCCAAGTACGAGAATTGAGAGCGCTTAGCCACAATAAATTATCATTTACTTCATCTAATATAGAAAAAACGAAGGACGACAACCCGTCGATTATTCAGTCTTCAACTGCTGCCTTTATTTTGCCACGTTCACCTGACGATTTTACTATTAATCACTGGTCAGACAGGTCCGAAGAGCAAGTCTCGACAAAAATTATAAGCAATAACCAATCACACCAGTCACCAACGTCCTCCGCTGTGCCAGATTCATCTAATGATATTTCTGTTAACTACTGTCAATTGTCAGAAAAGTCCCCGTCACAAGTGTCAGATAAACCTCTCTGCGAGAACTTGCAAGCTACATGTAACTCCTCTACAGTTTCTTGTGTTACGCAAGGCTCAGTCAGGAGCAGATATCCAACAAAGTCGCATTTCGTTGTCTTCTCCTTCACAGCCTGTGTTGAAAACATACGCACGAAGGAAGCTCAATAAGGATAAAGGAAGCAGAGATTTCAATCCACAGTGGTGCAAAACTTATCCTTGGATTAGCTTTGATGCTGAACACTGCCATTTTCGTATGCTTCGCCTGTGGAGCATTTATGGGGGATAAGACGTTTACTTTCGATAATTGGAAAAAAAGCAACAGACTAAAGAAGCATGCAAAAAGTGTTCTTCACAAAGATGCGATGACAAAATGGATCGGGTCAAAAATCAACGTGAAGCACAAAACGTCGGTGTTAAAACAGTTAACGGAGTCTCATCAACAAGATGTTCTACGCAACCGTGAGTATTTGCGCATAATCATTACCAGTATATTCTATAACGCACAACAAAACGTTGCTTTTCGAGGACATGAGGAGGACAGAAGTAATATTGGTGAAAGGTCCGACAAAAATAGAGGAAATCTGTTGAAATTATTAAATCTCAGATGCGACGACATTCCGTGGCTTAAAGACAAGCTACAAAGTCAGCTAAAACTTCACGCTCAGTGGATGTCACCATCAATCCAAAATGAGATATTAGAAATAATGTCTCATTTTGTTGTGCAGCGAATAACTCAGAATGTACAGTTAAGCCGAAATTACTCTCTAATCATGGACGAGACGGCTGATATCAGTCGCACTTAGCAGGTATCGATCTGCTTAAGACACGTATTGGTTGGTAAAACATTAGAAACATTTCTGGGATTTTTTTCGACAGTATCAACTGAAGGCGAAGTCTTATTCGAACTTGTTAAGAAAGTAATAACTGAACATGGCTTGAAGTTGCACGATATTGTTGGCGAGTGTTTCGATGGGGCATCAAAAATGAGTGGTGTTCGGAAACTGGACAAGCAGCCCGAATGAAAGAATGTTCGCTTCGAGGAGTTTATGTTCATTGTTACGCACATATCCTCAACTTGGCGCTACAAGACACCATGAGTGATGTTGAACCGCTCCGAAATGCGCTGGGGACATTACAAAGTCTGTACAACTTTTTAGAAGGAAGTCCGAAACGTCATGCTGTGTTTAATTCGGTGAAGGTAGATGATGATCACCTCTTGCGGACGTTAAAGCCTTTAAGTGAACGAGATATGGCCCTGCAGATAGGAAGCAGTAAAAGCAGTCTCCGAACAAATGGGAAAAATTATCAGAGCACTTCTAATATTTTCAAGTGATAAAGATAAAAAGACGTACATGGTCAGTCGCGCCCTTATTAATGCTGTTTGTGATTTTGAATTTGTGTTTGGCCTTATTCTACTGAAGATGATATTATTAAATACAAACGATCCAAGCAAGTACCTCCTAGAAAAAAGCATTGACGTGATCAGTGCAAAAAGAAATGCTGATCTTACCATAAAGACACTGCAAAAATGTCGTGACGAAAAGAGTTTTGAACTGTTGTGGAAAAAGGCGGAAACTTTATCCCGTGAGATAAAGAAGGAAATTATTTTCAAAGAGGCAAAGTCACCGCGGAACAAGCCATCACGCCGCTTACAGGCACTTTTAGGTGAATCGACATCAGTTACGAATGCTCAATATGTAACCACACCCAAAACCCATCATCGCGTGAACACATTCTACCGATCCCTTGACAAAGTACTCAACGAAATGAAAAAACCCTTTTAACCGAAACGACCAAAAAATTTTGTGTGCTCTAGGAGACGTTGTGCTGAACGAAAACCCATTGCAAAGCAACTTCGAAATGGTGGCAGAGTTCTACAGTGTGGATAAGAATCTTCTTGAAGTCGAGAAAGACATGTACCAAAATTCTATCGATGCGTCCAACTCTCAAGCGAAAACTGCAGCTGGCGTTGTCTATAAAATGTTTGAGGATGGTTTATGTGATTTATTGCCTGTTCTGTATGAAGTCACATCCATTCTGGCATCCATTCCAGCTACTTCAAGTTCGGCTGAAAGGTCGTTTAGTAGCTTGCGACGCGTCAAAACTTATCTTCGCTCAGTAATGGGCCAGCAACGCTTGAATTCTATCGCTCTAAGTAGTATTGAATGGGCTTACGCGAACCGAACCATTGCTACTGACATGGAACAAATAATCAACTGTTTCGGCAAACGACATGGGCGAGATTAATTATTTCTTTTAAATATGAATGCCTTCATATATAAATCGATCTTAGCATGTTGAGTTAAAAACATATAAATATTTAACCTATATGACCAATTTATGTAATATATGTTGTGATTCGGGCACTTTCGGGTTTTATATAAAAAATTCGGGCAAATTACCTTTGCCTCCCCAAGCAAAACTGCCCCCGTACGCTTATGTGCTTTGTGAGTGATTGGTTTATATGACACTAATAACATAAATAAACTGTAGAAATTTGTTGCTCAGTACAACCTCAGTACAGTTGCCCCCTTGTTGTTAGATGTTGACAGGAGAGTCAGTTGTTAGATGTTTCAGGGGCATGGACATCTTTGTATAGTGTGAGCAGGGGGGGCGGTGTTCTGAAAATTTAAAGATGTTTTACAAAATTTAGTAAGTGTCGTATATGTTTTGTCCGGGATTGTAGGCTTTGTGATTGGCCTTTTGAAATCAAAGTCATCATTGTTTGTGATTCATTGGTTTTACAGAAAACCGATTTATATAGTTTGTTATGCTTTGGTGTCATATAAAGCAATCACTCACAAAGCATATTAGTATATATAACTTGTTGGCGACCCTTCCAGCCATCTCAGGAGAATTCTGTTAGGTGGCCTTCAATGCCATTTAGAAGCAAATAGTTGCGACAAAATTCCAGATTATGATGAAATACATGAAGAAAGATTTATATATCAGACTATATATCAGATTTCATTCAGCCCCGCGCCTGCATTTTATCTACACCCGTTAATACGACCACCTTTCGGCTAGAACGTTTTGGTCGTCCCCAGGCGCTTGCTGATTGAACGACGCTTTATATAAGCAGTTTATATGAAGTACTGCGTTGCCGCGTAAGCGCGTAAAGAACGATGGGACGTGTGTGCGAAGGCACTTCCTAACTTTCTTTGCGCGCTTATGCCACCGAAGGGTACTTCATGTAACTGTTTATATAATAAACATTTACATACATAATAAACATTTCGTTATATAATGCGTCGATTTTTAACCATTCTTGTTATTTAATAACGAGTTTTGGACTGCCAGACTGCAGTGTTATATATATAGCTTTCCCGTTAAAGGCTGCTAACTGATTGTCAAAAATTAGTATTAACAATCTTAGTCGCTCTTAATTCCCGTTATTCATAGTTAGTGGTTTTTAAAAGAATGATGATGAGATCATCTTCTGATAGTTATTTTTTAGACGAAAATACTTATAAATGTCGGCGCACGCTCACAGATTAGTAAATTCCAACTTAAGCTTTCTGATTGGCCTTTGGAAACCAAAGTTGTCATTCTATTTCGTCATCACTGCATCCGGGATCCCATGAGATTGCATCGCGCATGCGGACATCAGTGCTAAACGCTACGCGATCATCGGTGCAGAAAGCTCTACAGTCAAGGGAAAAAATACACTTTTGAAGCGCATTTTTATCGACTTTACGGAAAATAGCAAAGATAACGGGTGTACAAGATGTCTAGCTCGAAAGAAATAGCAAATAATCCGTCGGAAGAGGAGATTCTCCTGGCAGAAGATGCGGTTTTATCGACAGAAGGTACCAGCTTTGGTTTGGCGGGAATCTTGCAAAGTATTCAGAGTTCCTTGGTGGATCTGACTAAAGCCTCAAAAGATCAGTCGACAGCCTTCCAGAACCTTCACGAAGATATTCTACTCCGACAAGACTCGGATGTGGCAACGGAACAAGGCGGTGAGACCGACACGGTCGACCCAACAAACGTTGTAAATGCCTTGCTCACATCAGACGGAAATGACGCCACTATATCTACTCCACATTCTGAACAAAGCTCTGACACAGAGCCGAAATTAGATTTACTCGAAAGTCTGACACAGGCATACATTCCCTCACAAAAGAAATCACCTGCAGTTGCAGAGAAGATTGCTGCATTGATAAACAGCATCCTCTCGGGGAAACTCTCGCCTGAGGTAGCGAAAGAACGTGGTGGGAAGTATTTCCCGCCGGAGAACTGTGAGAATGTTTGTACCTCACTTGTTAATGAGGAAATATGGGATTTATTTCCCTGACGAAGCAGATCAGTAGATCTTGCCTTTCAGCGCGTACAGGAAACCCTGACACAGGGTATTTCTTCGATTGCACTTCTTGCTGATAAATTAGCAAAAGATGTGCAGAATAAACAAACTCCCAACATGACTGATATTATGCATCATGTCATGGATAGCTTGGTCCTAGTGACGCATGCTAACTGGAGTTTGAACATGAAGAGACGTGAGTTGATTAAACCTGACCTAAACCTTCCATTTACTCGCTTATGTAAACCAGATATAACTCCAACAACCAAGCTTTTTGGGGATGACCTCCAGAAGCATTTAAAGGAGATGACTGATGTTAGTAGAGTGGGTAAACAACTGCAAAAGAAACCTTTTCAGCAGAGACCTCACTCCCAGAAACCTTATGAACGACCACGGCAAAACTACAACTATAAAAATCAAAGTAAGAAGCCTTTTTTGGTGCATGGCCGTGCGGCACTCCAAACAGGGTGGCCGCACAAGAGGAACAGCAAGAAGGACCAGTAACAACACAGGTAAGAGACCATAACTGTAGGAAATTGGTAGTACCTACTAAAGATGAACTGCAATGCCAGACACTGGTTTTTGCTGCAGGCCAAGTAAAGAATCATCTATCCCACTGGGAATTGATTACACAGGATCCTTTTATTTTAAGTGCTATTCAGCACTATAACATTGAGTTTGCAGAGACACCTCTGGTACAAATCTCACCTCCTGTAAATAAGACCTTCTCACCTTCAGAGAAGGTATCAAATGTATTTGTCAGACCTAAAAAGGATGGCAGTCACAGAATGATCCTTAATCTCAAATCATTAAATGAGTTTGTTGCATACCACCATTTTAAAATGGACACCTTTCAAACGGCCATAAGCCTTATTCGACCGGGCTGCTTTATGGCATCTGTTGACTTGAAGGATGCTTACTATTCCATTCCAGTAGCTCCACAGGATAGAAAATATCTAATGTTTGAATGGCAAGGCACTTATTTTCAGTTTACTTGCCTGCCAAATGGCCTTGCATGTGCTCCCAGGCTGTTTACAAAAATTCTTAAACCAGTGTATGCACATCTCAGAGAGTTGGGGCATACATGCATGGGGCATATTGATGATGCTTTACTGGTTGCCTCTAATTACCACAGCTGTGAGAATAATGTTGGTGCCACAGTTGGGTTGTTTACTCATCTAGGCTTTACCATACATCCTGATAAATCTATATTGAAACCTACTCAAGAAATTGAGTTTCTTGGGTTCTTGATCAATAGCATCACTATGACTGTACGACTGTCAGCCACTAAGGCTGACAAAGTTAAGTGTGCCTGCGAGACACTGTTGCGCAGTAAAAAGCACACTATACGAGATGTGGCCCATGTTATTGGACTTTTAGTCTCAAGTTTGCCAGCCACAGACTATGGGGCACTATACTATAGGCAACTGGAACTCAGTAAAATAAAAGCATTGAGATTCAGTTGTGGTAACTTTGATGCCCTTATGAATTTGTCTTAGGGATCAAGGGTTGAGTTAAAGTGGTGGATAGATAATATTACTCACTCCCACAAATCACTAACTGTTAGTAACCCCGATGTGATTTTAACTACTGATGCCTTTAACTTAGGTTGGGGGGCAGTGTTACGATGGGCAGGATACTGGGGGCCTCTGGGGCCCAACAGAACAAGAGTTTCATATAAACTACCTGGAAATGAAAGCAGTATTGCTTGGGTTAAAATCATTGTGCAAAGACTGCCATGATATACACATATGTGTGCAGTCAGACAATACCACTGCAGTGGCATATATTAACTCAATGGGTGGTGTTAAGTCAGAAGTATGTAATGATATGGCATTACAAATTTGGGGCTGGTGCTTAACAAAATGTGTGTGGCTAAGTGCCCTTCATGTCCCAGGGGCCCAAAATACCCAAGCTGACCAAGCATCCAGACGCTTTAACGACTCTGTAGAATGGTCTCTGTCAACAGATGTGTTTCAAACCATTTCAGCAGCTTGAGGGCCCTTTGACATAGACTTATTCGCATCAAGACTTAACAATAAATTGCCTAGTTATGCCTCATGGAGACCGGATCCAGGGGCTCAATTCACTGATGCATTTTGTTTTAATTGGGAAACTTATCATTTTTATGCATTCCCACCATTTAGTGTGATCTCCAAGTGCTTGCAGAAAATAGATCAGGACCTAGCGACAGGTGTTCTGATCGTGCCTTTTTGGAAAACTCAAGCGTGGTTTTCAGTGCTAATGAACTTATTAGTGGACAATCCTCTGGTTCTACCTCAAGCAGACAACTTGCTAACTCTCCCTCATACGGGTGCCCAGCACCCACTCAAGAGGAAAATAAGATTGATAGCATGCAAATTATCCGGACAAGTATCATGCAGACGGATGTTTCTAGCAAAGCAGCAGACATTATTATGCAATCATGGTCAGAAGGCTCAATTAAACAATACAGCACCTACCTCAGAACATGGATGGAGCTGTGTGGTAAATACCAATCCATATGACCCACCTATAACTAGAGTGCTAGATTATCTAACATCCCTTTTTGAGAGAGGACTGAGATATGATGCTATTAACACAGCAAAGTCAGCCATCTCAGCCATTGCGACTCCGAAGAATGGCATCTCCCTTGGATCCCAACCATTAATATCAAGATTCATGAAAGGAATTTTTAAAAGCAGACCACCTACCCCTAGATATCAATCAACATGGGACGTCCAACCTATGCTATCACACCTGGTATCCCTCGGACCAGCGACAGAAATGGACCTAAAGTCACTGACCCACAAGCTTGCCATGTTAATAGCTCTTGTGTCAGCGCAAAGAACTCAAAGCATTCACTTACTGGATTTACATTTTATGAAGTTAAGTACTGACGCAATGGAATTTGTTATTCCGGGACATATTAAACAAAGTAGGCCTGGTTATAAAGTTCAGCCGGTGCTTTTGAAGGCCTACCCAATAGATCGTCATTTGTGTGTTGTGACACATTTAAAGGAGTATATTGAACGAACTAAGTCACGGAGGAGCGTCGAAAGCAGATTGTTTATTAGCTATGTGAAGCCTCACAAGGGAGTCTCTAAAGACACCATATCTCGGTGGATCCGTACAGTTATGACAGATGCGGGTATTGCTGTAAATGTATTTAAACCGCATAGCACGAGGTCCGCAGCTACGTCAAAGGCTCTTCAATCCTGTGTACCTATACAGGACGTACTTAAGCAAGCTGGTTGGTCCAACCAACGAACATTTGATAGGTTCTACAATAAACCGATTAATTACAGCTCAGGGTTTGCAGAGGCTGTTCTCGGTGTACAGTAACAGTATGAATACTATATATGTTTACTAGTTGTGTTACATAAATACAGTTGTGTTTACTAAACTGTCATTCTCTGTCAACTCTCATGTGAATGTTGGCTTTAAAATCTCATGGGATCCCGGATGCAGTGATGACGAAATAGAATTGGAGATTAAACGAGACTTACCTGTAAGTTGAAGTTTGATTGGAATTCTATGAGTCATAACACTGCATCTAGGGATCACATGCCCACCGCGGGTTCCTTACCCCACCCGTTGACAAGTGTATCCTAATGTCTTTTGAAGTTTGTACACTTAGCTTAATAATTGGTATTGTAAGTATTACATTCACATTCGAGCTTTAAAAACTGATGTCCGCATGCGCGATGCAATCTCATGTGATCCCTAGATGCAGTGTTATGACTCATAGAATTCCAATCAAACTTCAACTTACAGGTAAGTCTCGTTTAATCTCCAATTGTTTGTGATTCACTTGTAGCAACCAGTTTCTACAGTTTATTATGACAGTATGATCCAGAAACAGGCAGAAAACGGCAGGTTACAAGTCTAGAAAATGCACACAAAGTACACTGTCTACCATACCAGGCAGTAATGCTGTGATGTTGTGACAACCAATGCATACAAGGATAATGTGGCAACCAAGGTGCGTATTGTATGTGATGCATCTTCTAAAGGATCAAAGTCCCGCACAAAGCTCTATGACTGTTTGCATGTTGGACCAACACTTAATCATTACTTTACAGCATTTAATGTTAATGAACCAGAATAGCGGAATGAATGAAGGGTTCTGCGGAAATATATTTTCAATCCATCACTTGAAACAAAGGATGAAAAATTGCGAAAACTATTGGCCGATTTCAATATTGCCAATGTAAAGAAAATTTTTGAAAGAGAGGTGTTCTGTCATGTGTATCGTTAGTCGTTAGCACAGGGCGAATTCTTGGCTTTTCAGATTTCAGTCTGGATTTTAGCAGCTAAACATTCAAAATTATCCGCTCTAATACAAATGCACGATGACTGGCTCCAGAATATGAAGAATAGTAACTTAAATTGTGTAGTATTTCTTTACGTCCAAAAGGTTTTGATTCAATAAATCAAAGGACTGCTAAATAAAATGCTACTTTGGTACTTTGGTATATGTGGTACATAGCTGAAGTGGTTTGAGTGGTACTTAACTAATAGAGAACAACAATGTATGGCCAATTTTTGTTCTTAAATTTCCAATTCAAAACATATGTTCCTGTTTATATTGTATTCCTATTACATCAAGTGCTAATTATTGAGTGAAAAAAAGGGCCTTCATGACGTACATTTTTGAATAGAGTTATGCAGGTTGAATTATGTTGTGAATTAATTGCAGTTTTGAAAAAAATAAATTCATGCATGATGTGGTAGAACCAGTTCCATTTGTCAGTCTGAAGTGGTTCTTGTATTTTAGGTGCTTGATTGCCCAAATTTCAGGCTGGTGGCTCTTATAACCAACTGGTTCATTTATGCGGATCTTTCAATGTAGTTATTATTGAGTTAAGTCCAGAAAATCTAGATATAGTGGTCAGTGGCCACAATGGCGCATCCAGGGTAAGTCAAACTAAATTATAGCAGCTCAATTTTAAATTCAAAATAACTTTATAACAATGTCATAGGTTATGAATTTCAAAAGAATAAAATCTAACCAATGAAGTTGCTTTGAAGGTATTTTAAAATGTAAATATATCCTAGAATGAGCTGTGGTAATTTATTTTGACTTACGCTAGATCCGCCACTGAGTGGCCATTTGAGTTGAGTCTGGAATCTAGTTATTATTGAGCTGAATCTTAAAAAAAAGTTTGAATCTGTGGTGGAATAACATGAATAAGCTTAAGGGTATCACATGCGTTACATTCGCAACGACGATAAAGTTTTTATATACATGCAGGAATAAATCTCCAATATTTTAGTCCAGAATTAATGACAGGGCTGGAAAAAAAACGTCTTGAGAAAATTTGATTGTTATGGCGAATCATTTGTGGATTCATAAGGAATTTCTATTACGGCTGGATTCAGCCACGGATACAAATGAACAATTCTGGTTGAACCCGGCTACCAGGCTTTACAATATCTAGTACGAAAAATGTTCAAGCCTTTCCTCTCCTGCTTGTGTGTTTTCGTGATTGACAATTAGCACAACTAATCTGAATAAATATACGTCCCATGCAGTTCCAGATCGTCCGATATACCGTTAGTTTATGCAAAGATACGATAATCGCATGTTTTCCCAGTTCTTTGCCTGAGCTTCTATAGTATATACCGTAAATGATCGATTAAGCGTACTTACAAGCCTCGCTGTCGAATATGCGCCGCACCTCTACCAAAAATAATTGAATAATTTAGCGCCGCGGCGCCTATTTATGAATTTAGAAATAAAACGTGAGAATCGATAGTTCGGATACAGCAAGATCGACCAGCCTCGCTCCATCGGCGCGCGAAATGAGAAATGACTCAGGTATACAGACATAACATAAACGGATGTTGAAGACGCAAATGATGCAAACCAGATCATTGACAGTGAGAAAGAAATTGATGAGGAAGTTGACTAAAATTATACTTTTGTCTAGATTCATCGAATTTATGTGGGATATAACAAAATGTGTTGCTAATCATCTTACGCTTTGTGTTTGATTAAATTAATGTAATTCGAGAAGTCTAGTCACGTGCTCTTGTTATTCACAGTATTCGGCAACGTTTTTGAAGTAATAGTGTTTAACACACTTTGGAATAAGCGCCGATTTCAAATAAGCACCGTTTTTTCAATAAACTCGGAATTTGCTTAATCAATCATGTGCAGAAGTTGACTAGCTGTATTATTTCGCAGCATGGATTGGCTTGAATTGTAATTATTGGCTATGCATTATTGACTACTTAAGTCTTGATGCCTATTGGTTCCTAACGACAATTTACCACAGATTAGTTGTCCCTGTAAATATATAATGACCAAATACATAGAAAAACTCTTAAAGATGGATTCTCCAGAGTCATAGTTAATAGTAAGAATTATTGTACGCGTACTTTGCATGATGCATGCACAGTTATAAATTATAATAATTTCTTAACTGGGGTAGCTTGAAGTAATATGTTCACTAAAATTAAAACTCGCAATGCTGAACGTCACTGATAGTGCGATGAAGATGTTACGAACGATTTACCTTTCCAAGGTTCAAAGAAATAATAACTGGACTCAAGCTCAACTTGAATTCATATTGTTTAAGATTTTGTCAATCGCATTTGGCCGGATTGTTTTGCAAATTTATTTAGGTTCTTTGCCTCTTTGCTATATATTAACTTTTCATACATTGCCGCACAGCTATATACAATAATCCTCTATTTGGAAAAAGTGGTTGTCGTTACTAACTAAACGACTGCAGAATCTAGTCCAATGTTTACAGTATATACTGCACTCGGCCTTCTGCCAAATTCAAACTTTTACATTGTGATAGGAATTTGTTGGCAAGTATTCGAAACATTCAAGTTTTTTCCTAATTTTGCTGTCATTTAATTCATAATTGGACCTGCCATTGTTTTATGAAACTTATACGGAGTTTTCTCGCGGCAACATTGACATTAATTTCGAGTAAAGTTTCCCTATCAACTGATTGTGACCCGAAACATCGTTAAACAAAGGGCCTTTTCACATCCGCAGAAGGAATAAGTAAGGTGACCAAATATCTGTTATCATATAAAAAGGAATGAAGTCTTACCTTAGAAGCGTGAGAGGAATACGTTTTGTTCGGCTACGGTATAAATATGTCTGTCGTTGTCAAATTTAAACATATATGTGTATGCCCACTACGACATTTAGTTTACAAATTTGTGCTAAAATCAACACGACAGGTGATTATTTGCATATTTTGATAGGGCCAATCACATGTTGCATCATCTGTATAGTAATAATCTCTGATATTGACAGTGATTTGAGGCAGCACCTCCTTCAAAACTGCTACCAATACTCAAGACGAAAGCACATGCTTATTGGCTAAGCTGACTTGTTGTCACTATATATAGTATTGTTAAAATATTGGTATAAAGATTGGCATGTGAAGTTTTTGACAACGCACAGCAGCTGGAGGGAGTCCGGAAGAATTGCTGGATGTCCTAAAGAATTGAATAACTATTAAATCCAGTTTTTATTTAAATGTTGCAAAACCTTTTAAAGCTAAATTTCTGTTTAGAATTTAATTCAAATTAGTCATTTAATGTGATGAAATGAGTATGACAAAATGATAGTGCCCTTAGATATCTACACTTAAAAAATCGATGTTAACACAAGAATCGAGTAAAATTAATCGAGCCGATTATTACTGTTTCGTCTGAATTCACTACTGTTCTCGGTGTGTTGTTTTTCTCATTCAACGCAACTCATACTTACATCCAGCCAGTGATATGGCAATGCATGAGGCCATGAGGAACATGCTGCGATTTATTAATGTCATGATTTACATTTCCATGGCAGCACACTACGAATTAAATGAGCAACCGCGAATAAGGTGTTGGACGAGGTCATTTGAATTACAATACTGTATATACTGCTCATTATTCTTGCGTGCAGTTACTATTGTACAAATAAACCCACAATCAACAGCTCATAAAATTAGCTATTTTATTATCAATATTATTCATCATATTATTTTGTTGCTCAGATATTATGACAAAATTAGGTAAGAAATTTGCATGGCTATTCATTTTTGTGATATAAATCTCTCCTTCTCAGAACGCATCTATTTCTTACTGATCATAAACGAAATTATATAGTTGGTATTTATGTACAGTACGTTAAATTCTGTAAGAACCGCGGCCCTAAAGACGTCTTGGTATATTTTTTTTTCAGTCCTTCAAAAACTCATCAATAACTCATGAGTAAAACACAAAGGAAATCACAACCGTGGCAGTGTACAACATTTATACAACACTTATATTGAAAATTCGCAAACAAACTGGCAAGATGGGTATAAAATGTTTTTGAAGCTATTTAAAATACTCGCAATTCGTGCTTTATCGGTTATAAACCGCTCGGCTTCGCCTCGCGTTTTAAATCCGATAAAGCACTCCTGCTCGTATATTAAACAGTACATAATGTACATGTACAAGATGTCGAGATGATCTATTCAATCCGGCCAGTCATCATTGACCGTTCTGTCATCTGTTTTTTGTGCTTTATGAAAATAATCACATTGAGTTTTCGCTTGATCAAGTTATTAACAATTATATTGAGTTTGTTTATCCACATTTGAATGTACAAGCCATTTCGTAATTAATTTTGTATCGGATGTTTTTGCTCATGTCTTGTGGTTGTAGATGACAACTCCTCTAACTACTAATCGCGTTGTTTATGCCACTATCACGGAGGAGATGAACATAAAATACTTTAATCGTAAACAATCACAGATCTACATTAGAAGTAGACTTAAAACGCAGAATAAAAAAGGTTTTTATTCACGCTTTTCCATAAACACAACATCGTGCTTCTTTATATACACGAGGTCCTTAATCATATTTTAATATGTGTGCTTATATGTTAATAGGTTTATGTATGTCCTTCATTGGGCATTAATTTGTACACTGCACTGCATCACTCCTACCTTACTCAAATATACAGTCGTGTATAAAAAACTGAACAAATCCGAAATCGCCTCAATTTGCGAACTTTTTATTGAAATGATTGTTAGGTGCTTATAATCAGGGGCGTTCCTAGGGGAAGGAAGAGGGGTGTAACATGCCCCTCCCCCTAATTATACAAATTAAATAACGATTTTGTCGGGCAAATACCGATAACTAGTCGGGCGAATAGCGCAGGAAAGCCTAAAAATGAGGGTTAAGAGGACCCTGAATGTGTCATTTCTTGTTACCTGAGGCTCCAAATTTTAAAACATTTTTTTCACTCAGTGACGCCTCGTGGGCAAGGATGTCATTAATTGGTTTCGTAGCAATCAAGATCACGCACCATAAGTTTTTAACCTTTCCATCGTCAGGCACAAGCTTTCACCCTCTAAAGCTTACACCCTAGTTATAATGTAGAATAGATAGCAAAATTAAGAAATCTAAAACTTCAAAACCCGGACGGGTTTTGCCATTTACAACAAGTTATAGAAACTTTAATGCTTTAAAGTAATTTTGACTTGGTAGGTGGAAAATATGTTGAGTGTTGTTTTGCTGTTCAACATTTCAGAAAATTGTAAACCGTTCAAAATGTCGTTCAAAGCTCCATGTTTTGAGCAAAATCGGCTTTATGCATGCTTAATTTACCTAATTTACAGACAGCTCCAAACTCCCTGTCCTGTTCAAACGAAGGCAACATGTTGGTCCAACATCACCCAACATTGTTGGGCCAACAATGTTGCATGATGTTGGCTTCGTTTGAACAGGCCTTTAAAAAACATAATTCTTTATTTAGAAAAATAGAAGTTTGCGTGGCGTTTTGAAGGATTTAGACCCGAGCAAGACTTGAAATTTTGAATAGCCATAAACACCTAACAAACTTTATACCTACCCGCGCGAAATTACTTTTAAGCCTTCCAATTTTGTGCGCAAGCCATTTTTAATGTGGTCGAATATACGCATCTCCGCTGGGTTATACGCATTTAAATTTCAGAATTTTTAGTTCATTTTACAACATAAGTACCCAAGCAATCTTCATATTTCAAGCCGTTTCGTGACGTTGAGAGCCATTTTGAATTCATACCCTGCAACTCTATTAGGCATAGATGGCCTAGGTTGCACAATGTTTTGGACTTGTTCCATGTATCATCTACTGCATTCTCTGTATTTTCTGCGTCGTCATTCGTTTCCGCGGATAATACATCATAATAATAATACACCTTCACCATCAGCTGCGACCGTTTAAAATGAGACGAGTTTCGAGTCTTTATCGCACCATCGCGAACAGCCGTGATTATACTACCGTTTATGCCTTTTATACCCCAGCCAGGTGGGGGTAACTCAATG
Organism: Muricea muricata; assembly: GCA_963855995.1. Lineage (NCBI taxonomy): Eukaryota > Metazoa > Cnidaria > Anthozoa > Malacalcyonacea > Plexauridae > Muricea > Muricea muricata. Next base: position 37,095,963 of record OY979717.1, on the reverse strand, counting down.
AACTCGTACCTGAACGTCACAAAATCACAATTGCTTCAAATTGATAACGAGTATACTCAATCCTAAACAAAATACTGACAAAACAAAACAACAAGATATGCCTCCCCAACACCCGAGAGGCGAATGGGCGGCTGCCAGGGGAGCGAGGTGGGGCGAACGAACAGTTAGCAACCGGCAAGCAATGAGGTGAGTGGTACAATCTCCGACCAAGTAACTATGCAGCGAGCACTGTTCGACCTTAACTTCCTTTATTGATACCTAATAAATACATTTAGTGATCTCATAAAATTATAACCTATGCCCACTGCCGATTTGTAGGGATATAGACGATAGCACGGCGATGCGATCGAGTTTGGCGATGCAAACAAACTTGGCGATAAGATCAAACAAGGCTCCTGAGATGTTTGTCCACGGTCACAACTAACACCAACACATCTCGAACTTAAACGGCACCCACTACAAACAATCCCCAACGCCTATTGGGGTTGGAGAAGGTTACCGTTAACCTAGTTCGGATGTCTCCAACCCTACAGCGGCGGAGCAACACTCATAAACGTGTCCGGTGCAGGACGAATAAAACGTCGATACCCCTGACTCGTCCAGCCAATCAAAGTTTGAATGAAATGATTTAGGAGACCCGCAGCAGACGCCGACTCTTATTCAAAAGCTATTAGAAGAAAACTGACCCGAAACGCCAGCTCGTTGAAGAATGACGTGGAGATAATGGTTGATCCGATCGGCGGTAAGAGGACTATGATCTGACCAAACGAACAACGGGCCTGCGAGCGAACCACTATGGGCGAGAAGCATGGCTGGAGATAAATGACCATCGGTAACACCGATGTAGAGAAAGTGACCAGGTCCAGGAGGATCTGTTTTGGAAAACTTGATGTGAAGACGGAGTCAAGGTGAAGGCTGGCCAGGTAAAAACTCAATGTCAGTGACAGCAAGATGAGGAGCGGGATCGAAGGGAGGAGGTGACGTAACTCGCTGAACACGACGGAGTGTCAGTTTGCTTTGCATTGGGTTGCTGTAACCCCAGTCAATCAGTATAGTACGAACGAACGGCTGCTAAATAAACTGCGACGCTGGCCGGGGATAGAGACTGTGCTAGCCAGGAAACAAACGTCATCAGCTGATATTCGGACGCAGGAATGGGTGAAGATGGAAACAAGTCAGGGAACAACGTGCAAAACGACCAAAATATCTTCAGTCCTGAGGCGTACGTACGACGAGACAGCTGAACCTCGAGATAAAAAGGCAAAACACTACGAAGAGGGACCGAAAACTAAGGCAGAAACTGCAATGTAGCACGGAAGGCAGATGGAAATGCATATTGCAAAAACAGTCTGACCAGCCTAAGGTTTTGATTCTGTCGTCACTACAAGGCAGTTTATAGTATCAATGTTATCAATGACCCTGAATTTGGTGAGGCGAACAAAGTTTTTCTTGCTAAGTGTGTTTGGCTAAAACAACAGGGTCTGGCTAAAGTCGAACATATGTCACCGATCTGTGAAGAAGACCTAAAGAAACTATAAGAAAGCGGTGCCTTTAATCAAAATAATCCAAAAACACTCCAAGACAAAGTCTTTTTTGAGATTATGTTGTATTTCTGTTGACGAAGCAGACAAAACTTCCGAGAATTGCGAAAGGACGACTTTACATATCAAGTTGACGAAAAAGCCAGGAGCAACGTATGTTTGCCAAACAAGAGACGAGGTGACAAAGAACTGAAGAGAGGACGACGCCTTGTTCGAAGGTGGGACAATATTTAACAAACCAGGTCCTCAGTGCCCAGTGGCTTAATTTGAAAGGTATTTGCAGCACTTGAATCCGAAATGCGAGTTTCTCTTTCAGCGTCCTAAAAAAAACATTAGCCCATCTGATGATTTATGGTACGATAAAATGGTTGTCAGTGAGCGTTCGCTTGGCAAGAAAATGAAAAAAATCTCACAAGATGATGAACTTTCAAGGTGTTATACTAACCACCCAATAAGAGCAACTGCAGTAACCATCCTGGACAACTCGGGAGTTGAAGCTCGTCATATTATGGCTGTAAGTGGGCACAAAAGTGAAGCCAGTATCCGAAATTACAGCAAGACGTGTATGTCAACAAGGAGAAAGATGTTCTAAATCCTGACTACAGCTCGAGTAAGAGAGCAGGAGGCGATGCAAGTCATTATGAGGATCAGCTTTCACCTACTCTGAGTTTTTCACAAGAAGAAACACATGTACAAAACTCGCAGGTTACAAAAACTTGTAATTTTTTTTAACTGCTACGTAAACTTTCGAAAGTGAACTGTTTCAGACTGCATGCGTGTCTTTAAACTCAATATTTACAATATTTACAAATATAAAGTTGGTTTTAACGTTGTCTCATTGAGCTTCTTTCATACGAGGCTTTCGTCTAAATATAGTGGATTCCTTGTAAACTTTCATGGTTTTGAAAGTAGTGAAGCTGCATGATGCGTTTATGTATGCAATAGCGTAATAAATATTTTGCCATGTGCATGTGTATATGAAGGGCTTTAGCCATTACTTCAGTTGGAGCCAGTTGAGAGCCTGTATCATTAGTATTACATTAAATAATTTTATAAAAAAAACAATCCGGCTTTCGCATGGTATCAAGATTTCGAGACCTCGGTCAAAGTTATCTGCCTTAGCGTCGCTTCGGCAGATAACTTTGAATCGGTCTGGATAAGTATATACAGGTTATCGCGCTCAACCTCATCCAATATACATGGTATAAACAACTTACTTTATGGTTCGTTCATTTGTACGATTTTTATTAGACGCACTTGTTGTGAAAGATTCATAAAAATCATTCATAAAATCGACGCACTCGCCAACCATGCAGTAATCTCTAAAGGCACAAGTATGTGATGAAACTGTATATATTAACATGGAAAATGTTTTATACTTCTAAAATCATGACACGGCTTTTCACGCGAGAAAAACCGTACGTAAATATCAGTATCTACATAATAATCATCTTTTCTATTACCGAAGAACGTTTTTCATGTGTTCTGCTTTGAAGGCGAGAATATTTGTCGGATATAAGTCTTCGTACGCTTGGTGGAGTTCTTTTAAGAGCTGTCACGCAAATACATAAAAAGTAGGGTAAACATGCGGTCAAAAACATCTTGCACTCTTTGTGGAACAATAAAACTAGCTTGATGTTGTTGACCCTGTGCCTTAGGCTTCCACCTTAACCAAAAATTTGGAGGAACCTGCTCCTGAACATGTGGTAATACATCTGGAAGGTACGTGTATTTCTTGAAATTTACTCTAGGAGATTTGGACCGGGGGTCCAAATCTATGGGGGGGGGGTCTAAATCCGCCGTGACATCGGCCCTCTTCCCCCATCCTGCTGCACACACATGAATTAAGAAATACAAAATATTTTTCGTGTTTCTGTCAAGTTGTGTATTAATTATATTATACTGAGCACAATCAGCACCATGTTTTTTAAAGACCATTTTAGATATATAAGTACTACCATAATAACTTTAGCGAGCATTGTGACGTATTTTGCGGGCTAAAATAAAAAAATCAGCGGGCTAGAATACATTTTAGCCCGCTGACGTAATAGCCAATGTATAAATAGTCGGAAGCCATTTAAGTGTACTTGTTTTTTTGAAAAACAAAGTTAAACGTTAAACGTTAAACGTTAAAAGGGCTTTAAAGTTATTATAATAGTAATAGAGTTGATGTTCCTGGGCATAAATATGTTTTTGGCCCTCCTCAGAGCTCATTTTAACCCTCGCTACGCTCGGGCTAAAATGATTCTGAGTCGGGCCAAAAACATATTTATGCCCGCGAACGTCAACTCTATTGTTATAGTAGGGCCTGTTGTGATAAATTCTGACATACAGACATTGCCTTGAAATGGTGACCTACAGAAAATGAAATAGCAACATCTGACGAACTGGAAAGTTGGCTTAAACCTTCCACATCATATGGAAAAAAGGTTTGTTATTAAAACTCTCAAGTGATGTGTTATGATGGCAACAGATTGCCAACCAACATAAGTAAAGTGTAAAACAAGAGTACAAGACGAAGGGGTTCTATATGTTTAATACCTTGCTCGACTTTCGCCATCCGTCTCGTCTATGTCGCTCGCATCGCCGTCAATAACTTCGTCTTCGTACTGGTTTTCCATTGGCAAATACTGAAGAATATTTCGCAGCCCTCCTGCCCCCCCCCCCCCCCATCTATACAAAGTCGTACCCATGCTTTTTCTTGTCAGTCATCTCTTTATTTTACATTTGGCTGGCGCCATGTTTTTTTTTACATTTGGCTCCAGCAAACAATCTATGGTTGTTTATAAATAATCTGATCATGGTTTATAAACCATCTCTGGATTAGTCATTTTTACTGTATGTTGTCTATAGATGGTCTATATACAATGCAAGCTTTAAGGTTTGTTTAAGATCGTCCTAAATAATCCTGTTGTGGTTTGTAAATAGTCTATGGATTGTTTATAACTAAATTGATCATGTTTATAAACCATCTCTGGATTGTTTATTCTTTCTCTACATAAATGGTTTATATACAATCTAGGGGTTGTTTAAGATAGTCTTAAATAATCCCGTGTTGGTTTATAAATAACCATAAATTGTTTATAAATAACCATGGTTATTTATTCAGAACACAGACATTGTTTGTAAATAATGTATTAATTATACAGTGTGTCCCAGAAAAAAGTCCCCCTTTAGAAATGACACTATTGTTGAATGCTCTTAAATTGCGTTATTATGCCTTAGGGAAATTAAATTAGCTTCTACATGTAAAACGACAGCAACACAATAATTACGTCAAATTATAACAATGACAATACTTCTGCCATCCGTGTAGACAATTCGTTTAAATTCCCAGAGGCATAATAACAATAGAGTGATTTCTAAAGGGACTTTTTTTGGGACACTTGTACAGGGTGTCCCAAAAAAACCCCAAAACTATTGAAATCACCTATGTTAACATTTGAATGCCCTAGCACTTGTTAAAGAATTAAAATATCTTTGTAAAGTAAGTTTGTTTTCCTCATAGGAATATTGATAAAAACCAAATTGAATAGGCTAAAATAACCCATGCATAAAATTTGATTGCATTTTAAACATGCACTCGTAGGTTTAGTTTTTTTGTCTGGCATAAAAATGGTGAACACTGAGTATTACTATTAATTATGACGGTTATGTCAATAGTTAAAATCCACTCGTGGGTTCAATTTAGTGCTAGGCATTGAAATTCTAGCAATAGATCATTTTCAATAGTTTTTGGGGTTTTTTGGGACACCCTGTATAACTAAATAATGGAGATCCGATTCATTACGGAACTTTAAGTATTCCCATAGGTATACAGAGAACAGATCGTGACTAAGTACACAGTACAGGATGAGTAAAAAAACTGATACTAGCGAGCTGGCATCACTAGTTGAATTGGTTTACGCACTGTGTACTAAATCACGATCTGTTCTCTGTATACCATGGGAATACACCGTAATGAAATTCGCAGCTAATTGGAATTTGAAAGAGCATCAGTTTTTTTTACTCAGCCTGTATATTTTTTTTACATTTGGCGCCCAATACTTTTCTGCCTTTAGTTGAGTCTAAGATACGATCAAATCGCCGAAATGAAAGTACTTCACTAACTCAAAATGGACGATGTTGCGCATGCTAGAATCAAGTTTTCCGTCTTCAGGGCGTCGATTAAAGACAATTAGAGAGTTTACGATTCACAACACGACTTGCTCGACAACGCAACGTAAATTTTTAGCTTTATAACAAGCGCTAGCTGAACATTTTGATATGATATTTCAATGCTGCTTCAAATAATCTTAAGCACTGAAACGTTTGACCCTTACAAATGCGATTGGTGCCGAATTGTGGAGTTTAAATAAACGGCTCTAAAAATCACAATTGGCTCCCACGTGGCTCTAAGGACGCGATAATCCTTGGACTTAGTTTAATGACGTGTTGAGAACGACAATGCCGTTGAGAATTCCTCTGCCTGGCACCATAAACCACTCACAGTTCGACCAAATTTGCTTGTTTTAAAACCGCGTCGTCGAGTCGCCTCGCCGCAGATCGTAAATTCTCTAACGATACGATCAAAACGCCGAAATGAAAGTTTCTCACAAACTACGATGTTAGGTGCAATCTACCACGAAAGTTTTATTTTCGGCTATTTTCTTTTCTTGATGCTGTCACAAAGTCTGGCAAGTATAGGGGTGTTTTTTTGTAAACAAATTAATGTCGTCAGTTGTAGGTTTCAAAACGAACAGAATAAATCAACATTCTATTATAAGTGATCATTATTACTAACCTGATCTGACCGTGAGTAAAAGGCCTGGAACTAGCAACCAAATAGAAATCCGTTTTGCTGTTGTTAATCACTTATGTCTTTTGTTTTCCTTTGTGAAACTTAGTAACTGTCTTTAATGTACAAAATTATAAGTCTGCCAGAAATTTACAAACAAAGTAAATTATATTTCATGAGAAATTTCATAATAAAAATGGATTTCTATTTGACAAGTAGTGCCAGTACTTTTCCGTGTTTTCAGATCAACTGGTATACAAGCTCTAGAACAAGCTCCACCAAGTGCAAGAGAGAAGAATTGAGAATGAGAACACTGAGGGAAATCAGCAGTTTACTGTCAGACCTGTTCGGATCCCCCCCCCCCCCACCCCCATCTGGTTAGTTTCCAGTTAAAAGTCCAGGCTTTACTACACCTTTGAGTACTATCTATGTAAAGGATAAAAGCCGAAACCCAATCCATTATTCAAAGATGGACATGCACCGAGCCCGCAAGGCGAGGTGCAGTCCATTCTCTCAAATAATGGATTGGGTTGAGGCTTTTAGCCTGCTTAAAACCTAGCTTGCATAAAAATTATAAAAATTTATGTATGCATAGGAAATAATGGACGTCATGCAAAAATGAGCATGCAGCAAATATTGTCAAGTGCGAAGTTGTTGGTTGAAGTTGTAAGAGAATGGCGGAATGTAGTGAAAGCGACGGAGAATTGTTCATAACACAGTCGAAGTACAGTAGCAGAGAGGTGGGCAAGTTCAAGTTCTGTTCGGGCATACAAGCGAACAAGTGATGAACAGCAGCAACAGCTCATGAGTAAAATTCTGCATGGTGATCGAGGGAATAGTTTTGGAGAGAAGAAAGTTAAAAAAGGCGGGAATGAGGAAAGAATACGGAAATTGAAATTGAAGCGGGAGATTTAAAACTCAGTGTGAAAAAATGTTGAGTGTTGTAACTAAAACGATTAAGTTTTGGTGTGTTATGTCATGGATGACGAATAAATTAAACTAAATGTATATTGCTATTTATTGAAAAATAATGGACAGCATCCAATATTTAAAAAATAATGTAGGGTTGTGAAAACTAATGGAGAGCTAGCTGTCCATTATTAAAAATAATGGACAGCTAGAACAATAGAATAACTAATTAGCTGGGTTTTAAGCCTTATTAAACGAGTCTAGTCCATGTTTCACTAATCAGGGCTTTTGAATCCAGTGCCTGTTTTACTAAATAACTTCAATTCATGTTTTACTAATGAGTCTAGCCCATGTTTTACCATATGCACCTCTGGCAGCAAGTACTGCCTCAGAGTCACTGCTAAAATCACTGCAATTAGAATGCTTAAAAACCATTAGCTAAAGAAATTATACTAAAACAGCTAAGTAAAAAATGACATTGATTTATTCAAATTAAATTTTCTCAATTTGCTGAAGTAACCAATCACTGCAATTAAAATGCTAAAAACCATTAGCTAAATAAATTATACTAAAACTGTTTAGTAAAAAATGACATTGATTTATTCCAATTCAGTTTTCTCAAGTATTTAGTTTAGTGTGATGTGACTAAATTTTTGAAGTTATGACAGAGAAAGTCAGAAACTGTTTTATGGACTTCGAACTTTCTAAAGAATATTTTATTATTTTATATATTAATCAAATCCACAAATGCTTTAGTAGCTCAAACAGACATGGCAATATATTTTTAACATATTTTGATATTGGCTTATTGATAAGAACCTATGAAGAAACAATAATGTCCATGGTTAAAGTTCTCATAGTTTCTCAAATATTGAAGGAAAAAAAGAACAAAAACACAAACCAATCATCTGCCATATTAGTTATTTGAGAGCATAAAAAGCTTTTTTTAAAGAAGCTATTTGCAATTTTTATGTTTGCTGCTAAGATACACTGACACTTATCTAATTCTCAGTAAGTTTTAAACAGTCTACTCTATTGCTATGTCAGGAAATGAACCTAATTATACTGAAAACAAGATGGCAGGCAGCCAGTATCATTTGTCTTTCAAACATGCTAGGAATATTTAATTAAGCATGCTAGGAAAAACTCTACTAATCTTTTTTGCAATTGCTTCATGCACTTTAAGCTGGGTTCTTATCAATAAACCAAAAATGAAATATATTGCAATATTCCTTTAACAGGTCGATGCCCAAGAATTTTTCAAACCCTTTTCTTAGTCCACAACCATCTATCCTTCCCAGTTTTTCCCTTTGGCCTTTTCCCAAGCCATCGTGCACGACCAGCTTTGCCAATAATTTCATGCTTGTGATCAACATTGGATGCTCGGCCAACAGTGCCCAAACAGTCAATGCTGATGCTTTTCTCTTTCTTGGATGGAAGCTGTACGACAGCATATTCATCTGTCTTTCGGATGAGCTGAACAGACGTACCTGCTGCTCTTGCCAGTTGGGCACCTTTGCCAGGTTTCAACTCAACATTGTGAACAACAGTTCCAATTGGCAATTTTCCAAGGGGGTATGCATCACCAGATTTTATCCGAGATATTGATGCGGGGCTGTTTCGTGAGGCTGTTAAAACATCACCAACTTCTACCCCATCTGGTGCAATAACAAGTTTCTGCTTGTTGCTGCCATTTCCAGCACATAATGCTATTCTGGCTGACCGACATGGATCATATCCAATTTGTAATATTTTATCCTTAATGACTTCTGGTACTTTGGCATCATTCTTCATAGGTGCCCTGAGAAAATCAATGATTCTGTAAGTCTGAGGATGACCCCCACCCCTATGGCGAATGGTTATACGACCGGTGTTATTGCGCCCAGATCTGCCGATGCCCCTTCGAACCAAGCCATCTTTGAGATATTTAGGAATGGGCATGTTGGGAATACATCGACGCTCTCGAATGTAAGAGTAAGCTGTTCTTCCACAAAAAACTGGTGATGTTACTATGCTTCTTAATCCATTTTGTGCACTTGCAAAACAGCAAATCCCACTTATAGGACCATGTTTTAACCACTGAAACATGTTTCTTTGATATTTTCCCGTATTTACGAAAGTTTATCCCTCAATAGACGATTCCCACTAAATGAAAACACAATACTAAAAAAGAAATATAAATTTTTCAGTGCATCTTTGAGCGTGGACTGTTGTTCGCAGGCTAATCATCGCGGCTTCATCGTGTAGAATCGTAAACACTCGTAAAGTCGACTGAATACGAAGATAGTGCAGTACCAAACTGTTCTGTGGTGATACATAATAAAAGTTAGTTTTTTACATTTCATGATTATTTTAACAGCTTTTGTTATATTTTTTGGGACGTCTACTGCATAATCTAAATTTATGTGAAGTCAATGTTATTTTAGATCAAACTGCTGGATTTTTGCCTGTTGTGAGGCGATGTGGCGTTCTGCTTTGTGCGTCACGTCGTGGCCAGTACCGACCAAGTTTGCAAGATGTTTGCCAAAATTAACTGCGGGTAAGTCTTTGTAGAGGTTGATATGAATTACAAAAGTTTTTTTTCAGGTGATATTTTGAATTATTTTTAATAATACTGTTGCTAACCAAATGGTTTTGGTTGGGTTGTCTGTATGAGTGGATGAGGCCATTCAGCCAAACATGCAATGTCAATCTTTAAATAATATAGCACAGAATAGGCAATGTGGTGTAAACTATAGAAAATCCTCTTTATTGTCTTAGTGTAAGTGCCATTTGTCGTTGATTTACTCCTATTCTTGCAAGGTTTTTTGTCAGCTCGGTGTGTGGAGTGGAAAGTTTGTACTGCACAACTGAGATATCGGGCATGCAATTTTGATGTCTACTATATATTTTCTATTACAATTCGTAAATCTTGGGCATGCAATTTTCAAATTTTCCAGTGTGGATTACTTGGTCCACTGGCAAAGTAGCCCAAACAACTCGGTCCACTTCACAAGTCCACCCGGTCCAGCATCTAAGCCATCTAGGTCCTGCATGAAACAGGGAATGGTTTTTTGTCGTTCACATGGAGATAAAAGAGTTGAAAAGGCAATTGCTCAGGACACCTTTCAGTTTCTACTTTAAAAAATCCGGATTTCAGAATTGCCAAAACTTCCACTGATTAGACTGTCACCTCCTCATTATTCCTTGCAAAATTCTGTTCAAAATTTGGGGTTCTAATATGCTAAGTTAATAAGGTTGTTTTAAAAGTAGTTACAGTATTTTCAAAATTATGCTAAAAATTGACAGATATTTGGAATTAAAGGCCAAAAAAGCTAAAATGTTGGTTTCAGGTTTCACAGTCATATTTTATGCCAGTAGGTAGGTTGGTCAGAAACCTGAAATCAACATTCTGTTTTATTTGGCAAAAGACGTCAACTTTATTGGAAGGATTTATTGAGTGCTAGTTACAAGCAAAATATTGAATTCTGTTCAGTGTATATTTAAGCATTATTCACGTTAAATAAAAAGTAAATATATCTAAATAAAGCACCACAGTAGCTGAAATGAATTGGTCCTAAAGACTGTTGTCTCTTCTTGTCATTTGCCATGCCCATCCATTGGAATCACGGTTGGCGCAAGCGGTAATAGCATGTTTCACCACTTTGAAACCGAGTCTGGTGTGCATTTGGTATTTCGTTGAGTTCCCATAGATAAGCTGATTTTAGTGAGGGAGGAAAACCAAAGTACCCAGAAAAACTACAAAGTAATTGCCAGATGCTGTTGTGGTGACTCTGCCCTTGTGGCAAATTACTCGGATGCAGGCATACGGAATGCACTCCTTCTTCAATTAACGGCATAAGTGGTTTCAAGAATCGGGTGCGTGAAATCAAAAGTGGCCAGGGTTTTTGTAGGTATAGAAACTTTATCCAGGTTATCTATTTTCAGATCAATCGTCTCGAGCCGCCAAAAAAAGGTACGCATGCCCAGAATTAATTACGCACGCGCATTGTGGCTGGGAAGTTTGCATAGCACACAGTTCACCATTGTATTTTGATACAGATATTTATGCAGGGTAGTCAAAATATTCAGTAAAGTATTTACAATCTGATTTTTGGAAAAGGGCATGTAGTTATACTATATTGCAAAATACAATAATTATAATAAAAGAAATTATATTCCTGCTTGAATGCAACCACATGGTAGCTTGTTTCACCCTTGTACTGCTGTATATGAAAAGATTTTTTATGAAAGTTAATTTTGGCTTAGGTAGGCTAATTTAGTTTTTGGCTTAGGTAGGGCTAATCTAGTTTTTAAGTTAGGTAGGGCTAATGTAGTTTTTGTGTTAGGTAGGGCTAATTTAGTTTTTGGGTTAGGTAGGGCTAATCTAGTTTTTAGGTTAGGTAGGGCTAATGTAGTTTTTGTGTTAGGTAGGGCTAATTTAGTTTTTGGGTTAGGTAGGGCTAATTTAGTTTTTGGGTTAGGTAGGGCCAATTTGAAATTGTTACTCCTGAGGCAGTAATCATTATTATTCTATTGTTGATCGATCATGTCAAACTAAGTGAGCAAATGTAGATGTATGTGGTTTTGCAAGTGCTGTGGGTAATTGTTTCAAGTCTTATTTAAGTAACCACAGTCAAAACTGTTATGTTACCGATCACCTTTCTAATAATCGTAAATTACTCTGTGGTATTTCACTGGGGACTGTTTTAGGACCATTGTTACTTTTTTATTGCAACAGCCCAATGGAATAATAAATATTAAAATAAACAAGACGCCTGCGAAGTCGTTCACTCCCCCTGCCAAAACGAAAATGGGCGCAAGGTCAGGCAGGGCTGTAACTAGAGTGTTCATTGGGGGTGGGGTGTATTCACTTATTTCTGTTCTGCCTAACGAATTCCTTTTTAAATCAGTTGTTATTAGGGTACCTTCCAAGGTATTTTAACACATTGCTAGCACATCTTATGTAACCACTAAGATAACCAAAAATCAATGTCCGAGTGACTTGCCAGGCACTCTGCCCAGAGTCCTAGTAAGATTGCATATTTGCATTTTTTAGAATTTAATTTAAATTAAAGACTTTCATAGTACATATATTAAACAAGATTCTTTTGACATAATACCACCAACATATGGCTGTTTTATTTTTGGGTAGTTGCAAGTAAAGAAAATTTTACTAAAAGTGTATACAATACATAAAAATATTAACTTGATAGCATCACTTAAATCAACTCTGTAGCACACTGCCTGAAGTCCCCACGATATAATTTGTTGGGAACTTTAGACTAACATATGTATTTCTGGAATTGGAATGTTAACTGGAACCGGAAATGGAATTGGAACCTTTTATAAATGTATGAGATCCCACAAGCAAATAAATCATTTTGCACGAAATATCACCATCTCAACATAGGTAGAAATAGAAAACCGAAGAAAGAAATCACAACGAATACTTCGTGATTAGAATTAGGAACACGTTTCCTAGTCTCACTCCTTGATCATGGAATGATGGAGTCTATCAAAATTTGCCGTTTTAAAACATTTCTGGTGCAATGTTTTGATAAAGAACCTACCTGTCCCTTTACACTTTCCCGTTACTACCTGTAACTATTACATGTTAAAAATTGTGTTTTGTATATAGATATTTCAGTAGAATTTGCGTTTGATTCTTGTGTAGAAATTTCTAAATTTCTTAAAAGTGGAAACATAACAGAAAATGACAGAAACACGCTCTCAAAACTCCTCTGCGATACATCGCTCCCCGGTAAAGTTTCGCGGTGGAATTTGTCGTTTTAAAACATTTTGCATGAGAATCTTTGCACGTAAACCTTCTTGTGGTTTAAATGTTCTAGCATACATGTTAAACTGCGTGTTTTGTTGACATATTCCGCTAGAAATTGAGTTTAAACGCCGTGTTTAGGTCGGCTCACGCGGCTTGTGCCCAGCCGTTTCAACCATGAGCGCTGCGCCAACTTGCGACACCGAAAGAAAAGAAGAAAAAAAATCGGAAAAAACCCCAGAAACGGGGCTAATTTAAAATTCCGCCTCGCCTACGGCAGGCAGAGTAATAAGTTTCCCGTTTTCTTGAGTTATGTATTTAGCAGTTAATGTGAAAGCTATACTCTATCTTGCTAGAACAATATTTCGGCATTATTATTTAAAGGGGTTATGTTCTCACAGCTACTGTAATTTCGTGATGTTAAACCATTTATATAAATTCTAAACTGAATTAACTAACTTTTAATTTTTAATTGTAGTTCAAAGCTATGTTGCTGATGCAGCAGCAGAGAAAATTGAAGTTTTTGTTGATGATCAGAAAGTGTTAGTAGATCCTGGCACAACCATACTGCAAGTACGTTGAAGTAAATAAGTGGGGCTTGATGGGGTTTCAGTGGCGAAGTGGTTAGACCACTTGCCTTTCACCTCTATGGTGGTAGGCTCGATTCTAACTCGAACCCATTCCTCATGTGAAAAGAAAATCGTGGGTTTTTTCCATTGATATGTATGAAGACTTGATATCGCATCGTGATACAAAACCTGAATAAAATTGAAGCCGGAAACGTCATGTTTTGAGATCGGCAACCATGTTGAATGGCCTCACTCAAGGAGTGAATCAACATGGTTTTTCTTAGAAAACTGATTTTTAGGAAGCTTTTGACTTGAAATATAAAACTTTTGTTTCAAAACGAGAGCAAAACACCCTGTAGTAGAAATCTATAGCATTCAATGCTCAAGTTCAGTCATAGAATATAGTTGCAAGTCAAGAAATATGACGTACTTCCGGCTTCAAACCCAACAAAAGATGCGCTATCCAGCTTTAATACATATCAGTGGTTTTTGTCTGGGTATTTCGGTTACCTCTTGCAGGGAGTGTTGGCTGGGTTAGTAGTTTCAAGCTAAAGCATACTATTGTGGTGCATTTTTTGTGATGTGTCCACTTAGTTGTGCAATTACTGGAGGAGGGACTCGGCGAAAACAAGCGGCTCCAAAAAACATGGCAGATTTTGACTCCTTATCCTGATCGTTATTACCACTGACCCAGCTCATTTCTGAGCCCGCTACAGTTTCACTTCCTCCTGGTTTTTGCTAAAAGATTAATAGCATTTTAGTGTTTTGATATCTTTTTAAACCATCACCATGTATACAAAGACGTACAAGTCGAAGAAGTCCCTAAAGGAGAACAAACCAGCACAAAAGTTTTGAAAGATAAGGGAAAAGGCGACACTGATTTCGCAGGAGCTCAAACTAGATAAAGCTCAAACTGTTACTGATGATTTTTGTTCATGCTTGTGCTATTCAAGAGCTTGGAAAATATTGTGGGTTGAATCTCCTGGTTTATACCTAAAAATGTATGCTATTTGCGGGCTATTCTTCGATAATTTATACAAAAATTACTATATTGTAGCACCTACAATTTCATGATATCTTGTGGCATAATGTGTCTAAAGTCTGATGAAGCTTTATTTAGGATTCGATAGCTCGAGCAAGTATCACTAAAAGTTCAGTTCTATTCAGTTCGGTTTAGAATATAACAATGGTAACTGGTCACCGCAAACAGTACTGTGTCTAGTTACTATACACTACGTGTCTACGCATGTAAACATTTATTTACCTCGTGTAAAAGCGTGCATTATAAGCAGAAAAAGCAATGAAGTTCTTCGTTGCTGGATTCTCTCTTTGATTGCTGTTTTGTGCCGTATTTATCATGTTTTGCATATTTTTAACACTATAGTGAATCTACATTTCACGGCGTATGCGGCGTAAGCATACTACTATCCACAGTAATAATATTGTAATAATGTATTTCTGACTAGAGCCTAATAAAGTTCTCCATTATTAGTTTTGAATTAAGTATCGTTTTGATTGGCTGATCCCTGCCTTACCTACTTCCGGTTTGATATTCTGGAATTTATGAATAATTAATATGCGTAACATGTCATGCAGAATTGAGTCAAAATTTGACGATCTTATGCAAAAGTTAAGGGTACGCTTTGCATGAAGGCCGACTGCTGCGATAACGCTGATGTTTTTGCCCAGCCTGGTAAAAGTATTATCTACCAGTTGATCCAAGAGTAAAGACAGCCTTACTTAGTGAACCGAGCCAAGGAGAAATGTGCTGTGGCAGAAATTAGGAAAAATTATCTTCGTAATTCCCCTTGTTTAAATTATGCAAAAACAAGGTCAAACAGTTTGCATCCTATGAAATAGAGGCCGCTGAAATCGGGGAATTATTTGATGTGGACTGTGAATTTTTTGTAAAAAGGACATCATGATGTATAATTCGGCAACGCTGAGGAATGTGAAAAACTTATTTTAAAATTAGCTATGCTAAACATACAGCAAAAGCGAATATGGAATCATCAATGATTGCCAAATGTCTCATTCTGAGTATAAGCCAGAAAACCAAATTTAAGAATTTGGAAAGTATTATTTGTCGGAATAATTGGAATTGGAATTTGATTGGGAATTTGATTGGGAACTTGATTTGACAGTATTGTATCAAGTAGGACATAGCATTACCAGGGTTGGTAGACTGGCTGCATAAATAAGCCAAATTTTTAACAATAGTAATTTGCTTTTTGCCCTCTATGTTATTTTGACGGTACTAATGACAGTTTGGCTTATTTATTCATAAAATTTACCAACCCTGAGCATTACAGCAGAACATATAAACTAAAGGCCTAATAAATAAAGTAATTTAAAAATAATTATTTATAATAATAATAAAACATATTTTAAAAATAATCTGCTTGAATGACACTTATTTCTCCAGCAAAATATAAACTGTCCCATTTGTAACCTGCTAATGTTATGAATTTAAAAAAGATAAGTTTTTCAAATAAAGGATAGGTGTGAGCATGATGTTGTTTTAAAATTTATCATGCTGGTTATTTAGTCACGATTCACTTATCACAGTTACTTGTGATAAAATCCATAAATACATCGTATAGGATGAACAATTTGTTTAGATATATTTGAAATGAGCTGGAGTATTTAAATATTTACCAGATTGCAATTGTTCCACAACCAAATTATTCAAATTACAAATTATTGTGGCCTCTTCATTTCATGAATGTCATTAATTAAATCCACTGCTTCTACACTGCGACTCACGATATTAGTTTTATAAGATATTTATGCCGTACGTATTCAAAAAGCATTGCTATTCACTAAAACTTACGAACATCAAAACAAAGTTGTGAGAAGATCTTTACGATGTTGATATTTGATGTTAGTCACATGACTGAAAAAATGTGGCGCTGTTTCATATTTGATGCGGGCCACGCTATTAGTTTTAAAAATATGATAACACGACAGGACGTCGTTTTTAACTTAATTGGAAGTGGAAACGACATTCTTTAACCAAAAACAGCATAGGTAACAAAAAGCGAATGTTTCAGCTAGAAAATAAACGAACTTGGTGTCATAGTTGAAGGATTTTTCAAAGATTACGAGGAACGTTGGAAAAGAGGGATTCTGGATTTCTAAAATGGATAAGAATGGGAGGTATTAGGCGTTTGAAGGAGAACTGTTCGTAAATTATCATGATCAACGTCTATCAACATTTTGAGAAAGTTTGCTTTGCCATATATCTTCAAAACTAGCAATGATGGATTCCTGGTAAGCAATAATGATTCTAAAAATATACCTTAACTTCTGTTATGAAAGAAACGTTTGAAACTGGATCAAGCGAAAAGTGCTTGAAAGCACAACAGGTCGAGACAGACAAGATAGACAAGTGGAGATCAGTATAATAATGCCCTAATGATGGGAAAAGGAACTTCTGATGAAAGGTTTTAGGTACCCACCAAAGGAGTGGTAGAACGATCATTTAGATCTGTATTATTAGCAACCAACATGTCTTCATATGTGCCTAAATGTGCAAAAGAGACGTCTGATCCCTATTTCCGCTGTTACCAGCAGAACTCGTTTACTTTACCACTTTTTTGTTGACTCTTTAGCCTCGCCTGTCACATACCATCATTGAATATCAATAATTTAACCCATGCATGCGTTTTCCAAGCTTTATCATGCTGATTTCGTCTGGCCGTCAAAAGGACAAACTTCTGTTGTGCTCTGAAGTATTTTTTTGCCTCAATCCAGTTTCAAACGTTTATTCCACTACACCAGTGGAGTTACTTTTAGAATTATTATTGCTTACCAGGAATCCATCAGTGCTAGTTTTGAAGGTATATGACAAAGCAAACTTTCTCAAAATGTTGATAGACGTTGATCATGATAATTTACGAGCAGTTCTCCTTCATACACCTAATACCTCCCATTCTTATCCATTTTAGAAATCCAGAATCCCTCTTTTCCACCGTTCCACGTAATCTTTGAAAAATCCTTCAACTATGACACCAAGTTCGTTTATTTTCTAGCTAAAACATTCTCTTGTTGTTACCTATGCTGTTTTTGGTTAAAGAATGTCGTTCCCACTTCCAATTAAGTTAAAAACGACGTCCTGTCGAGTTATCATATTTTTGAAACTAATAGCGTGGTCCGCCTCAAATATGGAACCGCGCCATATTTTTTCAGTCATGTGACTAACAACAAATATCAACATCGTAAAGATCTTCTCACAACTTTGTTTTGATGTTCGTAAGTTTTAATGAATAGCAATGCTCATCTTGAATACGTACGGCATAAATATCTCATAAAAGTAATATCGTGGGTCGCAGTGTATAGTTGATACACGCCAGTAATAGTGAAAGAGAAGATGTGAAATTTTACATTTGGCGGTTTCAAACTGTTGATAACATTTATAATAGAGAATAGGATTAAAATGAGAGCTGGAAATTATACCGAAGTATGAGAATTGCAAAAAGGTGCAATTACAAAAAAATATAAATGCAAGTGTACACAAACTGTACAAGTAGTGAAATCAATTACAAATATATAGAGGATATTACACGGTTGCCACTCAGAACAAATCCATATCTTTGAGCATGTTCTATTTATTATACGGAAATTTACAGTTTTACTGTCTTTCTTTCGTACAACCGAAACAAATTTCTTTAAAATCGGCTGTACGTAGCTCGATTGGTGAAATATCCTCTATTTCTCTGTATTCTGTACTGTAGTACACCGAAATAAATTCCTTGAAGATACTGATATCATATAAGGCTTTTTTTGTTGTATTCTCGTTTTCTTGTTGCTCGCAGAACTCATTAATGTCGTTTTCGCTTAATTTCACAAACTTTGAATTTGTGGCCATTTTGAAAACAGCAACGATAGAAAAGGCGGGAATTTATCGATATAGCACTCGCGAGCGTTGCATACGGAAAATACGCCACTGGGGTCCCGGATGCAGTGACATATGGATTCTAAGAGTGTTTTAGTTCTCTATAAAACACCCTTGCCCATATAATAAATAACAATATATACCATGCATGTACTGGCTTATACTGAAAAGAAACTAACATATTAACTTTACTCCTATCAACATAAATATAGTCCACCAAATTACCGTATATTTATTAACTCGGTGTCAGCGCTACACTTGACTGTTTACTGAATTTTACTCTGTAATTCGATTTGTTGTAAACAGATATTCAAATGATCATATTTCGTCGATTTTCAATAATTATCGACTAAAATGTATTCATCTACATAAAAATATCTTCCAATGAAAGATATGTCTTCTCAATCTTGAGCAGCTACAGTGGGTCTTACAGTCGGTTTCAGCAAACTTTACACACTCGAGTTCCGAACTTTATTCGGAAATTGACAAGTGGGCGGGGAATTTTGGAATTACGTTTCGAAGTTCGCAAGCAATTTCGGAACTTCGATTTGAAATTCGGAAATTCATTTCGTGTTTTTTGCCGTCGTTTTTGGGTGACACGTTACCAGCCTATACCAGGGGCTTATTCGTACTGCTCAGCTTAGGAGCGGCCTGTCTGGGCAATAGCCTTTCACTCTGTGGCCCTTTTGACTTTTGTAGGCGATTTAAGTGCACTCGTTTAAGGAGCGCAGCCATATTTTTCTTTGGGGGGTAATTATATAACACCTAACCACTGCGAAGTTATTTATTTCACTTTGACGATTTCGTTTACCTAAAGGGGAATAAAAAATGAAACAATACACTCTCTTTATATCTTCGGCAAAAGAAAAACATCCCACAAATGTTGTACTGACAGATTTTCTCAGATTTCTATTCGCACAAAATTTCTTCACGTTGTTTATGCTAGCAAGAACGCAAGCACAATTGCCTAGATTACACAGCAAAAAACGCACAACCTGTTCTGGCCTGATGAAAACAGCATTGAACAATGTTGTGCTGCCCACATTGTTCAAGGTTGTCAACAATATTGTTCAACATTGTTACACCTGATTGCAGGCTAATTCAGGCTCATCAATTTGTTCAGTATTGTTGACAGCCTTGAACAATGTGGGCAGCACAACATTGTTCAATGCTGTTTTCATCAGGCCAGAACAGGTTATGCGTTTTTTGCTGTGTAGAACGCACGCGCTTCTCATTTAACTCTGCAATGACGTAGACTGGTGACGTAGAAAAATTGGGTTATAGCGCTTATAAAATTTAGCAGATAGATGGATGGTGGGGCCTTTGTATGCGGAAACTGCCTCTCGCGATTGCCTTTCTAGACTATCAGCACAGCCTTTTCTTGCGGCTCAAATTTCTTGCCATAGTGACCTAACTACTCGAATAATACGTTCTTTAGGCATGTGCGATGGTAGGAGCCCAAATACCGAGATATTGTTATCATGACCGTCTGTCCGTTGCTGGAAATTGTCGGATGTGTTTGGTAGAAGTTGAGAAGTCTCCAAAGGTGAGTTTGTCGAGTCTGTAGTCCTATTGCTGTACATCGGCCACAAAGATACAAAGATATCTAAATGTGGCGCAGTTGAACCTCCTTCCATATGAACATGCCGTTCATTTGTATGAACATGCCGTTCATTTGTATGAACATGCCGTTCATTTGGAAGAAGGTTCAACTGTGCTAGGTTTACCTATCTTTGTGGCCCATGGCCATGTACAGAAATACGACTATGTTATTCGTTAATTGAGAAGGAGCCTTGTTTGTTCAGAAGCTGCTCATGTCAGCTTTTCAACAAGCAAATTTGTTTTTGTTTACGGCCGTCGGCTTTTCCTTGGCAAGTAATGACGCTGTACACGCGCGTAACGATTATATTTTAAAAACATTTGGATAAAATTATCGCGAATTAAGGCTTTGAACATTGTTTGAATTCCTCAGTAGCCGGGCTCGTAAAATCTTTGTAAAAACATGAAACTAGTGTTAAAGGAGAGCTGTTAGTGTTTGTACAGCTCAGGAGACGTAAAAGCCGTTCACTAGTTCCCTGAAGGGCTATGCCATCCAATTATACATGTTCAAAATTCAAAGTAAACTACAAGCCTAAGCCTAATGTAACCAATGTTATTGCCTCGTAGATGGAAACATGCCCTAAACACCTTTCGCTCCTGTAGCTTCTCAAAGCCAAAATTTGTCGATCAGAGTTTAATTCCTGCAGCATTTCCTGTGCATGGGTAGCTTTGCATAAACGACTTTCTGTTGTTCACAATATACCCCCTCCTCCCCCAATGGAAATCGGCATTTTGCTGTTTCTGGCCTTTTATGCAAGTATATGTTATGTAAGAATAATATTTTATAACTTTGTCGAAATACATCCGAAACTTTACATATAAAACATCGACATGCCCGCGATCCGCTGACCCGATTTTACATTCGCGATGAATTTGTCAATATTTGTCGTTTTAAAACATTGTTGCTAGCAGAGGAGACAGTCTGATTGATTAATTTGCGCTTGCGTATTTTGTCCCATTCTACTTCGAAGCCTTCGAATTATTTTTTAGCGCGAACTTTAACTTTAGAAGTTAATCCTAGAGTCTATTCTAACGTTGTATACCTTACTTGGGGGACCGAAGAACGTTTTCGAATTTTCAACTTCGACCTCTGCCACTTCTCAGCCACTATAAATGCCTCATATAACTCTTCTAGCTCTGAAAGTTCGTTCGATATGTATTTGCAGCTGGTGAATACGACATTTTCCGAATGTAAAGCTATTGCCAGTGTAGTTGTAAACGTTTGAACAAATAGTACAGTTGATAGCAATATGAGACAATGTTTCCGAGCTGTTTAAGACAATTTAATCAGCGCAATCAAAACACAGCCAACGCATCAGAGAGTATCCGACGTCGCACATTCGAGCCCTGTGATTGGCTGGATATCCTTCACAGTATCCAGGCAGCTCATTAAGGTACAAGTTATGGTAACATTCAGACCGCGCACCGTATCAGAACACGGCAGACGCAGCCAAAAATATTTTTTTAGAATTTTCGGCTTGCTACTTCGGAACGGTATCGGCTTATCTTCGCCAAAAATATTTTAAGCCTAAAAACCAGTCTTAGGGAAATTTACGAGAGTTGGAAAGAATTTTCTTTTTTGAATTCATAAACTCCAATCTTTGTCATTTTTCATGAAAAATGATAAAGATCGGAGTTTATGAATTCAAAAAAGAAAATTCTTTCACACGGAAAATAAATCTGTAAATTATTTAATTTGAACTAAAACTCTTTAAAAACCCGTGCTTGGAAAAATCTGACCGTATAATGAGATACTCTCGATACCCCCTGGATCCGCGAGAAAATATTTTTTATCCGGACCAGGTCCGGACGGACCTCTCAGCCGGTGATGACATATTTGTCTCGTGAACATGACCTAGTTTGGCAGCTAGTACAAATCTTTTAGTAGCCAGTTTTTTTATGAGTCGACGTGCTCATTGGAGTCATTGAGCACGGGGGAAGTCGGGAGAGCATTTACACGAAAATAACGGGGAAAATATTTTATTTTAACAAAAGTACTCCCGCGCTTTTTTTTGGCGGTACTCAATCGTGTGATTGAGCAAGAGTTTCAACCAATGAAAAAGCTTCTTTTATAACATGTATATTATAATCCATATTTTACTACCTGAAGGATACCAGAAAAATTTCTGCTTACATTAAACTGCCGACAATGAAAATATTAGAGCTTAAGGTTAGCGTTCCCGGGCAAAGAATTTCTTGACAAAATTTGCGTTTAATTTTTACGTTTCACATTTTCTTTCTTAAGCTATAACTTTGGTTATGCAATGAAGTTTTAAAACGTCGGGGTTTATAATTGCTCTTTGCCTTTTAGTAACTTTTATTCTTTGCCTGGCGTTTGCCGTTTCGCGTTTGAACGCGAAGCTAGCTTAATTCAGCTTTCTAAATTTGTCGAGTTCGGGGATGTATGCCCCTCCCCTGAAAGATTCACAAAACAATGTTCTGCTGAAAAAAATGGTAGTGTAAAGTGTTCAAATTTAGAAATTCCATATAAAATGCACGTGCGCTGAACTGAATATAGTACAGGTGTATTGCTTATAGTTGAATATTTATTTGACATGCTCAGTACGAACCGCAAACCATGTCAAGTAAGTAACTCTCTCCAAGGTGTTTAGAAGAGTTTTACGTGAAGAATGTAAACAATTCGAATGGGTTATTTTTTAGCCTGTTGCTGCGTGCGCAATGCCTGTAATGAAAGGTTCAAGAATCAAAACTAACTCGGAGATGACAAGGAAAGCAAGGTAACTATATTTACCATTCCTGTAGATGTACCGTAGCCAAAAATAATCTTGTTAAACCGACAATTGATATTTAGTATAAATTTCCAGGTGACTATTGATTTTCATGCATTCTGATTGGTCAAGATTCAGTGTCTTTGAAGTGATAGTCAATGACCAATGACCAAAACTTTTTGATTTTTGCTTTTTTATGCAGTACTAAATTTGAAGTGAATTTTTGTAAAGTTTAGTTGATTATTATTTGCAAACACCTGGAAATATACACTAAAACAATTAGTCGCCTCAGGCTCAGTGATTACAAGCCTTTAATGTTTTCTTGGGGGATAGTTACCATGTCTCTAAAAAAATGGGATATGTAATATTTAAAACACGCGCAGGAGTGCTTTATCACATATACAACGCGAGGCGAAGCCGAGCGTTGTATATCTGATAAAGCGCGAATTGCGAGTGTTTTAAATGACTTCTAAATCGATTCATTTTATACCTATCTTGTCTGTTTGTATATAAAAGAATTTTCAATATAGATGTTGTATAAGCCGAGAAAATATATATATATATATATATATATATATATATATATATATATATATATATATATATATATATATATATATATTAGTTTTAATAGAGCAATTCAAATAGTTTATTTAAAACAAATAGTTACAATTTTCGCTACGCTGTGTCTCACGCCAGAAGGCGATCATCAGGCGAATGAATACTCGTATACTATCGGTAGTATAAAGTGTATGAAGTGTATTAGTCATTAGGTCGCCAGCTCGATTCGATCATTAAGTAAAATTTTACTTAACGATCTTCATCGAGCGGGCGATTTAGTGACTAATACATCTAATTTCGTCTCATTATTTATAAAAAGCCTTGCTAAATAATGGGTCGAGAACGTCTAAAGAACTCGTCGTCTTTTCTTAAGCGTCATTGAATGTCAATATTGTAGTGGTAGTAGTGGCAGTAGTCGTAGTAGTGGCAGTAGTCCTGGTAGTGGCAGTAGTCGCAGTAGTCGTAGCAATCGCAGTGGTCGTACTAGTCGTAGTACTGGTGGCAGTGGTACGTAGTAGTGGCAGTAGTAGTAGTGGACGTAGCATTGACACTGAAATATCTTATGAATTTGCCTGTTCGAGATTTTATCATCTAGAGTTCTTTAGTTGCGGTAGCCAGTAATCGTTTCCATGTAATATAAAGTTCGGTGTGTGCGTGCGTGCGTGCGTGCGTGCGTGCGTGCGTGCGTGCGTGCGTGCGTGCGTGCGTGCGTGCGTGCGTGCGTGCGTGCGTGCGTGTGTCTGTGTGTATGTGTGTATGTGTGTATGTGTGTATGTGTGCACACGATACGATTATCTGTTGCTCATCGTACGTACTTCATTCCATTACAGAGAAGGAGTGATGGAGTTTCTGCTTGTCAATCATCCACTGGATTGTCCTATATGTGATCAAGGAGGGGAGTGTGATTTACAGGTCAGGTTTGCTCTAAAGCACCCTATAGTATTATGTTAAGATATGAAATGCTAACGTGCGACTGTTGCAGAAGGTTTACTATTTCTTAACTGTGTAAAATCAAGCACTAACAATTCAAACGCACTGTTTAACCTTCGTGACCGGTCTTAAGTACTTCGGTAAACGTCTTACAGGAATTAACAGCAGACGTTTTGCATCCTCTTGTAGTAAAATGTATAAAAGAAAACACGAATAACTTCTAAATAAGTCGCGTAAAAATCAGTCTAAGGTTAGTTTTAACGCTTAGTGTAATTAAAAGAAAACTAAATATTGGAAAAAAGTTGAAAATTTATTGTCCCTGAGCTAGCGGGGCGAGGGTTACTAATTGTGAGATTCGAAAGTCATCCGCCATTATGTGTCGGTTTGGTTTGGTTTGGACGTTCGACCATTTAGCTGACGTCATTAAATTCCGAGGTTGGACTGGTCACTAGGAACGTCGTGATTGGCTGAATTGATATATTTTGTTTTTGTTTTAGTCACGACACGAAATTTAACTGTAATTGTTTTGCATTTTGTAAATTTTGCAAATTTCTTTGTATCGATCTGAAAAGCAATTTTTAAACAATTTTACTTTACTGTAAATCACAAATTATCTGGGAAAATGGAAAGTGTTACGATGGATGTAGTTGCGGAAGAGAAGCAAGAAGTATGAAGAGAATCATAACGGCCAGGGGTTTCTGCATATAATGTACAGGGTGTCCCAAAAAATGCCCCCCGTTAAACTGTGGAGGATACTTATTTGAGCAATAGCTCCGTTCGTAAATTGTTATTCTCTAGCGAAAGTGTAACATTATATCGTCCTGAGTCCAATTTTTCAGATTAAAATGTTTAAATGTGTTATTTTTGCAGCAATTCAAAGAAGCAGGGTCAAAATTCTGACTTGTTCAAGTTTTGCAAATTTATTAACATTAAAAATTTCAAGAGGGTTACTGTACAGTGTGCAATTGTTGAACAACACTTTTAATTGCAAGGTTTACGCATAACGAAATGAACGTAAACTTGCTTAAATGCCATATCATCAATTTGTTCCTTCAACGTGTCCTTCAACGTGTCCGCCTTCTTGAAGCTTTGGTAAAAAAACCCTTAAATTCCCAAGGGTATTTTAGTTAAACCAAATTCGTCTGACGTTGCGACATTTAAAGTAGTTTACGTTCTATTTTGTTATGTGTAAACCTTGTCAATTAAATGTGTTGTTAAACAATTTCACACTGTGCAGTAACTTCTTGAAACTTTTAATGTTAATAAATTATGCAAAAATTGGACAAGTCAGAATTTTGACCGTGCTTCTTTGAATTGCTGCAAAAATAACACATTTTTACCATTTTGATTTGAAAATTAAGACTCAAGAAGATACGATGTTAAAATTTCGCTAGATAGTAACAATTTACAAACTGGCCTAATGCTTAAATAACTATGCTCCTAAGTTTAACGGGGGCATTTTTCTGAAGCACCCTGTATTTCTAGTTATTACTTCTTGGTAGTCAATGGCAATGTCTTTTTATTCTATTAGACATCCAGTTTTCGATTTTCCAAACTTTCCAGTGATCAAGGTCAATTCAATGCTCAATATTTCGAAAATTAGTTGGCGCCATAGCGATCGCGCTCGTTAACCTTTTCCTATGACATTTAGATTGATGTCCAATACCGGCAATCTGAGTCCGATGGACAAATCCATCAGACAAGTTTTACGATGGATCCGATGGAGTTCTTTTTTTAAAATACACAGTCACGTGACAAACATACTTATACATTACGTAACAAATGCAAATATTATAACTATGTAATCTACACAATATTCAGTAAGCTTAGTAACATATATGTAAACATGCAACAAATAGAAACTCTAGGTCCCTTAGATGGTCCGATAGATCCATCGGACAAAAAATGACGTCCTCACAACCTAGGTTTAATTCAATTAGAGATATCCGTATGCAGCCTGCCTGGTGATTGCCCTAACCTAACGAAAGTCAGATTGTCCGATGGATCAGATGGATCCATCGGACAAGCGTGTTTTCCGTCGGACAAAAAATTATCCGATGGAGAAAAAATGACGTCATCACAAGCTAGGTTTAATTATTCAATTAGGGATGTCTGCATGCAGCCTACCTGGTGGTTGCCCTAACCTAACGAAAGTCAGATTATCCGATGGATCCATCGGACAAGCGTGTTTTCCGTCGGACAAAAAATTATCCGATGGAGAAAAATGACGTCATCACAAGCTAGGTTTAATTATTCCATTAGGGATGTCTGCATGCAGCCTGCCTGGTGGTTGCCCTAACTAACGAAAGTCAGATTGTCCGATGGATCCGATGGATCCATCGGACAAGCGTGTTTTCCGTCGGACAAAAAATTATCCGATGGAGAAAAAATGACGTCATCACAAGCTAGGTTTAATTATTCAGTGAGGGATGTCTGCATGTAGCCTGCCTGGTAGTTGCCCTGACCTCGGGAAAGTCAGATTGTCCGATGGATCCGATGGATCCATCGGACAAGCGTGTTTTCCATCGGACAAAAAATTATCCGATAGGGAAAAAATGACGTCATAACAAGCTAGGTTTAATTCAATTAGAGACTTGTGCAAGCCGACTCCCTGGTGATTGCCCTAACCTAAGAAAAGTCAGATTGTCCGATGGATCCGATGGATCCATCGGACAAGCGAGTTTACTATAGGACAAATAATTTTCCGATGGACATTTAAAACTTGATGTTATAAATATGCATTAAGACAATTGTTACTTGTATGCGCAGCTATAAAGTGAACCCGTACTAAGCATATTTTACACAATTATATATGTGGCGATAAACCCGTATTCTATATAAGTAACTTAATTGAATGTGTATTTATTATATCTGTTTGACTCGTTCTCTGAAAAACCTTTATTAAGAACAAAGTAATATGAATTGTGAGAATTGTTATATTTGTATACACAACTATAAAGTGAATTGTGTATGTAAGTGGCGATAAATCCGTATTCAAAGTATGTTTCAGTACAGCAATATGGTATATTTACATATTTATAAATATAGCTGTCAAGCCAGGTGGGACAAGCGCGTTTGCTAAAGGACAAATAATTATCTGATGCCCCGTGGACATTTAATACGGACTTTAACATGGACTTCATATTTTAAGTATAAATTGCGACAATTGTTATTTGTATGCGTAGCGGGTAAACCCGTATCAAAGCATATTTACATTTATACATTTGGCGATAAGCCCGCGTATTCTATAAGTATGTTTATATACACAGCTATAGAGTGAATCCGTATCTGTATGAATTCATTTGTTTGCGTTGGAAAGATATGTTTATTGGACTTTAATTCATGTTTTATTAATGTGCGTGGCCATGAACCCGTATCCTATGTGTGTTTAGAAACATATATTTACTTGCATGCATGAGTTTTGGTGCTTGCTCGTTCTCTGAAAAGTGCCATACTGAACGTATATTAAAACTAGGTTAATAACATACGTTTTAGTTCAATGCTCAATCCTCTGTTCTTTTAAAATATCAATACTTATTAATGTTAGTTATAAGCACGTAAGGTATATGTTTAGGTTCACTTCGTTTTTTAAGAACCCTGCATCAAATTATTTTCTCGCAAGTGTTACTTAACAATGCTCATTAGCTGGGCCTGTGCATGTACGTGGCGAAAAAACCTCCTTATTCCAAGCATGTTTATAGAAATATAGCTATATATAAATGTTACCTCTGTATGTATTCATATCTGTTTGACTCGTTCTCTGAAAAACCCTTATCAAGAACAAAGTAATATGAACTGTGAGAATTGTTATATTTGTATACACAACTATAAAGTGAACTGTGTATGTTTAAGTGGCGATAAATCCGTATTCAAAGTATGTTTCAGTACAGCAATCTGGCATATTTACATATTTATAAATATATATGGACATATCGTAGCCAGGTTTAAACATAATTTAAAATGCAACGTTCTCTGACTAAATATTTTATTAAAAACGGGCTTTCGACTACCTAACTGTAGCCGTCGACGGGTGAAGCGGAATGAAATTATTTACAAGTTGTGCGATGAAATGCGATATCTAGTAGGAAGTAATTAGCGATTACATGTTTTGCGAACAAGCGTAGCATATTGTTTTGGAAGCGGCTAAGAGTTATTGTCAGAATTAGTTATTACAACTGTATGCCAAGGTTCTAATGTTTTTCGTGTCCGATAGTTACCACTATCTATTACTTTTCCATCATTAAAGTCAATTCTATGATCAAGATCCCATGCATGCCTAGCTATGTTTGAGCCTTTTTTACAGTTCTTTACACTTCTAATATGTTCCTTTTTTCGCGTTTGGAAAGATGTTCCTGTTTCACCAACATACGACCAAGGACAATCAGAACAAGGTATATTATAATTCTTGGTTTGCACATGACGTCATTTCGTGTCATTGGGCGCCATCATGGTTGACTCTGCAGATTACTTCAGCTGTTTGCAGCGAAGTACTTGTGTCAATTTACTATTTGATCGTTAGTTTTAGCGTATTATGAATGATACTTTAAAGATGTATGGCTCGATAGGATCAGAAATAATGAATATATACTTTGTGGTTGCCATGTGTTTCAAAAGTCAACCAAGATGGCGTCGATTGCAAACCACCTATATAGACAACATTGGTGCGTTGCTCAGGTGCGATTTGTTGTTTGGGGGAAGGAAACATTCTTTGTAGGGTTTTCAATGGTTTAGTCGCCACTCTGATGTTTTGTTTACGTCGTAGTGCGTCGGTTATTCCACTTATGTAGGGTAAAGTGACATATCCACTTGGTTTATCGATATCATCAAAACGTTTGAAGAATTGTCCAACAAGCTCTTCAGGCGATGGCACGATGGTGTTAGGAGTCAAATCTCTTAAGATTTGTTTGACAACTTTGTCAGGATAGCGGTTACATTTAAGAGTTGTTCTTGTGTGGTTGAGTTCGTCTTGCTCGCTAGCGTGTGTGCTTGGTAATGTTAGTGCTCTGTGTATAAGAGTTCTAGCTGCGCTAATTTTGTTTTTAATGTCATGGTGTGAGTTAAAATCAAGATATCTGTCTGTGTGTGTAGGTTTCCTAAGTACATCAATTTTGAGGTTGTTACCATGTCGTGTTATAAGTGTATCTAAAAGGGGATTTTGTTGTCCAGTTCAAGTTCAATAGTTAAAGAAATATTAGGGTCAATGTTGTTTAAAGAGTTGAGGAAACTAGTAATAACCGTCTTTTTAATTATGGAAAAACTGTCGTCAAACAAAGCGTTTCCATGTTTTTGGTTTTGTTTGTGTCGTTTCAATAGCAATATTTTCAATGACTTCCATGCATATGTTAGCCACAACCGGACTAACTGGGCTACCCATAGCACAGCCATGAATTTGTTTGTAAGTCACGTCGTTATAAATAAAATAGTTGCTGGAAAGTTTAGAATCTAATAGTTAAATAATGTCGTCAATGGTGAGATTAGTGCGTAAGGCTAAGCCTAAGGTGTCGTCCTGTTCGAGTTTTGTCCGTATGTAATGGCAAGTTTTTTGGACAGGAATAGCGGTAAATAAGGAAACGACTTCGAATGATACCATAGTCTCATCATCATCAATCTTCATGCTACTTATCACTCGTGCAAATTGAGTATAGAGTTCTGAACAGAGTTATTATTCATGTTCTGGATTAGGTAGAGTATTTCTGTGAGATATTTCGAGGTGTTGTAAAGAGGTGAACCAATGCAATTAATAGGTCGTAACGGGTAGCCTTCTTTGTGGTATTTTTAACATCAAATCGCACCTGAGCAACGCACCAATGTTGCCTATAATATACCTTGTTCTGATTGTCCTTGGTCGTATGTTGGTGAAACAGGAACATCTTTCGAAACGCGAAAAAAGGAACATATTAGAAGTGTAAAGAACTGTAAAAAAGGCTCAAACATAGCTAAGCATGCATGGGATCTTGATCATAGAATTGACTTTAGTAATGGAAAAGTAATAGATAGTGGTAACTATCGGACACGAAAAACATTAGAATCGCATACAGCTGTAATAACTAATTCTGACAATAACTCTTAGCCGCTTCCAAAACAACATGCTACGCTTGTTCGCAAAACATCTAATCGCTAATACTTCCTACTTGATATCGCATTTCATCGCACAACTTGTAAATAGTTTCATTCCGCTTTAACCCGTCGAAGGCTACAGTTAGGTAGCCCAAAACTCGTTTTTAATAAAATATTTAGTCAGAGGACGTTGCATTTTAAATTTGTAAATGTAGCTGTCAAGCCAGGTCGGACAAGCGCGTTTGCTACAGGACAAATAATTATCTGATGCTCCATGGACATTTAATATGGACTTTAACATGGACTTCATATTTTAAGTATAAATTGCGACAATTGTTATTTGTATACGTAGCCGGTAAACCCGTATCAAAGTATATTTACATTTATACATTTGGCGATAAGCCCGTATTCTATAAGTATGTTTATATACACAGCTATAAAGTGAATCCGTATCTGAGATGTAACATTTATATACAGCTATATTTCTATAAAATGCTTGGAATAAGGAGGTTTTTTCGCCACGTACATGCACAGGGCCAGGGCAAATTAACTATAATGTACGTTGCCATTGGCAAGTCATAGCTATTTTGAATTGGGAGCGTACTTTGATATAGGTTATTCAAAGAACGAGGTGAACGTATAGATATATGCTTACATAAACATTAATAAATATAAAGTTAAATCTTCAAATAAGAAAACATTCACCATTGAACCAAATACACTATTAAACCTAATCAATTTATAACTAAATTATACTTTGTTTTTGGTAACGGCGTTTTTCAGAGAACGAGTCAACAAATGTATTAATGTAAATATGCTTTGATACGGGTTTACCGGCTACGCATACAAATAACAATTGTCGCAATTTATACTTAAAATATATGAAGTCCATGCTAAAGTCCATATTAAATGTCCATGGGGCATCAGATAATTATTTGTCCTGTAGCAAACGTGCTTGTCCAACCTGGCTTGACAGCTATATTTATAAATATGTAAACATGCCCTATTGCTGTACTGAAACATACTTTGAATACGGATTTATCGCCACTTACATACACAATTCACTTTATAGTTGTGTATACAAATATAACAATTCTCACAATTCATATTAGTTTGCTCTTGATAAGGGTTTTTCAGAGAACGAGTCAAACAGATATAATAATTACACGTTCAATTAAGTTACTTAATATATAGAATACGGGTTTATCGGCACATATATAATTGCATGAAATATGCTTAGATACGGGTTCGCTTTGTAGCTGCGCATACAAGTAACAATTGTCTTAATTCATATTTATAATATGAAGTTTTAAATGTCCATCGGAAAATTATTCCTCCTATAGTAAACTCGCTTGTCCGATGGATCCATCGGATCCATCGGACAATCTGAGTTTAACTGATATCTGCTTCCCATGAGTCATGACGTCATTTATTTTCCATCGGAAAAATACTTCTCCGACCGAATATACGTTTGTGCTTGTCCGATGGACCCATCGGATCCATCGGACAATCTGAGTTTAACTGATATCTGCTTCCCATGAGTCATGACGTCATTTATTTTCCATCGGAAAAATACTTCTCCGACCGAATATACGTTTGTCCGATGGATCCATCTGAACCATCGGAAAGTAGATTTGTCCATCGGAGTCAGATTGCCAGTATTGGACATATATGGACATTTATGTTTACATTTTGGGAAAAAATCGGAAAGTCGAACCATGGGAACTTCAGATATTTTGATTTGAATTTTGTAAACGGACGCAGACTTAGGTCACCATCTTGCGACAGTTAAAAAGTATCGCTTATCTGGAATATTCTTGTTTATAACACCGTATTACCACGCTCGTTTTACACAAATATACGAATATTTATTGATGTTTTTTGTGCCTTGACACGAAATATGGAAGTCAAGCTTTTCCTCAGATAATGACGACGTTGACAAATATTCCAATTCGCTTTCAGGTTTTTCGCTTGTTATTAATAAGTATTAAAATATGAAGCGTTTATGATAATGCGCTACTGTCTCAATCAAACAGCATACAAAAGCACGAGTTTTCTCAGCGTAATACACCACAGATGATGTCACTCGCCCCCAGGTTTTTGTTTTTCGTTATGTCTAGTTTTTTGTATGAAGTTTCAAGAGTAGTGTTTTTTGTAGAAATGATTCATACACACTAAAGTTCCTAAGTAAGAAAAAAATGAAAATATTTTTTTGTTCCATAGGCACTTTAAAAAAGTATTGCGGTGTGTTTTTTTATAGGATCAGTCCATGGCTTTTGGAAATGATAGAAGTCGTTTCGTAGATAATGATTTCTCCGGGAAAAGGTATAAAGTTGTTTCACATACAGTTGCGAAGATATGCTGTATATTACATACATGCTTTGAAAGTTTGCGATAAATGAGACAGATTATCATGTAAAGTCAACCTCAGTTTGAAATAGTTAACACATTGTTGGTCAGAATGTTTGCAGTTATATCGCTCAACCTGAGCTCATATTTTTGGCGTCTTCGTTGCTATAGGCTAACAGACTGCCTGTGTTTCGTCAAAAGTGTGACATAAAAAATCCATACATTGCTAAGTTCTTTTGTCTTTCTTATATATATGAATTGGATTTTTACATTAAAATTTGATCGAAGTTTACAAAATTACCTTCAGAAATACAATAGTATAAAGTACTATTGGATTACATAATATAAATACACATGAAGACGAAAGGCCTATCTACACGATACGATTTGTCGTATACAGTTCTTACTCTGGCGTATGGAAATGAGCGCTGATGTCAGATTTTTACTCGTTCGATGATGGCGAAATTTGAAATCTGACGTTTTGTACGCGTGTTTACTCGATCACACATTCCAGAGTAAGAATCGTATGCGAAAAATTGTATCGTGTAGATAGGCCTTGAAGAAGCCACTTTTATGGTGCACGAAAGCGGCAAGACTTCGTAATGGCGGCAATTTTGGCTAATTGTGGAGGACACAAAATCGGAGATGTAGACGGTACAGTCTCAGAACAAGTCGAAGCTGGGCAGAATTGTCCTTTAGTCATCTGTCATTATGGAAAAGTACAAGAATTGTATGAGACTTTGGCTACTCGGCGATAAAGAAGCAAACAAGGCGGAAAATATGGCTGAAATCGTGTTTTTGCGGGGGGGGGGGGGGGGTAAGTGAAATACAATGCTTTATATATCAACAAAATAATGTCAAGCCTTTCCTAATCTATATGTAATTTGAGACTTTGCATGGTGAATTATGTTATTTTATATAAGAAATTTGTGGAACACCATGTAATTAAATTAATTTTATTGAAAATATCTAAGCTTTCGGCCCATTTGACTCAGGCCATCATGCAATAATTACATTCAATTGATCATGGTTTTTCATGTTATAATAATTTTCTTAGGAAATATACAAATTTTATCTCTGCAGTGATTTAAGTCCTTTTATGCATAATTAGCTGCTGACCTGGCATGTTGAGCGGTGATTTTCTTGGAAAATATTATAGTTAGGCAATTTTTGTTTCTAATAACCACTCCCATAAGCAACCCTTTTAAACACAATAGGCACTTCAGAAAGGCTGTTGCTTGCATCGGTCTAAAGTTAGAGCTATGTCGACACTGCCGTTTCAGGGCGGGGTCATTTTGATGACTTCAGTCCCAGATTCGGGTTTTGGCACATATGCCATGTTGACCGCCATGGTCATATTAGCCTAAAACAGTTGAGATTATCTCTGGTAAATGAAACGCATACAAAACCCTCTACAGGACCTCGACTTACGCTCGATACAGGCGCGTCATATAAAACGCCTGTTAAATTCTTGGGGAAATTTGAAGCGCTTGTCGAAACCATTGATATCTCATATACTAGATGGTGCATCCCACACTGTGGACAGGCGAAAATTGAAGCCGGATCGCAGGCGCTTGTCGTTCCCACAGAGTTGACGCGGAGCATGATAATTTGCGTACTTTGTATTGCGGAAATTGACAAATTTGACAATAAATCCTCTTTCATGCAGCTAAAAAGTATTTAATACACTAATGCAGAAAAGTATAGTGTTTTCTGTAGCATTTTTTCTTATGAGTGGGAACAACCAATATGACTGCCGCCTATTGTTATGAGGGGATACCGCTGAGATTTTTGGCTTCACTTTTTGATATACACAGCAAAAAACGCACAACCTGTTCTGACCTGATGAAAACAGCATTGAACAATGTTTTGCTGCCCACATTGTTCAAGGTTGTCAACAATATTGTTCAACATTGTTACACCTGATTGCAGGCTAATTCAGGCTCATCAACTTGTTGAGTATTGTTGACAACCTTGAACAATGTGGGCAGCAAAACAATGGTTCAATGCTGTTTTCATCAGGCCAGAACAGGTTGTGCGTTTTTTGCTGTGTACAGAAACGCTATCTAGAGTATATGAGATATCTATGGTCGAAACACGAAGGCGCGTTACCGTAACAACCTTTTACGTAGCCAAAACACCAGATAGTGGTAATTTTATCTCGTCTACAACAGCGCAAGACCCGGTTCAATTAGTTTACACATCAATAAACTGTCAAACACTAAGGATAAGAAACTGAACAAGATTTTAGCAAAACACACAACAATTTGGATGTATATCGTGCCAAGCAGTAGGACGATTACCACCGCAAGAACTTTTTGGGAAACAAGGATGCCCAAGGGACAATGGGATTGGGATGTAGTGCACACTGGCTTCTATAGACCATTACCAACAGTGGAATACTTGCTCGTCGTCATCGGCAGATATTCAAGATTTCCGGACGTTCAAATTGTCAGATCAACGCAAACTTCTGCCGTAAATCCAAAGCTAGATAAAATCTTTGCGAGGCACGATATTCCGACAGTAGGTAAATCAGACGATGGTCCACCCTACCAAAGCAAAGAATATGCTAGATATTAAGGAGCACGAGGAATTGGACAGGTTTATGCAGCCTCTGGAAAAATCACTAAAAACTGCACAAACATAAGTAGCCCTTGTAAGCAAGAGCTACATCGGTTCTTATTACAGTACCGAACTGCTCCACATTCAACACCTGCTGTCCCACCTTCAAAATTATTGTTCAACCGTACAGTTAAAGGCAAACTGCCCATCTTAACCAAACGTAACGCGGTAAACAAGCGTGAAAATGTGACATTCAAACAACAATACAATAAACAATACCCTGGCGACAGACGAAATGCAAAACAAAACGACATTAATTAAGGCTGAAGACAGTGTATTAGTACGACAAAAACGAAATAAAAAAGCTTTCGAAAAAGTTACAATACGCAACAGTAACGGACATACCATCACCAGAAATGTTTTATATTTCAAACGTATACCGAATCAACCGAACGCTGAACCTGACACTGATGACGAGAACAGCAACGACAAAGACGTTGACAACAAAAAGAAGAAGGCTGGCAACAATCAACCCGAAAGAACCAACAACGAAGAAGTTCGCAGATCGAGTCAAGGGAGGAAAATACCAGATAGGATCATGCTATATCATGGACCTTGATGTAATAATCGGACATTATTAAGTAAAATGACACTTAGCTTAAAAACACCATATGAGTAATATAGACACTTAAAAAGGGACTTTGAAGAACACTAAGAATATATATATTCATTTTTTTATTAGTGCATGCCTAATGTATTTTTTATTTCCTGCAATCTGATTGGCTGCCGCAGCCGGCGGCTTTTTAAGATATCTTGACCGTGGTCCAAAAGTGTTATTTTATGAAAACAAATAAAATAGAATAGAATCAAGGAGTGAAGCGAAATTTTTAAAACTGAATAAAAGTTTCCAAAAGCTAAACCCTACTCAACAATACTAAAGGAAAAAAAACAATGTTGCGGTTTATATAAAAATGCTGATGAATTTTCACAGCCACAAAATGTACTTTAGACAGAAAATAAATTATATCGAAAACGTGTAATTTATCTTAACTCAAATTTATTTCTTTACGAAGAACCAGTTATAACCAGTTGATTTAAGTTTATAAGGATATTTCTGAGCTTATAATCTCGGCAAATAATTTTATTGTAAACGAAACATTTTCGGCAAAATTTATTGGCGTATTAACGCATTCTATATAACGCATATTTTAGCCAATTTTTTATTGTAAAATGAACAGGAAGATAACAAATTTTGATAGATTTACCTTTTTATTGTGTTGTGGAGCGAAAAAGCAGCAATTACGTCAAAACTAAAGCGTTTTTATCGCGTTGTCTTAGCTGTTTGGCAGCCTTACTTGCAATAAAGTAGTAAACACAACTGACGTTTTTACACAGTAAGAATCGTCAGTCAGTAATCCAGATTAAAATAGTCAGAGTTCACAGTTTACGCTTTAGGAAGAAAAACATTAATTGAAATAGCAACTATATATATATATATATATATATATATATATATATATATATATATATATATATATATATATATATATATATATATATATATATATATATATATATATATATATATATTTAGGCAACTAAAGCCTATTTTCCACTTGGCGACTTTATTCGCGCGACGCGAAGCGAAAACAAGAATTTGGCAACGTGATTGGTTAACATTGGTTGGCGAAAAAATTCGCCGCGAACAAGTAGGAACCGTTCCTACTTTTTTTGCTGTTCGCTCGAACAAATTCGCCAAGTGGAAAACGGGCTTTAAATAACAGTCGTCGTGCGGCTAATTTGAACATAAAAGGACATCAGCTTTTTTTACCTACCCTGTAGTCCCCTTAACCAGTGCTATAGCCGGCTCGTCAATTTAGTTCGGCTACGTAAGCTTTAATTTATTATTATTCATGTCTGGTTATTTTGAATTTTTGACAGTCGGTTAACACGAAGATTTTTGCACAGTCTTGTTCAGCAAGATTAAATTTTAAGATCGTAGGTTTTAACATCTATTTGTGCAATTTTTATCATGCAGCTGTGGAGGTTCGAAGGTCACCTATAACCGCCGTTATTCTGTCTACCGTACGTTTGGGTGCATAATTTTCTTCATTTATTTAGGGCTGTTGAAGACAAAAACATCGGACCTCTGGTTAAGACCATAATGACAAGATGTATTCATTGTACAAGATGTATTAGGTACAAATAATACTGAGTGTATAGAGAAAACTGAACCCTTCCAAATCCAAATTAACTATAACGTATTGCGCGATTTGACAGCTCTAATCGCTCGCGATATTAATATGCGTAAATTAAAACACAACTCATAAGTTCTTCAGCACAGTCTTGTGCCATGAGTACACCACCTTGTGTTCTTAGCTAACCATTACGTCAAAGCAGTTAGAGCTGCCATGTTGCTACAATACGTTATACTTAATTTGAATTTGAAAGGATTCATGTTTTTTATGCAGCCTGTGACCGAGCATGAACGAGTATTACCAATTTGGGATTGGGGAATTTTTTCAAGGTTTTGTTTTAGCTAAATTTCCGCTAACTGGCACCCCCCCCCCCCTCCTGCAGGCTCATTGTACCTGTATATAGTCTCTTTGAAACTATATGTACATGCCTCATTGTCTTTTTTTGACAAATCCACAACATAATTCACAGCACAACGAAGGAGACATAATGCCATTACCAATTAATGAAACAAAACATTGAGATTGACAAGGTATCGGCGTATATTTCATCTCGGCTTCATGCAAGCATCTATTATAAAATATACTATATAAGCGAATAAAATTCGCCCTGGGTAAACGGGAAGAAATGTGAAGCCCTACATATGTAATGGTGTCAATGACCCCTAGCATTCTGTTATAATTTTGCCTGTCACTTTTCTTATAATTTTTGTTTATCAAGCACCTCGTGTAATATTTCACAGTAATGTGGTTTTAAAATGATTTTGCTTAGATTTGCAAGCGAAGTTGCTGGAGTCGACGAGTTAGGTACAACAGGACGTGGTGGAGACATGCAAGTTGGAACGTACATCGAAAAGATGTTCAAATCGGAAATGTCCGGAAATGTCATAGGTAATAGTGTTAAATCCAAAATTCTTTGCCATTGATGTTAAATAGATTGTAAATAGTTACGTCGCAATGTGTACGATGAAATCTCATGTCATCATGAACAAGACATCGATAATTCAATGTTTGCGGTGTTACTCTGAGTTTCATATCCACATCAGGCAAACTGAATGACATTTTAACCGCGGCAGGAGTCGAACCTATGATGATAATGATATATGCGATGGCTCAAGAATATCCTCAATGGACAACATGCGCTAAAGACTAGTTTTTGGTTTGCGAATAAAGAACAAAATTTCCGGAAAGAAATTATCAAAATTAGAAAAGCTGCGAAGTTTGGCTGAGAAATGTTGTAAAACACGAAAAATATAGCCCTGCGAATTTTAGCAAATTTTGTACACATTTGTATTACGTGCGAGATTTGTAACTAATTTAGTTACCGATCTACGCACGTAATGCAAAGTATTACGCAACCAAACTTCGCTTAAGGTGGCTCCCTAGGGTTTTAGCTAAAAAGTGCATTGTAGCCGTTAAGACCGCCTCATTTCCACATCTTTCATTATAAAACTATGAAACTCAGTACAAGTGTTATTAAAGTCTTGCTGAAGATTTCAAAGTGGTGATTTTGCGCTAGAAGATTGTTGCCATGGCAACAAATGGATGAGAACATGGCTTGCGTTTCGTCTTCTTTCCGCAATTTTCGAGATTTCCTTCGGTGAATTATTTTTTAATTGAACATGTTGTTTGGTACTGACGTAAGGGTTTCACTTATACACTTTAAAAAAATTCTATCAATAGGTTTTTTTATTATCCTACAAAATGTCAAAAATCAATATAGGAAGAAATCCCTTTGATAAAATTTTTCGAAAAAATTACATTTCAAGCACTTAAGCGGTGGTAATTGATGAGCAAAATTTAAAAAAAATTCACCGAAGGAAACCGGCAAAATTTACAGTTTAATTTCATTATATTTTTTTGCTTTGACGTCATAAAATTTTTGAAACCAGTTTTTCACGCGTGGAGTCCGGCACATTTCGTGGATAACAACCATAACAGCGAGAAATGCGTGTTTTTGATAATAGCCGTAGTATTTTTCAATCGTTTGAAATTTTTGGTTAAACCTTATTTAAGAAGAGATTAAAAGACATTCTTATTGCCAAAAAGTAAAAACAAGACATAATAAGGCATCAAATCAAACCACTGCTTCTTAAATTTATTCTTGTCATTAAAAACTGATGTACGAAAATATTTTCAAATCTCATGACTGTATGCACGATAGTTATAAGACTATGTTATTAAAACACGACAGACATCCGACCTTAATTAAACAAGAAAACTTAAATAAGCTTTGGTAACATTTCAGAAGAGCCATGAGGTCGATAAAGACAATACAAAATGGTTCAGTCGGAGTCCATACACTTTCGTAAAGTTTCGAGCAACAAAAATTGCATTACCGGACATAAAAAAGCGCCTAAAAATTGTTTTAAAACTGATTTAAAGCACGTAATACTTGAACTTGGAAACACAAACGATTGTAAGGAAGAACTGTCGTCTTTTTTGTGTGTAGAAACACAACAATATCGGCAAAAACAATGTTTTCAACTTTGAATGTGAAACATTTTATTTTATATAATAATACGTGTTCATTCTGCATTTTCATTGGTCGCGAGCTGTGTGTTATTAAAGTACACACGCACGGATGACGTCAACTGATGGCGTGATCTAATTTAATGAATTTATTTGGCGTGTCTTCGTATGAATTTTGTCAACTTTATTATAATATAAAACAAATAGATTTCATTTTTTTGTGCTTCTGTACTGTAATAGATCACAGATGACGCCATAGCGTGTGAAGAACAAAAAGTCAAGCACTCGACTGCGTCTCGTGCGTACTTTTTTGTTCTTCACACGCTATGACGTCATCTGTGATCTATTACAGTACAGACGCACGCAAAAATGAAATCTATTTGTTAAATAGCTGGCCACGAACATTCCACGCGTGATTCGTGCGGACAGCGTCTGATCTCTATAAATCCGGTTATAACTGAACAAAACTATAGGGAGCCACCTTAAATGAAAGTGGCGTTTTGAAGGACTTAATTTAACTCGAGCAAATCTCTTGAAATTTTGAACTTGAAGAATTGGATTTCCTCCTCTCAGCATCTAGACGAAATTTCTCAGCGAAACTCTGACGATGAATATTATTTCTTGGGATATGCCCCCTGGGTCACAAACTTAAAATTAAATGAAAAGATAATTCTTATTTAGAAAAATACAAGTTCGCGTGGCGTGTTTTTTTTATTACAACACTTTATTATTTACACATTATACAGATCTTTGTCCCGTTGGAGCTTTAACGTCCAAGCCATACGCATTTACAGCCAGGCCATGGGAAACGAGGTACGTTTTGTTTAATGGAAAACTTCAGTTAGAAATATGTTTGATGTGATTAAAATTTCTGTGGTCTAGGAAAACCGAGTCAATTGATGTTCTCGATGCAGTTGGAAGCAACATTGTCGTTAGTACTCGATCTGGAGAAGTGATGAGAATATTGCCAAGGATGAACGAGGTAACTTCACAGTATTTAGATTTTACCTCGCTATCTTACCTCAAGCAATTTAGGATCAAAAACCTTTGCTTTAAAACGATTGTAACGTACCTTTAGAAGTTCACTTAGATGATCACGAAACAATGTTTCCCATAATAAACTTGGCAGGATCTGCTTTATCTATAGAGACCGCCATGTCAATACCCTTAAAAATCCACTTCTTGGTTGTAATAGTATTTAAACCATGTAAAATGTGCTCAAGCAAAAAGCCCGTATGGTTGCTGGGGGTGTCGGCGGATGGTGCATGTTATGATATGCTGCACAATGTAAATCGACAGCTGTATGACAAAATTCTTCCACTAATAGAAACACACTTTAATTACAAGTATCTCGAGAACAAAGCTAGTAATTATAAATTATCAAAAGAGGTGACGGATATAATATAAGGATTAGCAAGACCAGTGAATTTAGTTCTAAAATATTGTACATTTTTTCTATTCACAATGTATATTGTTGACATGATTGTAGAATATCAATGAGGAATGGATCTCTGATAAGACCAGGTATAGTGTCATAGTATATTGTATGCACAGTATAGGGACACTCAGATAGAAATTGCGTGTCCGTCGGTTTTCATCTAAAAATTTAAGCCAAATGGATGCCAATTTCAAATATACAGAAAAGAAGAAAAAAGTGGTAGTTTTTATTCTTTTTATATTGCTTATTCTAATTGTATATTGTCCTCCACAAGATCATAATTTATCAATAGAGTCTGAATCAAACATAACGAAAATCAGCAAACACTGATGACCCCACCTCAAAAAGTGATTTAGGCAATTCAGATTATACAGATGACGACCAAGAGGTGGGATATAAAGCAATCCCTATACGTTTGAAAATAAAAGCGGGGAGAAAAGATCTGATAGAATTTGCATGGAGTTACTGCGGAACGTTAATGTAGATAGTCTGGAAGAAGAAGAAGCTAAGGACCAAAGCATATTTAACCATTCTACAAAAGCTTCGAAAAGGCTAACTGCATGATTATTTTTACACTACGTTCCACGAGTTATATGTAAATCGAAATTTGTGCGATGACTAAGATGATATTTCACAAAACTTTGTGGAATTGGGAATTTGTAATATATAGCGAGTCATTCCGTTTCGTTTCGGTAAGCATCTTAGCTTCTATGGGACTATGATCGACCGTGACACGCAATGACTGCCCCTATACTGTGATTGTATGTGAATGAGGTGTAGTACCTGGCAGGCCTGATTTACCACATACATGTAATGGCAGAGGTTTTAAAACAGTAACAATGACTTTATTGCTCAAGGTTTGCTTATGACGGTCTAAAACGTCAACGGTTGACAACACCAATGGTAAAAGATGATAGTGGTAATTTATCTCCATGTACTTGGGAGGATGTGCTCTTGGCTGTTGCTCAAAAACTTCAAGGTCTAAAGGGTGAGGAGATGGCGGCAGTTGTTGGTGGGCTGGCTGATGCTGAATCTTTGGTAGCATTAAAAGATTTCTTCAATCGACATGATAGCGAAGCTTTATATACTGAAGAAAGCTTCCCTATGGATGGCTCAGGGTAAGTATCTTAATAAAAACACCCAATTAATTTGCAGGAAACGTACATCGATTCCAGTTGATTGCTCGTAAAAATCTAAAGTGCCTACAATTGCCGGGTATCTGTTACCAAATAACAACACAGTCAGAATATCTGGTACGTTTATTTGAGACACATGTATACACGTATTGTTTTTGCAGCACTGATTTCCGTTCGAGCTATATCATGAACACGACTATAAATGGTATTGAGGTAAATAGAATTTTTTCTTTTATCGAATCATTTGCTGGAGTAGTATATGAATTTAGACATGATAAAGTTCAGGCGTTTTCAACACAGGTATACATAAAACAATTGCTGTAAAGTGTCCTTCTTCGACGTTGTTTTGATAATCGAGCTTTATTAAGGAATAGTTCTTTATAGGGATTTAGGGGAATGTAAAATTGATCATCATATGGAAGACCAAATTATGATTGGCTAATGAGGAC
Organism: Muricea muricata; assembly: GCA_963855995.1. Taxonomy (NCBI): domain Eukaryota; kingdom Metazoa; phylum Cnidaria; class Anthozoa; order Malacalcyonacea; family Plexauridae; genus Muricea; species Muricea muricata. Next base: position 37,053,035 of record OY979717.1, on the reverse strand, counting down.
GGAATTTTTTCTTAATTCAGGGGAAAATTACTTGACATTAATTCGCGACGTTTCATCATTTCACTTAGGACAAAATATCAAGAACATACAGGATAAGATTCTTCGATAAATAAGTTCGTTACATAACGTATATATCGTTTGATTTTTCAAATGTAGTCTATTCTTTATTGGCTACAGTGGACATACGTGTCAAATCTAAACTCGAAATTCACATTCGAAACGAAGCTCGCATTTGTAGCGAATTCTATTTAGCCGGAGATTCATATCTGGTTTCCTCTGATTTGACTGGGCCAGACTGCCAAAAATGGGTAAAAAACATGTGTTTAATCACATCTTTGTTAATTAATATTTGTTAATGCAGCAGGGCGATAGCCAGCCCACCTTCCGGGCGTGTTTTGAAAGACCTATTTTAGTAATGAAATATCACTCGATACATTTAAAATTAATGAACAGCAGATTTTGTTTAATTTGCGCAACTACAACTTTGTAACTTTGCAATGGGAGGGGGTTGCTACTGTCTTTTTCTGACAATGTCAAACTTAACATTTTCAAAGTAAAAGTTCAAGTCTTCGACATTTGCCCTTGGCATGCAACTGAAAAACATATTTCCTACCAATGTTTCCCTATTTTTCCACCTCGGGAAACATTGTTGATAAAACAAAGTTTTCCCAGCTGTTTTCAAATGTTTCCTGTACGAAAAACACTGTTTTCCTGTTTAGATACGTAGAAACAAATGTTTTTATGACTTGCGCAAGCATAAGTAATGCGTAAGATCCTTGCAAACTAATGCTTCTCGCAAAAATATTTCCTGCTTCTTTTTCACGTCATCGCTTCAACCTAAGCAAATTCAATGTACTGCAATAAAATTTCCATTAAATGATGGGGTTTCCTATATGCTTTGAATTGTAATTTGTGTTTTGTAGGAAGCTGATGCTGTTGTCATAATCGGAACCAATCCAAGATACGAAGCGCCGCTTATCAACAGCCGAATACGAAAAGCGTACGTATTCTTTATTGATTTCTATTTTGCTTTTGTGATGTTAACTTAACGAGATTAACCCTAACTAGGCTCTTACTAAATATTTCCCAACCTTAAATTAACTGGAAAACTTGGTTTGGTAATTCATTCTGCTTTATTGCGCATGGAATAAATTGCTAAGCACCAACAATTCACTCTTTTGATTGTTTTGACCTTGCCGCGACGTCAGACCGTCATGCGCGCGAATCTGCAGCCGCTAGCCCCCAAGCCATCGCAGCCAGAATAATAGGAAATTGACTGTAGCGACAGTGATGGCAGATGTTTGTTTTACTAGAATGTTTCAAAACGCAAATTAACGTCTGTTTCAGATAACGTCTGTAGCGATTTCAGATTTGTCTACTTTTTATACGCCTTGTAAAGCGTTATAGATGGCTTTATGCATCTCAAGAAGTACAAAGGTTATATACACGCTTTATGGATGCAATTCTAGCAGCTAATTTTTTACTGATCATTTTGATACGACTGTCCGAACACAGTTTATCATCCAAATGTGTTCCTAGACACTTGTACGTGGTAACCCTAGGTAACTCGTTTCTATTTTCTCCAATCTTCGGAAGGACTTGAGCAGTTTAAGCAATGTAGCAAAATTTCATTCCTTTAATGGTTGTATTTGCTCTGGAAAACTTAAAAATTATATTTTGTTATTATTTTATTACAAATCAATTATATTTTTTTAATCGTGAAAGATGCGAAATTAGTCACCCAAATTCAAGTACGAACAAGGTAACGCAATTTTCTATTCTGGCAACGATGCACTTGCAAGCAAAATGGCAGTTCTTTACCTATTCATTGATTTGGTCCAACGTCCCCGACTCCCATATCTGATGTTTTATACGTCTTTGCTTAGATGGTTACATAATGAGTTACAAGTGGCTGTCCTGGGTCCTCAACTCGATCTTACGTATACATACGAGGTAAATATATACATATTTTTATTACATTATAGTCATTTGATTATATTATGATCTTGAAATATAGCAATTGCCGCTTCTTTAAGTTTCATGCAATCTTTAGGTGACTCTTCTAAAGATTGCATGGTTGCATGAAACTTAAAGTAGCGACAATTGTTGTATTTTAAATGTATGACAATGTTCCCCCCAGGTATTACCTGCATAATGGCTTTATGACAACTCCTGAACTTGGGCACAGGATGTACTGTTACACATTGTTTTGAAGGACTGCATTGTGAAGTCGAGAGTTCTCAAAGTGCGAGCAGTGGGCAATTGATCTCATATAAACCATAAACTATATTTCTTCATGATATAGGTTATTTACATATATACAGTACGATTTCAAGTTTCGCGCTGTTTTCTAAGACTATGTATACGTTGAGAGCGTCTGATTGGTTCCTTAGTGGTTAATACACCATCATTGATTGTTGAAGGATGCGTTGTCATGCATGAGTGCACTTCGTTGTCAGAGATGGTGGAATGATTCGATCGATGTGTTGCAGATTTTGGAAGATTTTCAACATTAGTATTAGTCGTATAACGTGCCACACTCATCAGACAATGTAACAGACACTCGCTGCATGATTTAGACATAATGAAATAAATATTTGGTTGATATGATTCTCTTTTATTTATTAGCATTTAGGTGAATCGCTGAGCTCGCTTGCGGATATTATAAGCGGGAAACATCCATTTTCAAAAGTGAGTTTCGAAGTATTATTTATATCATACATATATCATACAAATAATATAAGTCTAGAGTCTATTTTGGTCATTTAGTTAAACTCTATTACCGTTGCTTTCCATTGATTACAGCTTCAGAGCTACAAGATTTCTAATCACAAACTAAATACCAGGCTAGATTAATGTCAGTCTTTTTCCCAGGCTTCGTATAAAAGGCCTGTGTGCACTCAGAATAATCTTCCTAATGGATATGGGAAGTTTCTTTTGTCATCATGGCCTCAATTCACTCTGCTCAACTTATTACAAAACAATCGTCCTGTCCGTGGGATAGTTATCCTGAGTTGAGACCAGCTGACTAGTGAGAGTAGATTTCGCTCGCTGAAGTTGCTCCTAAAATTTTGGATTAATAATACTCGTGATGTTTGGAAATTTTGCCTAAATTTGAGTGCCGCAGCGATTCCATGCAATATGGCAAAATTTCCAAACATCACGAGTACTTTAAAACCAAAATTTTAGGAGCAACTTGATTATTATTTTGGTTATTATTACCATGATAAAATGACACACCTCAAATTTTCGACGTTTGAGAAGCTTTTGAAACACTATATCCAAGCCTTGTGGAAGGCAAATTGTGCAGTAGCAGTTTTGTTTTTTGAAATACATTTCCCAGGTTTCCGCCATTTTTTTGTTTGTAATGAAATAATCGCGCACCTCTTAACCAATCAGCATCCAGTAATTTTGTCATGGTAGTAATGAATACTGTTATTTTATTTAGATCTTATCAGAAGCACAAAGGCCGATGGTTATTGTGGGTAGTTCAATATTACAACGAACAGATGGTGCAAGTATTTTTGACTTAGTGTTCTCCTTGGCTAATAAATTGAAAACATCAGAGCAAGTTCCTTCGGACTGGAGGGTGCTGAATGTAATGCACAGAGTAAGTTATTGGCAAGTCTCTGACTTTCAAGTGGATGTTTTTGAGATGTTTTTGAGATGTTTTGGTAGAACTGCATTATTTTATCCAGCTGTACGTGCTGCTTAAATATTTTTATGCTAACTATTCCAAATAATAAGGGTTTCGACTGTAACCGAGTTTCCGGAACTACACTAAGTCCAATGCACTCCCGATCTTTACGTTATTTAAGCTTCACACTTGATGTTGTGGAATTCTTTTTAACGCAAGCAGTGCTTTCGTTAGGTTTGCTTCACTGTTTAAAATATTTTCTCAACATTTGGTACGTTTTTTCTTCAGCTGGCATAACCTTAATTTTACGTTGGCGCTCTAGAATAGATTAGTCAGAGGCAGTAATCCGTGACATAAAGAATACTGTAAAGGCCTAAAACAGCTAAAGTTGCCTAGCCTAAAACTTTTCTTGCCAGACCTTCTCCTTTTATTCTTATCCCCGGAACCTTTTCGAACCCGCTTAGTCTTGGAACTTGGTCGAGTGTATTTCAGATGCACAGAAGCACCTCGCCACTAGTACTTCATTGTTGGCAGTACACAGGACATCTCTATATATTATTGAGCACATCTAATTTTAATTAAGAGTGTATGCGTTGGTTGTAATTGTGCTAGGAAGCAAAAACGTGTAATTTTATTTGCTCAGCTCAGTACAAAATAAACATCGATACAGAAGAGGTTTTTCGATTCACTGCATAAGTGGTGTCAAATGTCCAAAAATAATAGATATATATAGTATGTACTCGATTCACTTTTTCTCGCAAGTGTCTTTATAAATCATGCATACTGATCTTGACCAGGAGTTGAATGTCAAGAGTGCGTACACCTATAAACCAAAGTTCGTGATGAAAAATGCCTGCTGTCAAATGTATACTTCAATTACAGTCATCTTCACAGTCATAGATCCGTTTTTCCACGTTAGTACTATTAGGCCAGTGTTGTTTGTTATAAAAATAGGAAGATTGTGACGTAAAACCATAGTCATAGACAATCCAGAAGACAGGGACTGGAAACGCCAGCTAAAATTTTGATGACATCCGTGATGTGCCTGTCACGTAGCAAATTCTTAGTTACCACGGTAACAAGTTTTAAAACTAGCATTAAAAACAAAGGCAAATACACGCAGTTTATTGAAATTATACCTTTAAAAAAACGCATTTTCAGAATTTTGGGACACTACTCGTTGAGTGGCTATACTAGCAAAGGTAGGTATATTCCAATTTTCATGTATTTATGTTTTATAGTGATGTTAAATGCACAAGTTGGATGGTGCTGTCGCGAAAATCGCGCACACAGCAACAATGTCAAAACATACTGCCAAAACTAACCCTGTAACATAAAACTAAACAAGCTTTCTCTTTGGAGAGGAAGTTATTTCAAATGATAAGATTGTAATCTATCGAATAGGCTATTTTTTATGTGAATTTGGTATTTTATTCGCCAAAAAATGTTCACTGGATTGGACGGGCAAAATTGAGAATGTAACAAGCCTGTAATGTTTGTTGTCAATGCTTGCTGACAAAACTGACCCTGTAACTATACCTGCTTTGTTGGTAGGAATAAAGATTTTTCAAATCACAAGACTGTAAGCTATCGAATAGGCTAATTTTTTTAGTCAGTTAGGTCTTTTATGCGGCCAAAACTGTTCATTGAATGTGAGGGGTCAAATTACAAATGTAACAAGACGGTAATCAATTGTAGTATTTATACTTTGGACGTTTGTTGACAAAACTAACCCTGCTAGCAAAAACTAAAATAATTTTATGCTTTGTGTTTAAAATATTCGTAATCACAATACTGTAAGCTATCGAACAGGCTAATTTTTTTAGTCAGTTAGGTCTTTTATTCGATGAGCGCCACGCGAATAAAAACACGCAGCGTTCTCTGGGCTACTTATGGTTACATTTGTAATTTGACCCCTCACATTCAATGAACAGTTTTGGCCGCATAAAAGACCTAACTGACTAAAAAAATTAGCCTATTCGATAGCTTGCAGTCTTGTGATTTGAAAAATCTTTATTCCTACCAACAAAGCAGGTTTAGTTTTATGTTACAGGGTCAGTTTTGTCAGCAAGCATTGACAACAAACATTACAGGCTTGTTACATTCTCAATTTTGCCCGTCCAATCCAGTGAACATTTTTTGGCGAATAAAATAACAAATTCACATAAAAAATAGCCTATTCGATAGATCACAATCTTATCATTTGAAATAACTTCCTCTCCAAAGAGAAAGCTGGTGTAGTTTTATGTTACAGGGTTAGTTTTGGCAGTATGTTTTGAAATTGTTGCTGTGTACGCGATTTTCGCGACAGCACCATCCAACTTGTACATTTAACATCACTATAAAACATAAATACATGAAAATTGGAATGTACCTACCTTTGCTAGTATAGCCACTCAACGAGTAGTGTCCCAAAACTCTGAAAATGCGTTTTTTAAAGGTATAATTTCAATAAACTGCGTGCATTTGCCTTTGTTTTTAATGCTAGTTTTAAAACTTGTTACCGTGGTAACTAAGTAATTGCTACGTGACAGGCACATCACGGATGTCCCAATTCGTCATCAAAATTTTAGCTGGCGTCTATGGTAAAACGCATCGCGGACACTTTCTTGACTGGCGAGGTATGAGAGCCCGATCTTCAGATATATTAAATATAGCTTAGTTGCTCCGGTATTTCTGTCAAAAAATTATATGATAGTACTATTAGATATGACAATTTATTTTACTTTTAAAATCTTGAATTGTCATACTCAACTTAAGCTCTGGGCATAAGTCATTCCACAATTTAACAGCTCTAAAATAAAATGTCCAATGTCCTGATGCCGTTTCAAGAAGCGGAATAGTCAATTGTGTAGACTGCCTAGTTGACCTTCCACTTACACTACCTCGACTTAAAAATTGCGAACTTAGATACGTAGGCGCCGTTCCTGTTATGCATTTGAAGGCCATGATAGCTTCACGATAGTAGAGTTGTAGTCTTACTGGTATCAATCGTACTGTAGCTCCTTTAATACAGGAGTAATGTGGTCATATTTTTTGGCTCCTCTGATATACGGGCCGCAAAATTTTGTATTCCTTGAAGTTTTTGTACATTCCGATCTGTAGTACTTAACCAGACCACAGAACAACAATATAACTTGCTAAAGACTAGTGATCACAGTAGCAAGTAGCTCTTTCTTTAAAACATGTTTAACTCGACTTATTTGGCCTAGACTAGACATGCAGGATGAAACCGTTTTTATAGGATATGGTCATTAAAATTCAAGTTCTTGTCAAATGTAACACCCAAGTTTCTATATCTCCTTATTTCGCACGGTGACCTATCTGCAAATTTTGCATGCAATATTCTACCACAGTACTGCATCTAAAATTGTAAAATTACTGCACAATTGCAAAATTACTGCACATTTTTTTCAAGAAAAAGCATTTTCGCAGTTTAAAAAAAATCGGCAGCACAGACTTTTTTAAAATTTTGCACAGTGTTAGTTTATGGTGTTTATAACGTAATGCGAAGAGAAAAATTGGGGTTTGCCGTGCTTCTGTTTGACTTATGCATAAAAATATCTCGTTTTTGAGTAAATTTCATACGCAATTGTTACCATAGCAACGGAGCATTGGTCATCAAAACTGTCATAACTTGAGAGAAAATATGTTAAAATGCATGGACAATACGGGCTTATTTAAATTTAACTGTGCAAAAATTAAAGGTTTAGTAAACTATAGCTTAATTTTTTGAAAACTGTCTCGAGCCACCTTATTCATGTTTTTTCTGCTTTAAAAACATCCCAGCCCCCAGGTCTTATCGACGCTTTGGCCTGCGGACAAGGCTGCATTAAAAAAATTTACGTGGCACGTACGGACTGTGATTTATGTACTAAAACATTTGTGAAAAATCTTGCTAGCTCGACTGTCTTTCGCTATGCTCTCATTTACCCGGTTGTAAATATCCCGGCGGAATTAGTAACTCACCCCGGGCTTCGCGCCTCTGAAGATTCATTGGTTTTTCTATCAATTTTGCAGATGGCGAGTCAAGTGGCAGCTTTAGATATCGGGTATCAACCACGACTGAATCTGCCAAGCTCTCTGAAATTCTTGTATCTTCTCGGGGCAGTAAGTATATAGTCTCTTCTTGTTTGCTCTGTGAATTTTGATTTGTGTTAATTCTAAATTTACAGGGTATTTGTATATAGCCCTTCATTGCAATGACAACATGAGACGTGATTTGGGTGTTCTTAAGAGTCACGGTTCTTCATCTAATCTGTATTTTCTGTGATAAATATGAAATTTTCATACCACTAGTTTGTTTAATCATGCATGTACTAATCAAATGCCATCATTTTTACGTTTACGTACCTCGTGATATACTGCGGATATACTGTGACACGCCTCAAAATTTTTGTCTGTCTGCATTACACTGAGTGCGCATGTCTCTGCTCTCTTTGATTTGTGTTTTGTAATATTTATTTTCTTGCTTTTCCACGTAAACACACAAAACAATGAACGTAAACGAGAAAGAGCATTCGTATCACTTTTCCTGGGTTGCTGAACAACCATACTCTACTTTAAATTCTGTGCCCGATAAGGGCCACCTCTGCTGCATGGAAAGGCGCTGTGCGGCATGAATATGCGACTGTGCTGCGTGCAACACTGCTGTGTTGTATGGTACGCGGTCGTGCTGCATAGGAATGCAACCTTGCGGCGTAAACTGTGATGTCTGTACAAATGATACAAACGCACAAATCTTTTCAGTGGAATGTTGTCTGTCAGTAACTGACCTTCTACATGAGAGCATCAATACGCTTCTTAGCTCTAAACCTGCTTAGTCTACACACAAAATCGTCTTCAACAAACAAGTAAACGTTTCGTAAGTTGTGAATTGTCCCGCTCCCCTTCTATATAATTACTTTTATGTAGTATATTGGGGGGAGGGGGTAGTTTTATGTCACCACGGGTTTATGTCGCACGTTATTGCGTATCGTAACGATACTTGTTTTTTGTCGAACGTTTACTGTGATTCAGAGTCTAATCGAAGCTCTTTCTTTGGTATTTTCAGGATATTGGTAGAGTCAACAAGGATACCTTACCTAAAGATTGTGTTATCGTGTACCAAGGTGGTGTTTTCTTGTGTTTCATACATATGTTCGTACACAGGACATCTGTAGATATTATTGAGCACATCTATTTTTAAAAGCGTATGTGTTGGCTGTATAACTGTGCTAGGAAGCAAAAACGTGTAATTTCATTTGCTCAGCTCAGTACAAGATAAACATCGATACAGAAGAGGTTTGCCGCCAGAAAGATTCACTGCATAAATGTCAAATGTCCAAAAGTAATAGATATGCAATTTGTACTCGGTCACGAATCATGTCTCGATTCACTTTTTCTCGCAAGTGTCCTTATAAATCCTGCATATTGACCTTGACCAGGAGTTGAATGTCGGAGCGCGTACACGTATAAACCAAAGTTCATGGTAAAAAATGCCTGCTGTCAAATGTACACTTTAATTGCGTAAACATGATTTACTTTTGAAACGCTATGCATCATTGAACATTTTGCTAACAAAGTGACCAAATGATCGCTCTTGTCATTGACGTTTGAAGCTATATAATGTCTTACCGGTAATAAGATTTTTACGAAGGAAAACTCATTTGCCGGGTAAAATTCTTCGGGAGAAATGTCCGCCCTAAATATAATCTAATGTTTCACAGGCCACCATGGGGATCATGGCGCACACATTGCAGATGTTATATTACCTGGGGCTGCGTACACAGAAAAGACAGCAACATTCGTGAATACCGAGGGAAGAGCACAACAAACAAGGTAATGATGGTGCACAACATTGATTCTCAGAACCTTTGTGTATACAAGAACAAAAACAATGCATGTTGTAGTTGCGCAGAATGTAGTTGCAGGTACATGTATGTGGAGCGGGATGATTCAGTTTAGCCTAGAGTGCGTTAAGATTAACCTGCCACGACGAATCGAATAAGTAGGCCCTGTACATGGTAAACCAATTATCGCATCCTGATTTTTTTAAAGGCGAGCTGTATCTCCACCTGGTTTAGCAAGAGATGATTGGAAAATAATAAGGGCTCTTTCGGAGGTATACTGTTACTTTCTTAATGTACACTTGGAAATTAGACATTTGTAGACCCAGCAAAAAGCTGTTTGGGCCCTTAAACTGGGCAGTTTCGGATTAGAAAACAAATGCCGACCTAAATCTGATCCATGTTTCCGCGTCTTGGCAATTTTTCAAATCCTTTTAGAGAAGCTTGAATCACTAGAAGAAGAGAATATTTACTTATAGTATTGTACATTTCAAGTGCAGTACAGGTTTCAAAACTCGATTATTGTTTTAGATTCTTAAATGACACAATTGATTTGCAATGAGCGACCACAGTTTCAATGAAAAATGATAGTTTTTGAGTAATCAAAGAGGTTTTCCGCAGAAATATTTTGCATGGCTCAAGTTAAATAATAAACTAAGGAGGCTATGTTGTTAAAAGGGTCCACTACACTAGAAAGTACATGGTTGTACGAGAATTTAAATGCCGGAAAGGAGAAAATATTTTTAAACATAATCTCTCGAGTACAAATTAGTCATAAAAGTTTGAAATAACTTTCGGTTTGTAACTCTAACAAATCTAACTCGTGTGATCAAATGAATTGAAGGGTTTACAGTCCAGAAAGTTTGGTGTTGAAATTTGTGGTATTTTTCGAGAATTGTTTTTGAAGAAATAGGAAATGCGAGCTGAACCGAGGAAAATGGCTTAATATGTTTTTAAAAATATTAATATTAAGCGCAAAACATTTATAATGGTACAATAAGACATAAAAGAATACCAAAAAGACGCTGCAATTTGCACCAGAGTTGGTAGTTTCACCCTAACAAGATAAAAAATTGTATTTATCAGTTTTTCTATGGGCATCTTGTACAAAACACTTTCAAGCAAGCAAGCTTTTTTATCGCATTTGTAAAATCCAAAAATATAAATCATTACCGCGCCTGCCGTTGGCGTGGCGACGTTATAAATTCGTCCCATTTCTATTTTTAATATTATTATTATTGTTCGGTGTCACAAGTTAGTGCAGCGCTCTGCATGAGTGACACCGTTGCCCGGGAAGTGTGATATTCGTCAATGAGATACAATTTATGAGATGCATATTTGTCAAAAAAATTGCCAGAATACTGTATATCTTGAGAAATTTCATGGTTTAGCTCTCCTACAACGTTTACTTGACGTTGTTGTTATGTTATCCATGCGATTTGTGCACATTTCAGACAATGACACACTGTTAAAATACGCGCGCGATACATGCATACTATATAGATATGAATAGAGAAGGCAGGAGCCTGACAGCCTTCTCAAACGGAATCGCTCCGAAAGTCACGTAAAAATGCATCGGATCGCCTCGAAAACATCGTGATCCAAACTGTTTTAAAACGGCAAATTTTGACATATTTTGATCGCGGAATATGTAACGTATGCGTCGAGATAGCACATCTTTTAAACTTATTCTGTGGCGTAATATCTCTACATAACGCACATGTGTGCACCGAAACATCTAAACGGTAACAAGTTCTTCGTAAAAAAAATCACACCTAAAAGGTTTAGAAAGACATTTTCGTCTTGAATATATGCATATTGCATATGAGTAGAGGGCACAATGCTTTGAATTAAGCAATGTGATATAGCGAATGGGTTATCGTCTGGTAATCATATTGTGTTCGTAGTGTGCGTCTTCCATCTTCGTTTTTTTTTGGAATGGCTATGTACTCATCGTTCTTAGTTTTGATCCGCTGTATCACACGAGTAACGCCTGCATTTTAAAATCACGTGCAAATATCGCACTGTGTGTACGAATCGATCGAAGAAATAGTGATAAATAATACCCCAGCAAATAAAAATTGAATAATAACTCTGACCTATCACCAGTCTCTCGATGTCGTGAGACAAGTTCCGCTCAACTTCAAATAATCACAAAAAACCTCGGAAATTTCCTCAAATATTTTTTCATTTTTTTAATGAACAACAAGTTGTAAATTACTTCATCAAAAATAATTTCGGTGTTTCACGTGAAACCTGTCATTCCGTACAAGAAACCTTTTAAACTTGATGGGCTAATACCGGTGTGTGCATCGTATGATAAACTTTTTTCAAAATAACTATCAGTTTATGCCCAGAAAATAACTTTTTCTAGATTTGTGGCGATCCACTTCCGTACGATACATTGAATGAAATAAGAAGTCGTATGACAGAAGTTGCGTCAAATCTCACTCGATATGGCGACGTGGAAGAAGCAAATTTTTTTTCCTTGACCAAAGAGTTACTGAAGGTAATTTGGAAGGCACAGTTTCCCGCCAACATTTATCTACTCTCACGCGCACAAGTCAACTTGATGTAGTTCAGATGTTGTCCCCGCACTGAGGAGCTTTTTCCCTCGTAAATTTTTTAGCTGGTCTATTTTTTGTGTGTACGACAAAAAGTTTTTTAACAATTTTCCCTAGACGAGTTTTGTAAGCCGGCATGTTGCCGACATGTAGCAATGCTTTACATTTAGTGTAGGGCTGAAACAGGATGACAAGTTTGCGAACGCAAAAGCAACCTTTCAGATTTGTATATTAAATGGAGGCAACAAACCTTAGAACGTTTCACATGTTCCAGGTTAAGACGCGAAATCGTGCCTGCGATATTGAGATAAATGAGTTGTGTAATAAGATAATAAACATTTTGCGATGGCATTTTATGAAGCTCCCATATGTGCGCACTTGCACTGGCGTAGCCAGCCCGACAATTTCGCTATGCAAATATCAAATTATTTTCAAGTTATAATCATTATTCATCTCTTAAGAAATTCATTGTTTTCGCAGTCAATGACCATGAAAATATTTGCATAGCGGACTAAACTAGATAACCAAATGGAAACTGGGCTTCATTGGACAAGGAAATTTTGACGATTTTGTAAACGCTGCTAGGAAAAACCATTCGGCACGTATGGCCCTTATTTACAGATTATTTACGTACCATTTACAACATGAGCGGCCGTGTTGTATCAGCATATACAAACTCGAGCCGAAGGCGAGAGTTGTATATCTGATACAACACGGACGCGAATTTTGTAAATAGCTTGTGAAACTCTCCAATTTTATAGATCAATTTGCGAAGTAATTTTGAAAATACATCTTATATAAGACGAGAAAATCAAAGTTATGAAAATCAACAGAATTCTGTATCAGAGTATACAGACTCCTTCACGCTCATGATTTCTTTTGTGTTTTCTTTATGAATTATTAATGCGCACATGCATGCTACTCTTTTTAATGCAACTAGTTTCGATCTCCGATGTCGTTCTTTGTCTTTTAGGGCAGTAAAACATCAGATACCGCTCTTGTTCCGTCCATTTTAAATTTGGAAGATTTCTACATGACGGATCCCATTAGTCGTGCTTCGCAGACTATGGCGAAATGCTCAAAGGCTGTGAAAACCATGGCTTAACAACATGGATGGATGTTAATACGAACGTAGCACTGAGTTTGATCAGATGGATGTGAGTCCTAAAATGGTGGCGTGTGTGTTTTAATTTCGCACTGGTAAAGTTTAGAAATCATTGGTTCTAATGCCCATATATATTTTATATTTAATATTATCACTCCAGTAGTTTTATGCGCGTCAGTTAATGGTGTATTAATATATCTGCGAGTAAAAATAAAAATTAATATCTATGAATGTGGATCGACATTTTCTTTTCTTTTAAAAGCATTTCACACTAAAATCTTTCGTACAATTGACTCAGTCACCGATTCAACTGAAAAGATTCCTAAGTCTTGTTGGTTATTACTAACTAGAAATTGTTTATTGTTGCTTACTAGAAATTGTGTATTATTACTGACTAAAAATTGTTTATTATTACTAACTAAAAATTATTTATTATTACTACTTAGAAATACATGACTTGTAATATCCCTCGCCGCTGATTTTATTATAAATTTGGATGGGTCATCTTGCCCAGTTATATATTTTATTAGTTTTGGACTGTTGGCAAGAGTTTTGTTTAGAGGCATCAAGGTAAGAGTCCTAGATTTTGTCCAAGATTTTAGACGAAGTAAACCAGTTTAATACGGTTAAACCGGTATTTCATGCGCGCGGTTAATATTTGACGGTTAACCGTTCATTAAATGCGATTTAAACAAAATAGGGTTGGTAGCATTCATGAATAATTGGGCTTGATCTTTAACAGTGCCCTTTCTTTGTTTTTCCTTTGTTTGCTTGACGAAACTATTGCTGGGTTGGCCCAACTATTGATGAATACAAGCAATAAAGTATCTCTAAACGAAAGTTGTATTACGTTTTAGGCGTAGAACATGTATTCAGATTTATTGAGGGTCCTGTATTCAAATTCTTGTAATTAGTCCCAAAGACTTTCACAAGTATACACGTTAAAAGTGCTTTTGTGTTTTTTTGGACTTCGCACAAAACAATCGCACGAAATAATTTGCACTGAAAGAGGAATTTGGATGTAAACAAGCAATCAGATGCAAAGCATCAGAGCATGCGCAATGAATGCCGAATGCGAATACTGCACAGTCTTATTTTCTCGCTACCAGCGCTAGGAAACGAAGGAAAATAAGGCTCTGCTCACAGGGTACTTTACATACTGACATTGGTGACGAAAAAAAGTTTCTTGGTCACCGTTAGAGGATTATTGAAGAAAGGTTGATAAAGTGCTATGCAGAAGAAATAGCGCTCGTCATTAACCAACTGGCGGTACCGGTGTATCATTAATCATTCATTCCAGACGCAGCATCCCTGTCTTACGATGGAAAGTGAAGAAAGAGTATCGTTTTACCTTGACAAGACGTTATCAAAACATTCTCAAGAAAGTGTTACGAAAATCTTAATGAACAGCGATATCAAACCAAGGGTGAACGGTTTAGGGTCAGTAAAGTACACTTGTCGTGATGGGGGGGCTATGTTTTCATCAAACGCAAAACGATAGTTGCATGCTTAAACAGGAGACCTATAAACTGGTTGTAGTGCATTATTTTCCTCAAAAATTAATCTCTCATTGTTATGCATACATTTGTTGCTTATTCATCATGACGTATATATAAAAAACATGACGTTAGTGTATTTGGTTAGTGTGCTTGCGAACAGTTGTCCTGAAAAGCGTAAAGGATTGAGCCACACCTGTTTAAACAAATGTATGTAGATGAATGGACATTGAAGCCGTGACTGTTAAGCTGGCTCCCTACTGTTATAATGTTTCAGTTCACGTATTGTTTGAAGGTCTACTATTTCTTTTTCGTGAAAGTTGTGGTGTTGAAACTTAGCCACCACATTACCATGATGTTAAACATTTTTAAAGTTGAAAACTTTCGTTGCTTCGTTTCGTCACCATGGCAATATGCATGGCGTTATGAACATGTCATATTTTTTATGACTTTACATAATTTATTAATTTTCCTTCGGTGAATTTTTCTAATTTTTTTTCTAATGACTTTTAGTTGACGAAGGAATAACATGCTAAATTTTGAGACGAATTGTAAAGGCAGATTCTGAGATATTCACGAATAACTAGTACAACAATTCCATCTTATAGAATTTTTTGAAATTTTGATATGTTTTACTGCTTGTTATACCGAGAAAATGTGCAAAATTAAAAAAAAATTCACCGAGAGAAAAGCGAGAAAACAGTCCTAAACTCTGGTTGACTTTATTGCCGTGACAAAATATCGATTCGACATGATCGCTATTTGCGCATGCGTGTAAATTATAATGCGTGGAAAACGCGTGTTGTTTAGTTGGCTTTTTTAGTAATTTTATTTTCGAGTTGTTTGGCACATATGTTATGAAACAGATATTTTTTACTTGTTTGAGACGAAAACACAAGATAATGTTCAAAATACGAAAAAAAACAAAACACTATAATCTATTGAATTGATCAATGGTTCATTATATTCTTTTTTGTTGAAAAAATATGTGTAAATATGCGTAAAAAAGCACCAAAAGATTCAACTACGACTTGAACAATTCATCCAAACAACTTCTATCTCTTCTATTGAATTCAACAGCTGAAGTACTACATATTAAACAGGGTTGAATGGCAGGAACTATATATGTTTCGCCGACAATTTGAGAGTGCTTTTGAAGACAGCATAAAATAGCATTTTGAATTTTGATAGGCAACAATTTTTTAGTAATAATATAAACAACATTGCTTCAAAATAAATACTCAGAAACATATTTAAATATAAATTAAAAAACTGGTTAAAAACATACGTACTGTTTAACTTTTCAAAAAGTCAAGAAAATAATGAAGAATGATCATGTTTTGGTACATAAAAGGACTCAAAAACAAGTTCTGTGGCTCTTGTTTTAAAAATTTTGCCGAACTACGAAAATTCCACGCGAAAGTCGCGAGGATGACGTCTAATCTCACTGATCTGTATAAATCATTCGTAAACTGTACCAAACTGTAGGGAGCCACCTTAAAAAACTCGTAGGTCTTATTTAGCAATTAGAAAACGAAACGCTAGCTAAATATATGATCAAGCTGATGGTAATCAGTGGATGAGATTCAGAAGGCGTGTGGAAATGCTCGACCTTGAACGGTATGCCGTGAACAGGATAAGTTATGCCGCGCCAGTTCTTGAACTGTTAAACCATGATCTGGTTTATGTGGAAAGGAATAGTGGAAGCTTGTGAGTTTATAAAGCATCCTGTACCGTCAGAAATCCACAGCGATTAATTTGAACACTATTCCATATGTCATGTTAGTAAGTCGCTGGTCACAGCAAGCACATATTTGAATTAATTTAAATTTCTATAAAGCCAAATAATCATGACAAATTGTTTGTGTTTTAAAAAGTTGATATATTGTTTTGCATTTTGGACATACATTTTGCTTGGTTTTCTTTGCATTCAAACATTGTTAATGACAAAACGTGACAGTCGTTATTATTTAGCTTTGCAACTTTGAGGAGTTGAGATGGTAGTGTAAAGTATTTTTGACTTTCCCGGTTGAGACGCATTCATGCACTTGAGAGTATATATATATATATATATATATATATATATATATATATATATATATATATATATATATATATATATATATATATATATATATATATATATATATATATATATATATATATATATATATATATATATATATATATATATATATGTATGTATGTATGTATGTATGTATGTATGTATGTATGTATGTATATATATATATGTATAAATTTATATACAAAATTTATATAATTTGTATACAAACATAGTTTGTCTTTGAGTCTGTATTCAGAAGGTATTGGTAATTTTAAAAATTCAGCTTACGTATAGGAGGAATTGAAGGATTGAACAAAACAAATATCCCTACACCAGCCTCCCACTTAAGTAGAAGTACTCATGCATATATGTGTACAAAAAAATGAACCTTATGAAATTCAAATTAGCTATACTGTATAGTTCAAATAGTTTTTCATACTTATTTATTCATACCTTCACTTACATGTTATCTGTGTCAGAAAAAAGGAATTCATAGTTTGTAAACCAAATGGATCAAATACTTAATATGTGCACGCTTTTAATATTTTGCACTTTTTGTATTCACCTTTAGTGCTAGGCTTATGAAATTCCAACAAGTTTACTTTTTTTACACACCTTGTGTTTTATAGGCATTTTTAATTCGCATGGGAATACAACTTGCTTTGTTTTGATGAAGCGCACACATGCAAACAACGACTTAATTGTTCTATTATTTCCTGCTTAACAAAACGAACCAAGATATTTATCATATTAATGTCTTCAACCACAGTACGCAGTAAATATACACAGATTTTGGGGTTATGGAAGTGTGGGACAATTGCTCAATTATATTGTTGGTCTATCTGCATGCGAGAGCTGGGTACTGAGCGGCTTCCAGGGCATATACTCGTTGAAAAGCTGGATCTTGGGGAAAGTCGATAAGGACATATACTGATTAACAGCTGGGTCCAAATCTGCCCAAGACATATACTTTTACCGCGCGGATTTAGAGCAGGATCCTGAGCCGACTAGAACATATACTCCCTTTTGAAGCTTGGTCCTAGCCTGCACTGCAGGACATATACTCTGAGCTGGACCCTGGGAACTAGTGATCAGGAAAATATTACTTATATTAACACTGATCGATCTTGCTCAGTACATATACCCATATGCAGAAATAAAAGTGATTTTGTGAATAGGGGCTTTAAGCCAAATTTCGTAGAAAAAACGTGACATCTATGGTAAAATTGCGACCTCATACCAGAGCAATTGCCTCGAACACTTGATTCTTTAATTCATTTGTTACAAGAATTAACATTGCTATTTGAGCACTTATCCTGCTTATGATTGCAGCCGTTTATTTGTTATGTTTATGTAACTTTGATGTCATAAAGTTGACATCAGGCCACTGTTTCGATGATTCAGGTATAACTGCGGAGCGGGATTGTACCAGGAGGCAAGTTCAGACTTTCACTTTCTTCCATGCTGCAACTGACGAGGAAGCACATGCATCAATCATAACACTGGCCGTAGGTAATTCCGAATACCATCTCTGTCTCGCTGGAAGGTTGGAGCAAGGGGTGGTTGGTGGGTGACTGTTTTAATCGGTCCTCACTCCTCAAATCCAAGTGAGAATGATAGGCAGACAAAGCTAACTCGGATATCTGCGGATGGCTTAACTATAGCTTCATTGTTGGTTTGAATAGATCAACAGTAGTTTGAACAATAGTTAATAAACGGGCGCAGTAGCCTACGGGTTTGGCAGGCTTGCGATTGGTTTGTCACGTATCATTTAGACTATTATAACCTTCAAGTCTAGTGCGTTAGGTATCGTCCATTAACAATAATTTGTACTCGCAAAAATTACCATTTAATAATCAAAGAGGATGCTCATTATGCAGTCAAGTCCCACCATGCACAGACACATATACATCAAAATCTATTTAATAAATATTTTGCCAATGATTTTGTACTCGTAGGTTTTTGTGTCAGGCATTGAAATGCTAATAGATCATTCTCAATAGTTCGCTTAGTTTCTTGGTACACCCTACCTGTGGAGTGGTCAAAATATTGCCTGTCGAAATCGCATTTTTTCACCCGGGAATTTATTAAAAATCTGTTGAAATTTATTTCATATGATTCATTTATTTCATATTATTCATTTATTTCATATTATTCATTTATTTATTTCATGACTGAGACCGAGGGAGACAGTATGTTTTGTGGACCCGAGACTGTCGATGGAAACATCGACAGTCGAGTCGTATTTTATTAAGCCGTATTTTATTCAATAAGTATTTTATTATATACTGAGTGTCAAAAGAGAAGAAAAGTACCACAAATCAAACATGTATAAAAAGGATTACCTTTTACCTGACATGGCTCTGTTGGTTTGTTATTTACCGGTGAATAAAAGTAATGCCCACCGCTTAGCTATGTTGCCAGGGAGACAGTAGAATTTCTCCACTATCATGTGATACGTTCTTAACCAATAAGAAACAGGAATTCATTTATCAGTATATAATAATGCATTATATTAGCCACGTTGGTTGTTTCTCGTGACAGATCAGTGATTAATGGAATTTTCTTATCTTATCCTATCCGCTGCTCAAAGGTGAAAATATGCGATTTCGATCGGTTATTTTCGTATGATTTGTAATTTGCTCAATTTTTCTTCACATTTCTCAAAAATGGCCACAATCGAAAGCTAAAAGCCTGGTCTTTCTGAATGTAAAAGAATATTTTCTGTAGATTCAATAATTAACGCGTCAGAGCACTCTGAAGTTCGATTACCGTTTTTAATGCACCCTGTATAATGAACCCTACTGATTTTATGTGTGAATTAATACCCATAAGAAACTAAAGAAACCACAAACCGTGGCCTTAATGATTTCTCATTTCCTGCGAGAACCGAATTCAATAATTGTTTTATTATTTTTTGAAAATATTTTAAACTCAGTTTGAACGCTTGCTTTCTACGTAAGAAGACTCGAGCTGCTAATAATGGAACAGCCTGAAATTGTTCTGAAACTTTAATAAGCCAATCAGACTACGAAAAAGAATATTCTTAAAACAATTGTCAAATTACAAGGTCAGTCAAAAGTCGCATAAATTTTAGCGTGACGTCATGTCTTGTTTCAATGTGCGACTAAATGACTCATAATGTCGTATATTTGTTTTCAATATACGACGAAATGACTCATAATGTCGTATATTTATTTTCAACCCCAAATTTAGGCAACTACCAAGTGAATATGACGATGTCACCTTTAGCTCTTAACCAATCAAAACTTCTAAAATATTTTCAATAAATAATAATGTCGTATATTTGTTTTCAATATATGACGAAATGACTCATAATGTCGTATATTTATTTTCAACCCCAAATTTGGGCAACTACCAACCGCATATGACGATTTCACCTTTAGCTCTTAACCAATCAAAACTCCTAAAATATTTTCAATGAATAATAATAGCTATTATATTTTTAAATAACGCACAGCATTATGTAAAATGTATTTCAATAATGCACCATGGACACAGCATTATCAAAATAATACAATCTGCGTGCTGCGTATCTTAGCAACACTGAGGGACATTTCTTCCATAACGTAATAACGTGACGCGATCTCGCTCAACTATTAAAATGAAAAGGACATGTTATGCTAAAGACCACATTCAACTTTCATTGGTTGCAGGAAGCTTTCCCGGTGAAAGTAAGACTAAATGACTTCAACTTTAACCTTCGAATGTATACCACAATAGTTTCTTTGTTTCTTGCGACATTTTGTTCCCAGAAAAACCACGAGGTTTATGCAATACCACGAATGAGGCCGTTAGTCTTAGTGATTATCTAATGAATAGAGGGCTTAAGTCAACACGGACGGCAGCCGGAAGTAAGTTGCGTCGTTATAGATGGCGAATGATGACGTCAGCCGTTCTTGTTTGAAATCAACAAGGCCAGTCAGTCAACTTTCACGTTCATGATTTCAAACAAGAACGGCTGACGCCATCATTCGCCATCTATAACAACGCAGTTTACTTCCGGCTGCCGTTCGTGTTGACAAAAACGTCGCTAGCTTAAGCTCTCTAGTAATTACTCAGTCCTCTCTATTGCTTATTAACGTAGTTTTCTTTTCTTATCTTGTAATCAGTTTTCTAAACATCGTAATTGTTTATTTTTTTAAAGGATGGCAAGTAAAAGTAAATGCAGCAACCACCAACCAGAATAAAATGACAGAATGAAATGGAAAAGAATAAACCATTAGACCTGAGAAGTGGATCACAAGCTGTGTCCATCAGAAGATGTCAAGATGGTAAATTAATAGACTATAACAATGTGCCGTTTTTCAATGTCATTTTAGACATTTACAATCAAATTTTCTTTAGTTTTCAATATTTTGACATATTTTGTAGCGTCAATTTTCTCCTTATTTTATGATAGTTGACTAGATATGAGTGAGCTGGTTACCTACTGGACCGGCGTCATGTTCTATGAGGAGAGAATACCAACCGGATGAAACCATAAACAGCATGCTAAAACGACACCAACTGAAACCACGATGATCCAATGAAAAAGTGAAAATAAGTTTGGTGATTTTATTTTGTCGTTTTCATTTTCTTTGTTCGTTCACCTTTCGTCTCAATACCGGTTGTTGGTGTGCATTGGTGCACATTACTACATTTTCTACTGTGTTTTGTTCTGT
Organism: Muricea muricata; assembly: GCA_963855995.1. NCBI lineage: Eukaryota > Metazoa > Cnidaria > Anthozoa > Malacalcyonacea > Plexauridae > Muricea > Muricea muricata. Next base: position 37,031,655 of record OY979717.1, on the reverse strand, counting down.
TACGAATGTAGCCTTATTACTTACTTTTAACAAAAAATTCCCCTGGAGGGAACCTAATTAGAGTGGACCTAATTAGGTTTCCAGGTTCAATTCCTGGAGGCAAAAAGATGTGCATTAGCAAATATACCCTAACTATACCAAGGTACAGTTAGTAGACTGCAGGTAAGTATACTAAATGTATAGGTGCTTTTCTCGTAGACTGCAGGTAAGTACACTGAGGTAGTAAAATGGTCAGGGGTGGTTAGCAATATTAATACCTAGTACTATTTTAAATTTAGAATACACTTACTTCTACTAACTATTCTTATAAACTATTCTTATAGTAAATGTTAGAGCCCAACATATAACTTTTATTAAAGTCAACTTCAAAGTATATGCTCTGATGGCTTTATAAAAGTTATATGTTGGGCTCTAAGAATATTTACTATAAAAATAGTTAATAGAGGTAAGTGTGGTGTTAGTGGGATAGGATTAGGTTAAACTGTAAGTACCCGCTATTATTTTAAATTTAGTGTACTTACATCTGCTAACCTTATTATAGTTAGGACAGGTAAGTCTACTGAATATAAATGGTACTATGTAGGTACTTACAGTAACACATAATCCCACTAACCACCCCCGACCATTCCAATTTCCACCCCTACCAGTTTTCGTAGCTTTATAGTTCTCACAACAATCTAGTTATTACGGTAACTGTTAGGTAGGTAAGTCTATCTGTCATGCTCAAAAGGTAACTGTAATCTACTATAGTTAGTGTACTAGAGCTACTCTCAGTTGACTAAAGTAACTCTAGTCTACATTAGCAGTAAACTAAGGTAAAGTTACCTTAGATAACTCTCTCTCTACTCTACCTTAGTTAACTAACGTAAGTTAGTTCGTTAGTTCTACCTTAGTTAACTAACGTAACTCTACCTAAGTCAACTAAGGGTAACTCTAGTATACTAACTATAGTAGATTAGAGTTACCTTTCGAGCATGTCAGATAGACTTGTCTACCTAATAGTTACCGCAATAACACGACAACAGTGAGGGCTATAAAGCTACGAAAGCCTGTAGGGAATTAGTTATAACTGTAAGTGCCCAATAATTTAGTGTTCTTACCTGCTGTCTACTAACTGTACCTTATATAGTATAGTTATATCCGTTAGTGCACGTCTTTTTGCCTCCAGGAATTGAACCTGGAAACCTAATTAGGTCCACTCTAATTAGGTCCCCTCCAGGGGCATTTTTTTGTTAAAAGTTTGTAATAAGATTACATTCGTGACACAACAAAACACAGTAGAAAATGTAGTAATCTACACATATGTACCGGTATTGAGACGAAAGCTGAACGAACAAAGAAAATGAAAACGACAAAATAAAATCACCAAACTTACTTCCACTTTGTCATTGGATCTTCGTGGTTTCGATTGGTCTCGTTTTATAATGCTGTTTATGGTTTCATCTGGTTGGTATTCTCTTCTCATAGAACATCACGCCGGTCCAGTAAGTAACCAGCTCACTCATATTCAGTCAACTATCATAAAATAAGGAGAAAATTGATGCTACAAAATATGTCAAAATATTGAAAACTAAAGAAAATTTGATTGTAAATGTCTAAAATGACTTTGACAAACGGTACATTATTATAGTCTATTAATTTACCATCTTGACATCTTCTGATGGACACAGCTTCTGATTCACTTCTCAAGTGTTTTTTTTCATTTTATTCTGTCATTGGTTGGTGGTTGCTGTATTTACTTTTACTTGCCAGCCTTTAAAAAAAAAATAAACAGTTACGATGTTTGGAACACTGTTTACAAGATAAGCACAAAAAACTAGAGATGACTAATAATCACTTCATTGATAATTACTGAGGTCGGCGCATGTTCTCTCAGGCAGCTCGCTCTAATATGCGTGTTCTGCGTATGTTTTTCTATGATCATATTAATCTTACTTTCACTTCCGGCACATCAAGTTATAAATAGGTTTGGGGCTTGTTTGTCAACATTTAGTGATAAGGTTACAGACGTAACATAACAAAACATGGTAGAAAATATAATATAAGGTTACAGGCGTGACAGAACAAAGACATACAGCAAAAAACGAATAACCTGTTCTGGCCTGATGAAAACAGCTGATTGCAGGCTAGTTCAGGCTCAACGACTTGTTCAGTAACATTGTTATACCTGACTGCAGGCTAGTTCAGGTTCAACATCTTGTTCAGTATACGTATTGTTGACAACCTTGAGCAATGTGGGCAGCAAAACATTGTTCAATGCTGTTTTCATTAGGCCAGAACAGATTGTTCATTATGGCTGTGTAGTGGAAAATATGATAATAAGGTTACAGACGTGACATAACAAGACATAGTACAAAATATAATAAGGTACCACCTATGTTTTTGCATGCTTTTGACTGAAACTACCGGTGTTGAAACGAAAGCTGAATTGACAAGAAAATGGAAACAACAAAGTAAAATCAACACACAAAGTAAAATTGACTTACGCCAATTCTATCTTTTGATGGTCGTGGCTTCCGTTAGTCTCATTTTATCATGCTGTTTATGGTCTCATATGGCTGGAATTCTCTCTTCATAGAGCATCATGCCAGTCCAGTAGTTAACAAGCTCACTCACATCCAGTCAAACATCATAAAATAAGAAGAAAATCAAACATATTTGCAAGCATATTAGACTACAGTCTACTTACTATATTAAGGTATACTTAGGTAACACCTATATATATCTAGACGTATAAGTAGTGTATATAGTTACTTTATAGTTAAAGCTCCACCTTAGTGACATTGTCTAGTTTTAAGAAAATTCTTCGCGTTTTTACGTAATTCAATTTTTGACGTAGACATGTCATGCACCTGGTCTCTTGTTCGTGACTGCCCATGTCACAGTAATATAACAATAGAGTTGATTCTGAGTTTGGCGAAAAGCATATTTATGCCCAATGACATCAACTCTACTACTATTAAAATAACTTTGAAGGCCATAAGTTTGAGCAAAAACTTAAAATATCACTCAAAAGTGAACATTTAAAATGACTACATAAATTGGCTATTACGTCAGCGGGCTAAAAGGCATTCTAGCTCGCTGATATGTTTATTTTAGCCGGAAGTTTTTTGTTACTTTATCTATATTTTCTATCTGCTTTTAAGCCATCCGGGCTATGTGCTGACTCGAGCTTTACCTTAACTACAGCTTGATTGTTTGTTTTTTTCACTATAATGTAAATGTTTTTGTAATTCTAAGGGAGTGCCTCGGATGTGCTTTTTCTGTGCCGTTTCGCACTTTTCCTTTTTGGAAATAATCAGTTTGTTATTGTTAATATTCCCTGTGAAATTATGTATAAAGTTAACCTTACGATATACAGTATTGTCACGCCTGTGATCATCGGTTTTTTTACCAGCTAGGGTAGGGGGCTTTTTAATCAGCTATCCTTAACTATAGGGCTCGCGTAACCTAAAAAAGTGTACCTAAACCTAACTATACGCTTAGCTAAACCAAACCCTACAGTAAGCTAATCGTAATCATAACTCTATAGTTATTAGCCAACCCTCGCAAAATTGCTTTTACTCAATGCGTGATATAAAGTTGCACCTAGAAACGAGTTTTTTGGTTCGTTCTGATCACTGCTTGTGAAAATGCATCATGGTTCCTCTTGTCACGTAAGGTGCATATCCTTGGAAATCCAAGATGGTGGACATCTCGTATGTTTCAGCCGAAATATCTCAAGAATCAAGGTAAATGTGGAAAAGCTTTAACATGCTTAGTTATTTATTACAAAAGCTATCAGTTTACATGGCACATTCTCTGCACTTCCCTATCCAGAGCTCCCCCCCCCCCCCCCCGTACACCCATCTCTAACTTGTTCATAAGCTGCTCCAACAACTTGGAACAAGCAGTGGAAAGGCAACTTGTCAAACGGACTTGTTGCAATTTGTTCACAGGGTTGTTGCAACTTTTGTGTATTTATGCGTGCAAATGTAGCTCTAGGTCTTTCACTAACGGTCATATTAGCTACGTTGCTGACATAACCGCGTACCTTAATCCACGGATGTTCAGACGCCTTGGCAAGTACAGTTATCCTCTCCGTCGGATCGACGGTCAATAATTGTCTAATGATGTCTTTTGCTTGCTCGCTTATATTCTTCTAGTATTTATCAGGGAATGCGTAAGAGCCGTCTTGCTTGCTGCGTCAGGGACTTGCTTGGACGCCCGGCAAAAAGTGGGTACCCAACCAAGCGATAACCATGAAACGGTAACCATTAGTTAGTATAAATCAAAATAAGGTTTCCGCCTGAGAAGCCTGCAGCCCATAAACTACTTGATAGATATCAGGGATTTTTCAGGAGATTTTTCGGGCCATGAAACGGCCCCAAAAACGCAATTTTGAATTGTTTTTGAAAATCAATCTTCTCACAAAATAAAGTTGCTTTAGTTAAATTGAAAAATAAAAAAATTGCAAGAAATCATTTCCCAACACAATAAAAACTAAACATTATAGTCTTATACATGACCAGGATTTAGTCTCTTTATTTCAAATGTTATCTCAAGTCTCAACTACTGTACTTTCAGAAGTGAAGGAGGAGGGATAAACACTTCAGAACCCCTGCAGTTCACCTAACTAAACTTAATCTTCTCTGCAAAAAAACAAATCCAAGGAAAGACACACATATGAATACACACATCTCTCCGGCCGCCCAAATAACGCTCCCGTTACTGCACGTTCCCGTTGGATAACGGTAATCAGGAGATATAGTTATTTCATACAGCCCATACTACTTCAGAGTCTTTTAGTTTGAAAATTGTTTGGTACTGTAGTCTACCATAATCAGAGTTCATTCTACGTCAAGAACTATGCTATTTTTAGTATAAATTTCCAGATGACTATTGATTTTCCTGCATTGTAATTGGTCAAGATTCACTGTCTCTGAAGTGATAGTCACTGGTTAGTGACTATAGCTTTTTGCATTTTGCTGTTTTTTTATAAAGTAACATATTTGAAGTGAATTTTTATAAAGTTTTGTCGATTATTATTTCTAATCACCTGGAAATTTATACTAAAACAATTAGTCCCCTTAGGCTCGGTGATTACCAGCCTATATTCACTTCGCCTTCGGCTTAGTGAATATGGACTTGTAATCACACACGCACAGTCGACGTCATCCGATGGCGCGATGTTCTTGAGCAAAATGTTTTCGCAAACTTTTCCCCGTTAAACTTTTTTGCTTAAAACAAATGGATTTCATTTTTGCGTGTGTTTGTACAGAAGACGTCATGGCGTGTGAAGAGCATGTCATTATGTAGGTCCTGGCCAGTCAACTGCATTTTCTGAAACACTGTACTGGCTGCTCCACCATTACTCTGACCAGGCAATTGCAGATGACTATTTATACAGACTGTGTGTCCCGGAAAAACGTTATTGAAGTACAATGAAACATTCTAGAAGTTTGGCGATGTTAATTATCAGCTGTTTTCATTGACATATCACAGCGAAATAATATTTATGCCCCGTAAATGCTAGAATTCCAAAAGGAGAAAAAGATGAAACAAAATTTGATAAACTCTGCCTGACAAATATTTAATTTTGGAGAATGTCACGCACAAAATGCATGCAGCTACAATATTTTTTATGCCAACATAAGTTCGAGTTCAGTTCACCGCTGAGAATAATGCATAACAATATGTATAACAGCATAACAATATATTGTTTTGAAATAGAATTGAAACACTGCGCACGCTCAAAGAGAAGAGTTTAGTCATCACGAAAATATTTTGTGCACGTAAATTGGATAGACTCGCTACCAATCTCAGGTGGCTCGATGCAGCAAATTTTTTCGAGCGGCAGTCTAGAATTCGGGATAGTGAATTTTTCGTTGTTCCCTGCAGTGTCAGATAAAAATGATCCTTAATAATGTTTGAAACATTGAAACATATTAAATCCATGATCATATTAAATCTGACATTTTTCTAGACACATTGTATAGACCAATCTTATCTTTTACTGCATGTACCAGAATCTCACATTTGGTTACATTTGGGTATTCGAAATCTATAAGGTGTAGTGGGTGCGGTGTTAGAGGGCTAACCCCATTGTTAGCATTTCTTTTGAGCTCGTGCGAGATGAAATTCCTTGACAAAATGAGCTAGGCCCTATATAAGAATCTAAAATTAGTGACAACAAACCTTTATCAAAGTTTCTTTATCAGATAAACACAATAAAACGTTTTCTGGCTGCAAATGATAAGCGTAAATTAGCAGTTGTAGAAGTGATCCTCCTTTGGCAATAACGAAATTATCAACATAAAATCGTAGCTCATTATAAACGCTTTGAAGTTCGTCTAGCTTCCGGAACATGTCTCTACTATATGTCCAATTACATATCACTAAAACTGCGCTCATAGTTTTATAGTTTCAATTACCTTCAGATCTCTATTTGTAACACCATTTTCATGTAAATACTAAAAATAAAAACTCAAATTTGGTACAGAGAACATTTTAATAATATCAATATAATAAACGGAAAATAGTAAATGACAATGAGTTACTTGCCTCCCCCCCCCCTTTTCATAATAATTTGTAACTTGTAATAATAACTTATATGTAATTTCGATGTACATTTTGCTATTACTGTCAACTATGTAAACTTGAGTTTTTCAGCTCGTTTTTGAACTGCCATTCAAGTAATTTTCAATAAATCTTAAACCATTATATTCTAAATTGAGGTTTTTTTTGGAAAACCGGGAAGGTGCTAACCCCCCTAGCTCCCCTATTAGGAACCGAAATATATTTTGATATGGTGCCACACCAGGCTATAACAGCCCCACTCCTGCTTGTATTTTGGTGTATGTTATTCACAGATAATCTACAGGGTGTCCCAAAAAAAACCAAAAACTATTGAAAATGATCTATTGTTAGAATTTCAATGCCTAGCACTAAATTGAACCCACGAGTGGATAAACTATTGACATAACCGTCATAATTAATGGTAATACGCATGGGTTATTTTAGCCTATTCAATTTGGTTTTTATCAATATTCCCATGAGCAAAACAAACGTGCTTTACAAAGATATTTTAATTCTTTAACAAGTGCTAGGGCATTCAAATGTTAACATAGGTGATTTCAATAGTTTTTGGGGTTTTTTGGGACACCCTGTATAATGCGTTGGGTCAAAACTTTCAACGCTTTGTTTGTATTTTGAACCTCAGACGCAACTCTAATTTGGCAATCTTCACAGCTGAGAATCTCCCTTTCTTATGAGCAGAGGCGATGCACGGAGCTAACGAGCTTAAAATCTTCTAACGTACCTTAAATAACAATTTAGCAAGAAGTTCTTCAAGTTTGTTACACTTTACAACACGTTCAAACAGTTCACCTCCTTCCACTCTGCAAAAATATTGAAAACAACCTTTTTACATTGGATAAAACTGACTCATAATTAAAAATACTTTTCAACACGATTCCTATAGACAGGCTTGTCTACCAAGCTGAACTGAAAGTTGCGGCTCAGTGTAGGCAGTATTCTACAATGAACTGTCGTGGTTTGTGTCTGAACTCCCTGAAAAAGATATCTCAAACGAGGTGGTCCAGTATAGGTGGTATTCTACGTACATGATACGCTGTCGTGGTTTATGGCTGAACTATACCTGAAAACATATCTGGTTGACCAGTGTGGGTAGTATTCTACAATAAACCGTCGTGGTTTGTGTCTGAACTGCCTACTACTTCAAATTTCTTTGACATAAAACATTCAATTAACCTTCACTTACAATTCTAAAACAATATATACGTATTCTGGTGCATCCACCACGTCAAAAACTTTAACTATACATGGGTGTTTGAAAAAAGAAATATATATATAAGCATCGATCTGCAATCTAGGCTAGGGTTTTTGGGTATAAGAAGTTTCTTGTATCGGTATGTCGTGAATATTTTACCGACATTAGCAGTATGCTGATTTTTTGGCCTTATAAATAGAGAGAAATAACCATTAACGTGAATATGAATGATGCCGGTCAACAAGGCCACGTTAAATTTGAAAGTCGAAACTATATCAACTCAACCAATTTAGAACTGTGAAAACGTCCCTGCAACTTACATTACGTACATGATTCAATTTCCTTAAAATTTCAACTTCATCTAAAGCGCTACGCTTGCTGACCTATAAAATACATGGGCACATAATACAGGTATAATATTCAGTTTTACATCATCACGTGGTCAGGACACCTCATTGTTTTCACCAAGCGTGGAATTCTGTAGCTTTAGGCTAATTGCATACTGGAATTGACAAAAATTAGAGCTCCTCCCATCGGCCAATTTTCGTAATCGGTTAATCGTTGTCAACAATCGATTAATATCGATTAATTAATCGTATTAATAATTGATTTAAATATGACGTGCCCATAGTGGTTTGTAATTAAAGTTCTTCCTAAATTTTTGGGTGTTGCATCAGTCAGTATAAACGTTTTAAATCTGCGTTTAAAATGAACGTTAACCACAATTATTGATTGCGCTCTTGCTCGCGCTCTTACACTTCATACAAACAAAAAGTCGATGTAAACGGTCTAAAGTCTAATACAGTTCATAAAAAACGCGACTGTCACTCAGAGTCTACATGTTATTTTTGTTTAAAAATATAAGTGCCTTGACAACGGCTGGCTTAAGCGTGGCACGTTTCTTTGAGACGACAACTCCAGCATTACTAAAAATCTGCTCGCTTGGCACAGATGTGTTGGCGGAGCTGCTAACACTCTGGCCGCAAGGCTCTGTGCGAGAGGACGGGTCTTCCGTCAAACCAATTGGTGCCTCGTTGCTGAGCTGCTGAATCCCCCTATCAATCCTTTGGTTCTTTTCTGCGCGAGATTCTACTTGGCCCGTGGATTCCCCAGAGCTGTTTGACGATTTTCTTTTCTTGGCTACAACTCTTCCATGGCTACCTCTGACTTGAACTTCTTCTTTGGCGGTGGCAAGATCTCTGATCCAATAAAGTGGTAGAGGCAACGTCACTGCTTGCAGGCAATGATGGCATGGCTTTTACGGTCTTTGACGCAACTCCACTAATGCACACCGCTCGGTTTCGCTCAGAAATCACAGATCACGAAACCTGGGATCCGTGAATGAAGCCAACAAATAAAATGAAACTGTTTCGCAGATGTCTGTTTCTTCACCGGTAACATCCAATTGGTCGAGAAGGAATCTGTCAGTCAACGACTGGACAAGGGTGTCCCTAAAATTCTGACCTGGTGGAGGTGTTACCCGCCGTCGATTACTACATGGCTTCAAATTACCTCGAACGTCATGGCTTTCAATTGTTGAACTAGACCGGTAATAGCAGGGAGGACAAAACCCGATCAGAATGTTTTGAGTCAACGCAAGTCACCTTAATGTTTAATTTGAATATTCTCGCAATTTCTTTCAGCAATTTTTTAATCCGGAAAGAAATTAACCCATTTCCGCATGACGCTGTGTGGGGTATATAGATGATTCGATTATCCGATTACTGTTGAGCATAATCGATTGTGGGAAAATGATCGATTAATCGGGAGCAGCTAGCTCTAAGAAAAATTGCAGTAAATTATTTGAATGATAAGCTTCGACGTATTATCGTCATCGTGCATATATCACTGAGACCTGAGACCACTGCCCGGCCTATTAGAAAAATTTTTGACAAAAATGGAACTTCATAAAATTGTGAGGTTCAGTTGCAAAATATTAGAAAATGTGGGAAATATGGTCCAGTGAAATTTTTTTTACTTTGTATTACGCGCGGAAAAGACTTACCACCATGTTGCAAATTTAGTTCGAAATTTGCAAAATTTGTAGACGGAGAGGCAGAGGTACAAAAATATATGTTTACTTACCATAGCGAGGAACAATTTCATTTTATGTTTATATTGTACCTTTAGGTTTAATAAACCTATTTCTGCATGTTGAACGCGATAAAATTTCTTGTGGGCTGCAGCCAACACGTTTTTCCCGAAATTTTCTATAAAACCATATTATTGTTAAGAAAGGCGAAATTTCAGATTTATTCCTCGGAAAAACCACTTATGTTATCAAAAAGGTAATAAAAAATTACATATATAACTTACTTTTATTTGAGTTACTTTTATTTTTCACATTTTTGTTGAATTATGAGCGTTTAAAAACTTATTTTCGGACTAGTGCCCAGGAAATTTGCGCCATTTTTGGACATTTTCCCATTTTGAAGCAGCAATAACTCAAAAATAACTTGAAAAACAAGGGTGCCCGTAATTATGTCTTATATGTTGTTTTTTATAAGCTTTCTTATGATACAAGTTATTTTTCAAATGAGTGAATTTGAAAGTCTACTATTTTTCACCACATAATAGTTTTATGGTAAAACTGAAGAAAAACGTGTTGATCGAAGCCCACAAGATAAATCGGGGCAAACAACATTCAGAATTGTGATATTAGGCATCCAAGAGACAATTTAAGAGCAAAATTGATTTGTCCCTCGAGAAGGTAGGTAAAATTACCTCTGCCTCCCTGACTATTGCAAATTTAACGGGACTATATATATATATTTTCCACATTTTACAACCAAACTTCACAATTTTGTTGAATTTACGATGCTCTTTCCAACTGGGTAAATAAATTTTTTAATTTTAAAACTATTTTCCGTATGTAACGCTCGCGAGTGGTATACCGATAAATTCCCGCCTTTTTTATTGTTGTTGTTTTCAAAATGGCCACAAATTCAAGGTTTGTGGAATTAAGCGAAAATGACATTGATGAGTTCTGCGAGCAACAAGAAATTGAGAATACAACAAAAAACCTCATATGATATCAGCATCTTCAAGGAATTTATTTCAGCGTACTACAGTACAGAATACAGAGAAATAAGGGATGATTTGCCAAGCGAGTAACAGCCGATTTTAAAGAGATTTGTTTTGGCTGTACGAAAGAAAGACGTTAAAACTGTAAATGTCCATATAATAAATAGAAAATTACACGGCAGCTCAAAGATACGGATTTTATGTTCTCATGTCAAGAACAATATCTCACTCATTCGCCACTCAACATAAAATCCATATCTTCTCGCAACCGTGTAATATCGCATCCTCTATATATTATACCTCAAATTCAAATTGTCCAATCAATATATCGCATTTCTACCACGTGATAAGGTGGTTTCGCCAGGTATCTCATTTTAAAAGTGAGATATGCCTATATCTCACTTTTAAAGTGAGATATGCTATATATCTCACGCTGTCATGGCAACGCTTGTACACGCAAGCACAGATTGGCAAGTTTTCGTAAACAAAAATGGCGGAACGAGCGAAAAGTTTGATGAACTTCCCAAAGAATTATAAAGTATTTTGGAGGGCAAGGGCGTTGAAAACACAAATATTTAAAAAATTAAAAGGAATTTTCTGTACTTCTCGTTATAAAAATAAACAAAGATCTGGCTATTTTGTATTTTAGAGCATCATATTCACGAAGGTATGTTCAACTTGAAGAACTTAAAAGTTTATTCTTACGGAAGTTTTTGATTTTCGGTATAATATATCATTTATAGACCCTCCGCTCGGGGGATTCGGCGAAATATTTCCTTCAGTGATGATATTTTCCTCGCGCTAAATCCCTTGGGAAATATCATCACTTCATGAAATATTTCACCGAATCCCCCCTCGCTCCGGGTATATAAATGATAAATATTATACCTCTTTTGGGTTGTAAAGTTTTCCCTTTTTATCACGCCCTTTAATTTGTATTTTGTAATAATGGCTGTCTGTGGTAGAATATATGAATAATATAGTTTAAGTAATTTGACAGTAAAGGACGAATTTGCATACAGCTTGATTATATTACAGTAAAACAGAGGTCCATTGTTTTCAATTCTGGGGCGTCTCGCCCCTTGGTACAAAATGCGCTTTTATACAACAGGTTTCACTGATTATAATATCGCGATATAACACAATAAATGATACTTACGACAATCGTATTCTTTTTCCTTTAAAGAGAAATGGCAACAAAATTTTTTATCGTCTCATTTGAAAGAGACTCCAAAACAATATATAGAAGTCTATTACAGAATTCTTAAATCTGCCTTATTTAGTGAGATATTTTGACTTGAAATCTTTATTTTTCCGCCATCTTAGATATTTGTGCATATGCACGATACGTCACAACTGGGATCACGCGACTTTTTTTCTTACGACACAATGGTTAATATGCTCTCATAACCGCATGTACGGCAAGTGCTTCGGACTTCAGCACGGACTCAGAAGATTTCAAACAATATTTGATTGTTGGTAGGTGAAAAACTAATCCAAGATGGCGGACAGTTTGTTGATTTAGGTGAGAATACCTCCCGAAGTAAAACAGATATAAAAATTTGCAATGGACTTCTATTTATTGTTTTAGAGTCTCTTTCACATGAGACAATAAAATTTTTTGTTGCCATTTCCCTTTAAGTGCTTCTCGCACACATACAAGTTTCCGCTGCTGATTTGCCTTCGCAGGTTTTCGCCTACGACGCGGTCCTTCGTGATAACATTAATCTAGGCTGCACAAGTTTTCTTGGACAATTCGTCTTGTTAAACCCTTCCCAGCCCTGCCATTATATTAACTATGTAATAATTACACGCTCACCAACCATGAAAGTAATCTCTATATATGTAAGGCATAAAATACAAACAGACCACATATAATTCAAACAGACCTTATGTAAGAAAAAACCTTATATATTATGAAGAAACACATACTATATATATAACAAAAAGATTATGTTATTTTTTGGCTTTTAGCAAGTCGAAATCTAGTTTTTAGTACAGTATGAATCATTCTGGCCACACGAGTGACAATGACCAAAAACTGGATTTACATGGAGAGAGAGAGGGGGGGGGGGGAGTTGAATTTACCACTGTTCAAAAGTGCGTAAATAAGTACTGAAAACCGATCAGATTTTAAATTGTTTAAAGTGCACATGACATAAAATTTTATATTGTAGAATTACAGACTTCTTTGTGCGTTGATTATCGCTGTTTATTTAAAAAAACATTGATGCCAATTAAGGGAACTATTTGAACGTTTTAATGCGTGGCCGCGAGAAAAAAACCTGTCTTATGCCTGCAAAAGAATTTGCACAAAAATAATGTCATTGATGAGATGTATTTGACCGGGTAAAACTAGTGGCGTCATTATGACGTCAAGTTGGTGCAAATTCGTTATTCCCATGCATGGGACAGTTATGGCCTCGCGGCCATGTATTAAAACGTTTAAATAGACCTCTTACAATCATATTTTTGAAAAATGAATTACTCTGCGATAATCATTGTATTCTTTGATTCTAAAATATAGAGTTTCGTGTCATGTGCAATTTAAATTTCATAAAAAAATTAAGTTTCAGGAACACAAGAGGTGACTTTGAAAAATTTAATGTACTGGTTGTCCCCCAAAAAAGTACTCCGCTTTTATTCATAATAACCTCCAAAGTAGTGGGGCTATGACACAGTGGAGCTATTCAGTTCAATAGCTCCACCAACTGTTCATAATTTACCATGAGTTCCTTTTTTGGACACGCGGTATGCGATGTATTCGTTTGATGAGCACTGATAACATTTCTGTGTTGCTCAATTTTCGTTCTTTACATGCAACCTTAACATTCTAGTCACTGTTCAATGTTTACGTGGACTCGCAGTGTATTGTCTAATCGTATCGAGGCACGGAGAATTATCACAAAGTTACAAAACATTATTTTGCTTTTGCTATATTGCAGTTTTCTCGCTAATCTAATATTTCAGTTGCTGAAATGTCCAGCAAGTAATGTAGCGCAAAATAGCTCAGATTTCACCACAATAACCGATACCTTGTGAGCCAATATAATCACGGTCAAAATCGATGTACTTTGAGTTCAGGTGAAGATTCTTTAGGCAACCCATGAAGCCGGTTTTCTCCAATCCTTGGGTCTCAGTTTTAATGTTAGGTATGCCACCTAAACAAAAATATTAGGGTTCAAATCAATTTCGCTTTTCAGAAAGATTTCTTTGCTACCGGTACAATGATATTCATTTTGTCCTTCTTGCATGAGTTTCCTATTGGTCACTGACCATGTACCGATTAAATTATACTACAGTGTGTTTAAGATGTGTTTAAGATAATTATCTGCAAGCTGTTGTATTAATTTGACAGCTCTGAATGCTTCAAATTAATGATCCGCAGAGACACAAGGTCTTGTACACATAGGTAATATATATGGTTGTTAATTTGCAATGTGTACCTTGTGTTTTTGCGGACATTACTTCGAAGCATAAAGAGCTGTCAAATAAATACAATTTATATTCACTATGTAGACAAGTCGCATGTTGATTGGCTAACGACCGACAGAATTCCTACTGTTCGTAATTCTGACGTCACTTTTACGAACAAGTTTTGATGTTTTGTAATCGTGATGTCACATTTTCAAATAATGTGCCGACGCGAGCAAACGGAAATGTAAAAAGGTATTGAATTTCTATGGTGACTTTGGTTTTGTTGGATGGCAAAATATTTTTGGTGAGCTTTTTATGCGAAAGTAAAATAATTATTGAATCGCGGAGTACCAAGAATTATTGAGGCAGAGTTTGGCGTTATCTGCGCGATAACGCCAACCTTTGCCTCAATAATTCTTGATATTCCGCTTAACCTCATCCATATCATAGCTTGCAGTTAGTTTGAATATTGAAGGTTAAGTTGCCTTTGATACACACTGTACAAGGTGAGTAAAAAAAGCTTATACCCTTTCAAATCTAAATTAGCCGCGCGAACCCTAATGGGGTTTATTCCCATCGGTCTATAAACGACATATCGTGACTTAGTACACAGCATAGGGTGAGTAAAAAAAACCCTGATACTATTGAAATTCAAACTAGCATCATTGAATTCTTGTAATTTGACAGACGTCGATGTAAAACAAAATCTAATTCCCTGTGGAAGTTAAAATGCATAATTCTAGCCCTGCAAGTTTTATCAGAAACATGACAACAATACAGACCCATGGGAATAAACTATGATGAAGTTCGCGGCTAATTTGAATTTGAAAGGGCATCAGTTTTTTTACTCACCATGTATAGGGTGCATGAATAAAAACTAGGCCTTTTGAAGCGCAATCAAATTTGCCGCAATCTACTGTATAATTAATTTAAAAGATCTGAATGTTTCGAACTAAAAACACAATGTTTTATATCAATAACGACGTTACCAAATTCCAAAGTGTGTAAGATCTTGTGTCTATTTTCGAATCATTAGTGCGAAGCATTCCCAACTGCAAAAATTAATGTAACTAATTGCTGTTATTATATATCAAGTGTCAAAGTTCATTCATTCTTGTATCTTATTGGTTAAAAAAGGATCACGTGAAAGTCACGAAATTAGACTGTTGATCGCATGAGGTCTGCGAGGGCATTAAAAGTATTAATGCTCGTGTATTAATGCCCGGCGGCAATAAAACCGGAAGTCAAGCATGTGTGACGTAAAAATGCGGCCTTTGTCCCTGTGAAGCCAAAAGTTGTTTTTCGTGTTTTAAAATCAAATTACTTGTATCATTTTTTCAATAAAAACAGTTTTTGTCTTTTTAATACTGTATTTCACTTTGACGCTTGATATATTAATAAAACACTTATTTACTGGGCCCTCGGGAAAGCAGTATGTTTTGTGATCCCTCGAAACATCGCCGTCTCGGGATCACAGAACATACCGTTTCCCTCGCGCCCAGTAAATAAGTGTTGATTAATTTGAATTTGCTGCTACTTCAAATGATCTACTTTTCTGATACACCCTCTGATACACCAGCTGTTGGTGCACGTTTACACTCTCCTGTAAACTTTCATTAAATTTTCTTGCAGTTTAGTGATTTCAGGGTTGCCAGCGGAATTCCGATAGAAAATATATTCTTTGCGTATCAAGTGTGATAATTTATATACGTATTGTAAATGTAAGACTTAATTAAATTAATAGAGAGTAATAATATAGGTACCTATATAAAGGTCAACGGCTGTTTCCACTAACGGGTTATCATTTATTGAGTTAAATTCCGTCTTGTATTGCTCGTCGACGATCAAAGCACAAACTCCTTTTCTCCTGAAATTCGGCGACATAAAAAACATGTGTAATGTGATCTACACTGTCCCACACCAGCTTACATTGATACAAATTAAAACTTGAGTTACAAAGTTAATGCCCTGTGAAACAGAGAGTGTATTGTTATTTTTAGCGATTTCTGTGTATACCATGATATAATGCCATAGAAAACGAAGTTTTACAAAATTTCGTTTTAAGGGCATCTCAAGATGCCTTTTAATCTTTTTCGGCAAGCGTAGAAATCTATTTTGTTGCTTTAAATCCCGGGCGAAGAAAACTTTAGCTGTTTAACAAAGGAATGACAAAGATACGACCATATTAAGATTGCTATGTTGTGATGTTATAGCCAAGAATGAAAAATATTTATCTTTTTTGGAAATAACTCCTCGTACTTAAATAAACGAGAAATATTTGTCGGCATTAAAACAGATTCCCGTCATATATAGCAAACATTCTGGGGGAGGGCAATAGTATTAGTGCGGATAACATGTTTTTTTCTTTTAAATCATGGTTAGCTAAAATCCATAACATATTGGACAATATGTTATACGGAAATACACTTTTACCGCTTACCATACCTTTCAATAGTAATGCTGTGCCATACACCGTCATCGACAGGGAATTTTGAGTATACTCTACGCAATCCTGTGCCAATGTTAAAACTATAAAAAATAGTTAAATGGTCAAATTAAAATTAAATAAAAATACGGTTACGCAAAGGCGGGTCTATTTTGTGTCCATTGATCTAAAAATTAGAATTGGATAAAACTTCTGCTATACCCGTAAATAAAACCGAAGGCGGCCATGGACAACAACAAATCTATAGGAGTGTTATTGACGAACTAACAGGGGTATTGCTGGTATAGAGGGTATGGAAATGGATAAACTTTAAAGTAAGCTCAAAATAAACATCAAAAAAGTATCTTTTCCTTTTAAATTTATCTTTGAATAACTAATTAATGTTTTAAACGTTCTGGAGAAAATTAGAGAACTTACCAAGCTATATCTTTGCAGTTGAGAAGCAGTCTGTGTAAAAGCGGTCCACTGCATTTCAGGTCCGAAAAATATTTTTTTCTCATTTTTTTCATAAAAGGCATTGGTCAGTAAGCAACGACAATGACGTCTTTCAAAATTCATCAAAACAAATTTATCGCCCAGAACGTCTACACACCATGAACGTTCAATTTAGGTATTTTGTTAATTGAAAATTTAACAACATCCAAAGGCTCATTGTAACAAACTATCATTTTTTCTGAATTATACATTTACTTAAGTGTTTTAAAAAAAGAGTAAAAGGAGAGAAATAGTTAGTAAACCCGTTTAGGGGCATTCCTAAATCACGAAAAACAACTCCTTACTAAATTTCTTTTGCCTGCCCAGTCTTTCTATTCAGGTTTTAAACTACAATGGCGAACTTTTCAGCGTTGTTACCCAATTCAATTAGAGCATGTTAAATTAAATCTGAATTCTTATTATATTTGAAGTTAGTATATTAAGGGCTGTTGTACCTTTACCTTAACTATTTTATAAATATCTCATTGATATAAATTTAGATGTCATACAACTCAATTTTAAACACACATGTAAATGTTCATGTGATGATGCGATCAAAATGTAGCTATCATATGATAACGTATGCTAGATTATACCTGAGTGTAACAAATCCAACTGTAAGGCCAATCGACGCATATTTTCGTAAGTTTTGATGTACTTTCTAGAAAACCAAGTAGCACAAATCTAGTTGCGAACGTTCGTACCCTAGGGTTGATCCTTTGTAGTCGATCACCATTAAATGGGGAAGGCAACGAAAAAATTATTTGGTTATTTTAAAGAGCTTGTGAAATATGTAAAAAAAACTTTCATATCTTCCTTGAAATACTTGTATTTTCAAGTAATTGCATGATACACCACAAGTGGGATCGAGTAAGTAGCAACATTATATTATTAACAAGCATTGATCAGAAGGAACCACAAACTCGTTTCTAATTTCTATCTGATATCACCTGTTAAGTAAAAGCGTTTTAGCCAACTATTGTTTGTTACTTTATTAAGAGGGATTTTAAGGCTAAGGATTTTTCGATGAAGAATTTAGCCAAGATGCTGTACAAAAAATTAAAAGTTTGAATGCTATATGGAAACACTGTAAAGGCCTACACTGATAATATTAAAAGTTCTTCTAAATGGATCAAGTTACGGATAGTCTAGGTCCTGCAGAGGGTTTTGTATGCGTTTCACTTACCAGAGATAATCTCAACTGTTTTAGGGTAAAATGACCATGTCGGTCAACATGGCATATGTGCCAAAACCTGAATCCGGGACGAAAGTCCTCAAAATGACCCCGCCCTGAAACGGCAGTGTCGAAATATTTTCCATGAAAATCACCACTCAAAATGCCAGGTCAGCAGCTAATTATGCATAAAATCACTAAAATTGCTGGCAGAAATTATGTTTACATATTTCCTATAAAAATTATTATAACATGAAAAACCATGCTCAATTGAATCCAATTATTGCAGATTTCAAAAGGATCGACATTATTTTGGTGATATACAAGGCATTGTATTTCACTTACCCCCCGCAAAAACACGATTTCAGCCATATTTTCCGTCTTGTTTGCTTTTTTTATCGCCGAGTAGCCGAAGTCTCATGCAATTCTTGTAATTTTCCACAATCACAGATGACTAAAGAACAACTCAGCCCATTTTTGACTTGTTCTGAGACTGTGCCGTCTGCTTTATCTTCGATTTGGTATCCTCAACAATTAGCCAAAATTGCCGCCATTACGGAGTCTTGCCGCCTTTGTGTTCGATAATGTGGCTTCTTCGTCTTCATGTGTATTTATATTATATGATCCAACAGTACTTTATACTGTTGAATTTCTGAAGGTGATTTTGTAAACTTCTATCAAAGTTCAATATAAAAATCCACCCAAATAACATCGAGTGTCTTCGAGTGTCAAGAAGATTGAAATCCACAATCCCTTGTACTGATGATTTGTTGAAAAGTCAACTCGAAGAAAACTCAAGCATATATTTTGCTAAATTTGGCCGGAGGTGAAGCTATTGAGCGTGAAAAATCATTTACTTATGGCGAAGGCGAAAGTAAAGAAGATCCTGAATGTTTAAAACAGAAATTTGGAGAATTGTGCAACCCACAAGCGAATGTTACAATGGAACGGCACAAATTCAACACTCGCGTTCAGCAGCGCGGAGAATCAGTTCAGTCGTACGTCTCAGATTTAAAGAATAAAGCTAGCACTTGCGAGTTTGGAGATTTGAAAGATGAAATGATTAAAGATCGATTAGTCTGTGGAATTGAAAATGATAAGCTGAGAAGGAGTCTATTACGAGAAGACAAATTAACTTTACAGAAAGCGATTGAACTGTGTCAGATAAGCGAACTGTCTGAACAAAGAATGAAAGAGCTAGCTAGTACACATGAAGTGAATGAAGTAAAATATCCACGTCAAAGAGACCCGAGAAATCGACAACGACAGCGACAGCAAACTGAAGAGAAACAACAGCAACACCGGCATCAGCAGCGGCAAGCGTCTGGCTACAGAAATGAAAGCGGCAAGTCGCGACAATCGGCTGAAAAAAAAGGCGAGGGGTATCGACAGAAATCGTGTACGTATTGTGGTAACGTACATAGACAGCGAAACTGCCCAGCATATGGGAAAGAATGTCGCGCGTGTGGTAAACTTAATCACTTTGAAAGAGTTTGTCGATCAACTGCGACTCAAGCAACGAAACAAAACCAGCAAATAAATACAGTATTAGAAGAAAAACAAGGCATTCAACCATTTCTTATTGAAACATTGGGTACATATAATATACAAACAGTTAGTCATGAGGCATTATATGTTACAGTAGAAGTGCACAGCAAGCCACTTAAGTTGAAGGTAGACACTGGTGCTAAATGCAATGTGTTACCGAAACATATCATAGATTCGTTGAATATTTCTAACAAGATTGATTGCAATAATCAGGTTAAGCTGGTTAGCTATAGTGGAAATACAATAGACACAACAGGCCAAATATACCTTCATTGCAAATACAATGGTGAAGTTCATGAATTATTGTTTCAAGTTATAGATCAATCATTTGAGCCTTTAATAGGTTTACAAAGTTCACTTGATTTGAATGTTGTGACCATTAATAATGTGGATTCAGTATTACAATCTTCTAGTTTAAAAACATACAAGTCACATGATATTTGTACAGTTATAAGCAAGGCATATATTGGTCAACATTATAAGGATATCTTTGGCGCAGATCTTGGTAAACTTCCCGTGGAGTATCATATGAAGCTAGATCCACAAGTTAAACCCGTTATTCGACCACCAAGACGAATCCCCGTATCTATGCAAGAGAAAGTTAAAGCGGAGTTGGAAAGAATGGTAAACATTGGGGTGATAGAATCAGTAACTGAACCAACTAGCTGGGTTTCCTCATTTGTAGCTGTAAAGAAGAAAGGAAAAGATGAAATCAGATTATGTATTGATCCAAGAGATCTCAACCATGCTATTCAGCGACAGCACTATCCAATGAGAACAATTGAGGAGGTAGCAGCACGAATTCCAAATGCAAAGTTTTTTACCGTTCTTGATGCTTCGAGTGGTTTTTGGCAGATCCCTCTGGATTATGAATCTTCGCTGAAGACAACGTTTAATACTCCGTATGGTAGATATCGTTTTTGTCGTCTACCCTTTGGCATCAAGTCGGCATCAGAAGTATTTCAGAAGGCGATGGATCATCTTTTGGAAGGGTATCCGTGTGAAGTCATTGTAGATGATATCCTAGTTTGGGGATCCACTGAAGCAGAGCACGACAGAAATCTCCTCAAAGTATTGGATAGAATTCGAGAAATCAACCTGAAGCTTAAATGGGACAAATGCAAATTCAAAGTGAATGAGGTGGGGTATGTTGGTCACCTTTTAACTGCGGAAGGACTAAAACCAGATCCAGAAAAGGTTCGTGCAATAGTAGAGATGAAGATTCCAGAAAACGTAAAAGATTTGCAGCGATTTCTTGGTATGGTGCGTTATCTTTCTAAGTTTGTTCCTCGATTGAGTGAACTTGCTTTACCACTGCAACACCTATTGCATGCAGATGTACCTTGGATTTGGGATGGAGTCTGTCAAAGAGCTTTTGACAAGCTCAAAGCTGCGATCATTTCAACACCTGCATTAAAGTTCTACGATGTAAGTAAACCAGTCACGTTGACTTGTGATGCCTCGTTTGGTGGCCTTGGGGCCGCATGTTTGCAAGATGGTCTGCCGGTAGCATATGCTTCAAGATCCTTGACCAAAACAGAACAGAATTATGCGCAAATTGAAAAAGAACTTTTGGCTGTGACATTTGCGTGTAACAAGTTTCATGATTACATTCTTGGAAAGAATGTTACAGTTGAATCCGATCATAAGCCCTTGGAGATAATTATGAAGAAGCCTCTTTTGACAGCTCCAATGCGATTACAACGAATGATGTTACAGTTACAACGATATGATTTGTCGCTGGTGTATAGAAAAGGGTCCCAGTTATTTATAGCAGATACGTTGTCTCGTGCGCAACTAAGTGAATCTTTACCAGCCGATATTTATGAAGATTATGAAGTATTGACGGTACAACCAGTTGCATCACACAAGATGGCTGAATTACAACGAGAGACAGCGTTGGATCCTGTAATGGTCAGTTTGTCCTCAGTGATACTTCATGGATGGCCGGAAAGTGAGAATGATGTTCCCGAAGATTTGAAGCCGTTTTTTAACGTAAGGGATCAATTAGCTACTAGGGACGGTGTTATATATAAGGGTGAAAAAGTCGTGGTACCCAAGTCACTTCATTCTGATTATTTACACCGTGTCCATTTGGGTCATACTGGTATCGAGTCAACCAAGAAAAGAGCTCGTGATATTTTATATTGGCCCGGAATGAGTGAAGATATTGAAAGGCTTGTTCGAAATTGTTCCGTGTGCAATAGCTGTAAGCCACATCAACAGCGTGAACCGCTGAAATTGCACAATATTCCGGAAAGACCGTGGTCTTTGGTTGCTACAGATTTATTTTACTGGAATGGAACAGATTATGTTGTTGTAACAGATTCATTTTCTGGATGGTTTGAATTTGCTGTGTTGGGTAATACATCTTCTAGAATGGTAATTGGCAAGTTAAAGGAGATTTTTGCAAGATATGGAATTCCCGATGTGTTGTATTCGGACAATGGTCCACAATATTCGAGTGAAGAATTTCAAAAGTTTGCTCATGAATGGGGATTTAATCACGTGACAAGTAGTCCATACCATCCACAGAGTAATGGTTTGGCGGAGAGGGCAGTTCGTAGTGCTAAAGATTTGCTGGAGAAATGCAAGAGAGTTGGAACAGATATAAACTTGGCAATGCTAAATCAGAGAAACACTCCACGTGATGAAGTTCTTGGATCGCCTGCGCAAAGATTGATGTCAAGAAGATTGAAATCCACAATCCCTTGTACTGATGATTTGTTGAAAAGTCAACAACTTGATGGCTCGTTGATTAAAGATCGTTTGAATCAAAAGCGAGAACAACAAAAGAAATTTTATGACAAGCAGACGAAATCTCTACCAGCGTTGGAAAATGGTGATGTGGTTCGAATGCAAACACCTAAAGGTTATAATCAACTTGGTTTCGTTATGCGTGCCGCAGAACAGCCTAGATCGTTCGTGGTAAAGTCGCAAGGTCAGGAATACCGGAGAAATAGAAGACATCTTTTAAAAGTTCCTGAACAAAATCGGGATGTTATCAAAGAAAGGACGAATCCTGATATCAATAAAAATGCTATTGCCATTGAAGAAAAGTTAAATTCTGAAGGAACAGTGACGGATAAGTATTCTAATGTATTAATAACTAGGAGTGGACGTGTATCCAAACCTAATCCTAAATATAAGGATTATCAAAGATATTGAACATTTGAATAAAGACATTTAGTTAAGACATTAATCATAGGCATTAAACATTTAAAAAAGTAGAAAAAACCATTTATTAAATATTTGATGACAATTAGTTAAGTTGAATTATTGAACTTTTTTTTAATGAGAAAATGTAAAAAAAAATGTATTTGAGTAATTTCTAGATATGTTAATCTTATTAGGAATTTATAGCTACTTATTTGCCAAAGGAAGGATGTAGAATATTATTTATGCATGTTTTATGCATGTTGCTAAGTAATTAGATGCATGACTGCAAACTGTAACTAGGTGAGGCTTATATAACATGTTGATGTATTTTATCCGTAGTCAAATATAACTTATATAACTTGAAAGAACTACATCGAGCTTCAAAATAATTTGAAGGTCAAGCGCAATCGTCACGAAAATTCCTCGTGGGCAACCATACCGGGGGAGTAAATATTTTCACGAATACGTTTGCTTTTCCACAGCAAGCCAAGTAAACATTTCATGTTATTCTATTTTCATGTATATTTGCGTATTGCTTTGTTTTAAGCTTTAACTACAAGAAAATCTTGCAAACTTATGTATTTTCTCCATTTTTATTTAAAGGGCGCTTTTTATTATGTCAAAGCAAAACATAACTAAGCATCTAAGCCGACAAAAGCCATTATATGAGCCCACTAAGGTTTTAAAATTGAAACCTACGTATCTGCAGTGATCTAGCCCTCAAAATAAAAACGGGAGAAATGCATAACTGTCTGATTTTCTTGTAGTTAAAGCTTAAAACAATACGCAAATATAAACAAGCGTTTACATTCGTGAAAATATTCACTCCCCCGGTATGGTCGCCCACGAGGAATTTTCGTGACGATTGCGCGTGACTTTCAAATTATTTCGAAGCTTGAAGACACTCGATTTTATGTGGGTGGATTTTTATATTGAAATTTGATAGAAGTTTACAAAATCACCTTCAGAAATTCAACAGTCTAAAGTACTGTTGGATTACATAATATGAATACACATGAAGACGAAGAAGCCACGTTTATCGGACACAAAAGCGACACGACTCCGTAATGGCGGCAATTTTGGCTAATTGTTGAGGATACCAAATCAAAGATAAACCAGACGGCGCAGTCGCAGAACAAGTCAAAAATGGGCTGAGTTGTTCTTTAGTCATCTGTGGTTATGGAAAAGTACAAAAATTGTATGAGACTTCGGCTACTCGGCGATAAAAAAGCAAACAAGACGAAAAACATGGCTGAAATCGTGTTTTTGCGGGGGGGGGGAGGGGGTAAGTGAAATACAATACCTGTATATCACCAAAATAATGTTGATCCTTTTGAAATCTGCAATAATTGGATTCAATTGAACATGGTTTTTTTATGTTATAATAATTTTTTGTACGAAATATGTAAATATAATTTCTGCCAGCAGTTTTAGTGATTTTATGCATAATTAGCTGCTGACCTGGTATTTTGAGTGGTGATTTTCATGGAAAATATCATAGTTAGGCAATGTTTTGCATCTAATAACCACCCTTATAAGCAACTCTTCTAAACACTATATATAGGCACTTCAGAAAGGCTGTTGCTTGCATTGGTCTAAAGTTAGAGCTATGTCGACAATGCCGTTTCAGGGTGGAGTCATTTTGAGGACTTTCGTCCCAGATTCGGGTTTTGGCAAATATGCCATGTTGACCGCCATGGTCATTTTACCCTAAAACAGTTCAGATTATCTCTAGCAAATAAGACGCATACAAAACCTTATACAGGACCTAGACTAGGAATAAAACGGTTCCAGATACAAAAAAAAAATGACTGTCCGATAACTTCCGCTGTGTCGTACCAAAAAATATCAAAAGAACGTGTTCAAAATGCTTATTGGAAACAAGTATGCATGCATGCAGAAAAATCCTGAGTTCAAACTTACCTGTCCTTCCCATAGTAACAATCCTTTCGGTTTGCTCGTTAGGATAGAAAAGGTCAAAAACCCGTCTTCACCATGCAACCTTCAAAGAAAATAAGGTTTTGTGTCATTTAAGCACCCCTCTAAGAAACAACCAGTGCAGTATAGCCAGTGCAATGTAGAGCACCAAACATATACTTAAAATACATCCGCAGAGATTTATCTTGGTATAACAGTACAAGTTTATACATATAAGATGACCATGTTAGTCGAAGATCGAAAAGAAGCAATTCAGTACAACTTGCGTCCCTCTCAGATCTTACATACATTTTTGCAAAAATCGACAGTTGCAAACTAACTTAACAAGAAGCGGTTGCTCCCCAGACAAAACAGTTGTAGAATTGTAAAAACTAGCAAGGCCTCCAAATTTTTCCCATGACCATGTTTCAATAAACCTTACCCATAATGACATCATTTAGTAGTTAAGCGAGTAAAAGTATTTAAATATGGCAATATTGTTAAATTTTTTTAGGTCCTTATTTGTCCAGGACATTAAATGAAACAAATAATTTAACATATTTATTTCACAAATAATCTTTTTGTTACTTTTAAGCCATTCAACTATATTGGCATATTCAAATAGTTTTATATGCTTAACTACTAAATGACGTCATTATGGGTATGGTCTATTGTGTTTCCAATTTCATTTTTAACTTCACTTTTTGATCAAAACTTTCCATCCTGTATGACGATAAATTTTGACAAATTTCATCGGGAAGCTATAGGGATGAGTTACTTAAATGAAGTTTTGAATGGTTTAGAAGTGTTTTACCAGCAATTTTGCAGGAAATCAAATGTCAACTGGAAATTTAGATTGATTACGTTTAGAACATTTATACACTGGGATGACTTTCATATGTTGCCGTTTCCATATCTTGCCATTTTGCTGTTTTCGTGTTTGCTATTTCCGGTATAGGTATTCCTGTTTGTTTTGGAAAAATGTAAATGCAAAACAGATCAATCGTGAAAGTACGAAAATGTAAAAATAAAAGCACGGAAACACAGAAGTGGCAAGATAAAAAAAGGAGAAGTACAAAATTCATAAATATAAATTTAAAATATAGCGTTCATTTTTGCTGCATCACGTCTGGGCTATACACCGTTAATTTAAAGCTAAAGACAAGAAATTTCCCGAGGCTTCAGCGTGTAACTTAGCGTGCAACTTTTCCCGTAACACCAAAGAAATATGTAAAACATTAAGATATACGAGATTTAAAAATACAACAAAAACAATAGCGGATTAAATATTTCGAAGTCATAGCAAAGTAGAGTTGTTTTTTCCAAATTCAGCGCCCTGTTTTCTGGTGATGCAGTGTCTCCTTGTAATAATTGCGCACTTCCACCGAGGGTAACGAATCAGTTTTCTAAGCATTTTTTGACTGCTCATTCCAGTGATTCCACTGTCTAAAACAGCTTTTGCCTTTTTTGATTTTGTTATATTAAGATGTATACTTACATTTTAAGCAAAGTTGCAGCTTTGTTGAAGCGAACGTAGCTTTTCTTGTGAAAAGAAATCGGCTTCTGGAGACTTTCTAAAAAAATAAACGTTGAAAATGTTTGCAATATTTAAATAAAAGGAGCTTCTGAGAAAGGAAACAAATTTATTCTTTAAATAGAAGTGTACAGGTGGGAGTTGTCTTTCTGCTCCTACGCCCAACCAAAACGCCAGCTCTTCGTGACAATTTTTATTGTGTCAAAGCCAAATAGAATGTAACTTGATAATCAGCATAAAAAATCGTCTGGTGCTTTTATGTAGAGTTCAGTAATGTAATTTATATTGCTCGAGAATTTCGTTTGAGCTTTGTGTTGCCCAGTTGTCACCATTTTGATGTTTTCTAATTTTCAAAAATGAGAAATTTTGACCACGAAAAAACAAGAAAAAGCACATGCACAATTTTCAATATAATTTTTCAACATTTCACAACCAACTAACTTTTTGGATTTATGAAAAAGGTGAATGGATGTAAGTGAATTGGAGCAGTATGTTTTTAGTTATGTTTTGCACACGTCAGTTTGTCAAACCGGTCCCCAACTATAAAATAATACTGCTGTGTATTTGCATTCGTTTTGCGAGTCATTTAATGAAGCTTGTTACATGCAGAGTTGTAAAATAAAGTTTCATAATTATGCGTCTTCAATTACAATGTTGCAGTTTACGGTGCTTTCGTTGTCTTGTATCTTATCAAAGTATTAATGGTTCGTGTAATTGCCATATTAGGTTATGATTATGATATGAAAGTCCCGAAAACAGATCACACGTCAAATAGAAACAAGTACCAGTCTGCTTTTTTTTCAGGTTTTCTAGTTTAGACAAGGCATATCAAATTAAAGATCAGCTATTTTAGCTGCAACTTATTTGTCTGCACGCATATCCAGTGTAAAATAGTAACCGCATTTATGCTACACCATTTAAAAGACGTGCCTGTTGTATATAGCTATATGACCTCATGCTACAAGCCTTTTAAAAAAAATGTAGCTATATATCTCGAAACTTCAGGGCCCCCATTGATATACCAGTGTTGTTACACCGAAGGGGTTACCCCGTTGAAATAAAATTCTATGTATCTATCTATCTATCTAGTCGCACGCGAACTTTCATTAATCCCTCATTCTGGGTTGCGCTTCTATAGCAGTTCTTTTTTCTTAGTCTACGTTATTCCATCAAATAGCAAAATCATTATTCAAACCTTCGCTGCAATTTTGACCGCGATACTTTCCCTTGCATACACATGAATATTCTTTGCCGTGTTGAACACATTCACCATCATTTTTGCATGGAGAGGAAAGACAGGAATTTTGCTTTTCATCTTCAGCTTTCGGCTATATTAGAAAAAATAGTTTACGGTAACAAGCGTTATTTAAATACATTTAATTGTTAATGGTAAATCGCTTAACTTAGTATGTGCTTCAAAAAAGTGACAAAAAAATTCTAAAAATTTTGTCCTCGAGCCTGTTACGCTAGGGATATGGCGGAATCAATATTAGACATGCAGCTTACAAAACAACGCCGCGACGTCTAAGACGACGTCAAAATGACATTGCATCTTGTGTGGTTTATACTGTACGTATTAATCTGGGACGTCATGTCTGTAAGTATTATTAAATATTAGAAAGATATAGCAGTAGCTGCTAAAGTAGAGCGACCCAAAATGGTTGCAAGTCTAAAAATATGCCGTATACCCGGCTTCAAACCAAATAACAGCTAGCCTCAATACATCTTTAGGCACTTAGAACAATTATATATGCTGTGATTGCCTCAACTTCTGCCCAACTTGATTTTTCTCTAAATCAACCTGCAGTTATTGCCTGAATATCTGGCAAATGTCCTTAAGTCATTCATAAAGATGTCTAATAAAAAAGTTATAAGTAACCAATGAGCCATTGAAATGATGAAAATTGTAAAAGAAAAAAGGAACTTACCATTTTTCTTGATGTTGTTGACTGAAAAATGATTTCGTATTTGCTGTCATCGTTGTCTTCATTATTCTTGTCTCCAGTAAAAACGTCAGCTGGTACATTGTACTTAAAAATGAATTACTCATTAAGATTTTTGCAATACGTTAGTTTTAATGCAACGTACTATTTGGGTCGTTGGGGTGGTGACTTTCTTCATGAAGATTCGTATTTTTAAAATTATGCAAAATTACCTTTCGGAATAATATATTGGTGACGGGGGTTAATGTCACATTGAGAAAGATTTCTTTACACGTTTATATAACAAAGCTCGATTTACTGGAAATCGACGGAAAAAAGGACCTACTGTAGTGTCGCAGAATAGCTATCAGCATTGATTATGCGAAACACATCATTCCTAAGAAAAATATCTAACCTGACAGAAAATAAATTAGATCAGAAACATAATGCCCTCAACACAAGCAAAGTCTTGCGAGTCCAGTCAACGGATGGGTAGCCTTCAAGTTATCAGTAATTGCCGAATCATTTCAAAGATCTTATTGTCGATTAACTTTAATTTTATACACAGGAAACGTCTTCGAAGCAAAGATATTCGATTTTTTCTCGTATTTTAACAATCCAATGTGACACGTATAGTGGTTTTTAATGTTATTGAGAATGAAATTGTACATTAAAAACACAAAAATTAAACAAACTTACTATTTCCTTAGATGTAAGGGCTTTTTCTTCAATAAAAACGTCAACTGGCACATCATCCTTGAAAACGAATATTTAAACCATAAATATATATAAAAGAATAGTGTGGGATCGTACTCTTTAACTAGCTGCATGGCTGCATAGTAACGTTGTGGTGAAATCATCACATATTAAGGCCAGTAGAACCTATTGCTGACGTATGAGCATCTTCTTGTTGAAAATATAGAATTATAAACTAAAAACCTTCAGATATATTTAAAGGTTCTGCATCATTTTCTAAATACTTAGTTAATTTCGAATTTACCTTATTCTTAGGCTGAGAAAATTCTCTGGTAATTACATCACCACTACCGTCATTACTAAAAACACCATCAGCACTACCACATTCATCTTCATCGTCACATTCTTTTGCAGGTAATTTCTACATGAAAATGAAAAGAATAAATACCACTTTGCAACATATGGTGAGTAACAAGATAAAATAACGATTGCAAAAGTACAAAAAAACCGGATCAAACATGAATAAAATGAAAAAAGATCTTAGCAACCCCACCTCCTCTACATTTTTCCCTTTAAACAACCCTTATTTTGACTTATAACAAAAATAGCAAGTACAGAAACTAAGTTCAAATATGTTTAGGACCCGTTCGAGAGGCGAGTGCGGTTTCTCGTGGGCGCATTTGTATGAAAATTTCTATGGTACCTTATCTTTACTCGTCGATTTTAAGATAATTTCGTAAATCACACCGGCTTTTCCTTGGCTTGACAAACTTTCTGATGTTTCTCCTGCACTGAACGTGTCAGCTGGTCTGGACTCCTGGGATATAATTATTTTAATGTAGGTTTTGTATTTATTGTAGTTTGTAGTTACAAAGTTAAACAATAATAATGTTCATTGGCAGGTTGGTTAGCATGATCATGCGGATTAATATATCAAAAGGGGCGGATCTAGTTTGAAATCTGATCATGCCGTCTTAGCGAGAGGAATTTCATTGGACGAAGGCTTAGGTGCTTTTATGGACTTCACATCAAAATTGTACAAAGCTCAATTAAGTTGACAAATCCTGTCCAGACAGGCTCATCGGTTTTGTTACAAATTATTTCTACCTCATCTCCACTCTTCATTGATTTTGAGATAATTTCGTAAGTTGCGCCGTCCTTTCCCTGACTGGACAAACCTTCTGATATTTCTTCGGCGGTGAAGGTGTCAGATGGTTTGAACTCCTGGCAGATATTTTAAAACAGTTTGCTGCTTATTTTTATAATTGATGTTGCAAAATTAAACACTTATATTGATGTTGGGTGACAGATTGGTTAGTATAAGACCAGTAGCAACTCGGATCTACATTGAAATTAAATCTGATCCTTAACTGGCGGGGGACCTTGTATAGTAGGGAAGGAGAATATCTTATGTACACCATCCCAGTATGAGTTATCCAGTGAACTCTCGATCTACCAAAATCCGCTCTAGCTTTTTCCTTCTCTTTCTAATGCCAGAAGCAGTTATTGTGAATTAAGAGTCCTTTAAGATTTTTGAGTTAACCGTTATGTTGCCTTTTTGCCTAATCAACCCATGAAGCTGATCATCAAATTTTGATTTAAGCAAATCAAAGTGAGTTAAGTCATCCAAAATTCCCCCATTATAATACGGGGCACAGGAATGTTATCATCATTTCTGCTGAAAGTACTTCGAATTCAACAACACGGAGGATTTTGAATGAGCAGATGCAAACTGAACATTATGTCAATGTTCACTGATTGTGTCTATTTGTTCGCATATTATCCTGCTCATACACTGCTCATACAGTATGATATAATTATATATCGAGGCTATATGATTTCGAGGCTAAATTAAGTCTTGTAAGAGCTGACTTAAGGCATGCACTGAGTAATTATCAAGTATTCGATATCATCATTGTTTTTATCATTGTTTTTTTTTGTAAAAGCGTCTAAAAGCGTCTTTTGTAGTAGTGTCTTCGTTTCCAAGAATGAAGAGTGCTCAATACACGGCACAGTTGTAGAGCTTTTAATAATAATATTATAAAACACTTTTAATTGAATAAGTTGCTACCTAAAGTTTCATGCAACAAACAATCATCAGGCAACATAATAATGTAATAAACATAAACATGTTATAAAAATAAACAATATAATTGTAGGAATGTAAATGAATGTCCCCTGAACCAAGCGTGCTTGACGAAAGATTTAGTTTACCAAGCAGAAGTCATAACGAAAGGTAGCAACGAAAGAAAAACCCACATCGGTATGACAGCAAAGACATTTAAAGATAGGTACAGCAATCACAAGAAATCATCCAATTCGACGATATCAAATACAAGAACAATACTGAACTTTCAAAACATATTTAGAACTTAAAGCTAAATAAGAAACAGTATATAAGATAAACTGGTTCATTTTGTCCCGTTCTAGCTCGGTCAAAGCTGGTGGAAACAACTGCAATTTATGTTTAGAAGAGAAACTACAAATTATCTGTAATCATGACTCTAGTTCTAGTTTAAATAAACGTAGCGAACTTTTCATGAAATGCGCGCACGCGCGCAAATTTTACGTGGGACGATTCAAACGAACATGCGTCAGCAAACTTATTGCAAGATAGCGTAACGTAAAAACTTAACCATATATATAATGCATAATTTACTTATTTGCTCAATTCCTGTGCTTTAAAAAAGTACCTTACTTTTGGGTTTAAAAAATTGAAGTTATAACGCTTTTTATAGATTCTTGCAAGAGCTGAGAATGTTCAAGAAATATTCGGCATGCATGTGCCCACTTAATTTTCTTTGATGTTCGTGAATGACGAACGATGTCATAATTTCAAATTTTAAATTATTTTGTAAAAAGTTCTAAATTACTCCATAATATATCCTGAAGTCATTCGGCTGAGCCTTGTTTCGTTGCAAAATTACCTTATTAAATTCTCTAGTAACTACATCACCACTGCCATCATTACCGAAAACATCAGCAGCACTACCACATTCCTCTTCATCATCACATTCCTTTCCAGCTAATTTCTGCATGAAAATAAAGAAAGTAATTACCAAATTGTAATACGTATTGGGTAAAAAGAAAACGGATGATCTCAAAAAATAAACAAAACGGCTCAAAAACCAATGAATGAAAAAGTTCCGTGTTTGGTCCCACCTTCCCCACATCACCCTTAGATACCTTTTATATTGAATTTTAATCAAAATTGTAAAGAAAGGAAGGAAGCTCAAATATGTTTAAAACCTGCGGAGAGTGGTCTATCAGAAGTGCTTTGCTACGAACCATTTTTACCTTATCTCCACTCTTCACTGATTTCGAGATAATTTCGTAAATTACGCCAGCCTTTCCTTGACTTGACAAACTTTCTGATGTTTCGTCTGCTCTGAACGTGTCAGATAATTTGGATTCCTCCTAGTAGAAAATTCAAAATAACTTGCTGTATTATTTGTTGTTACAAAATTGGATAATATTAATGCTCGGTGACAGGTTAGTGTAACATGATCGCGCAGACCAGTATTGCAACAGCGGTATTCAAGCTTGAACTTGAGCATGTCGTAGGGGTGAGTGCAGTTTATTATTCCTTGAAACTGAAATTGTAATGAAAGATATAAGTGAAAAGTGGGAGACATTTATGGTTGTTTGTGATAACGAGTTAAGAAGAATAATCAAAAAACATAAATTAGTCGAAAAGTCGAATTAGTTGAAAAGTCGAATTGGCAAGTAAAAACCAATATGCGAATTTACGTGTCGGGATAAAGAACCGCCGCCTTGTATCGCACAGTTTTGCTGTGAGTTAGTCACAACCAAGATGTTCAATAGAGAAACATCACAACCCATGGCCACCTTTTGATTTCATTGTTAAAATATGTAATTAAGCCGTAAGTAATCAATATGTAGCACCTATAGGATGATTACTCATCGCGAGACCATTCAGTGACGTCACAATAATACACCGGTCGCGACTGCCGACAATATGAACACAAAATGTAAAGCGATACTATTTAGAAAAAACATAGCAATACATGTTTTCATTATTAAAAATGATTTAGATAATGTTTCAGTTCAGTTCAAACTATTGTAAAAGTTCGGCACAAACGGGTCTTTAACATCACATGGCTTCGCAAAATCTTCCTATGGCGTGCACTGGAAATATTGGCACGACTTTTCATTGGCACAACAAAAGAACAATCGTACTTTGTTACGGCCGTCCTTTTTCACTCTTTTAATGGTTGTTTGAAAATTCTCTTTGAAACTTCTGTTAAGCCTCTGTAGAGCTTCTTTTAAAGGGGAATCGTAACCCTCGATGAGAAACGCTTGTAAAATCTTTTCGCATTGTTCCCGCACCTTGGACGCTGCGTCATTAATCAATGTAGCCCAGGGATCGTTTCCTCTTCATAACTGTTTCCAGTTGTGATGGCTACTTTGTTTCTCCTCAGAACCACTGCTTTCAAAACTCTTTTCATCACGCTCTTCTGTCGTAATGCTATTATCATCATGGCTTTCCTTAGAATTTCCATTTAGTCATCGCCTACGAGGCTTCCGTTGTGCTGGCTGTCTTCGCGACCCGCACCGTGCGTACACCAACAGTATAATGATAGCGCCTTTGTCAGACATTCATTTAGATGTTAACATGGAGCACATCGACACTCTGCCAAACGAAAGTCGAGTTTTGTCGCCTACAATCATTCCTCCATACGGAATGTTTTGTCCAAGCGCAAGAAAAGACGAAAAGTACAATTTCTGCATGGAAAAGATAACGAGAGGCCAATTTCTGATAATGAAATCATCATGCAACGGATACTTCGCTCACACGGAATCCTTTAAAAAATGGGGACCAGCAGCTCATTCTGGGTTACATTCGACATTCTGGGTTGTATTCGACTTAAGTATGCTTCTGTGTCTGCAGGAAAAAACCAACGATGAACACCTAATTTCCACCAACTGCTGCCACACACTGATTCACTCCCACTGCGCAATAGAACTTCCCCTCTTGCTCTCATCCCTAACATTGGAGTACTCTTGTGGATGTGGACGACTCATGGACTGTAACTGTCTCTGGTTCGAAGTATAATTATTATAATTATGTTTGTCGACTAGTTATGATTCTATTTAATTTGTAAATTTCAACGAAAGGTCGTGGCGTACGTCTTAAAAAAACAATATTGCTATGTTTTTTAAAATTTATTTTAAACGTTTTCCCGAATTAAATTCTGGCCATTTTGTTGGGGGTCGCAACAGGTGCATTACTGTGACGTCACCAATTTATGAAATGGTTTTGCGGTAGTCATCCTGTAGGTGCTACATACTAATTACTTCTGGTGTTATAATGGCTGGTGCATACTAATTACTTCCGCTGCCTGGTAGGCAACTTGCATAGTAATTACCCTATGACGTCAACATCTGCCACCATTTTGAATACTGATTACTTCCGATCCTGGATGGTGGGTAATCTACTCATGAAAGCCACAAAAATAAAACAAGGACGTCGAGGAAATGCACGAGAAAAAAATTAATGTTATCAAATTTAAACTAGTTTAATTTTTCTTACTATTCTTGTATAGCAGAGCCTCGACGATACATTCCGATAGATCGGCGCTCTTCTCTTTACGAACACGACGTACAGCTAATTGCGATTATTTTATTTTAGACATAGCGATTTTCTATCATACGAGACTAAGATTAAGGTGCATCCTTCTCTTTCGTTTTCTTTCAACTCTTTTGGTGTCAAAACTCATATCGAAAGCCTCAGTCCTTTTTGAATTCAAGAAATACATCAACTTGATATATTACCAAGCACATACCGCATTTTTCATTGAAATAAATGTCCTGTAAAAAGTGTCTAGGCAGTTCCGTTTCACTGCTATTGCGGCAAAGCATAAACGGCACTTCAACACAAATGTTCCCATGTACTTTTGTATATCTGTTCTCGTACACACTCTACATTGTCTTCACGTATGATCTGCACTCCTGGTCGCAAAAAACTAGAAAAATATGCACGCTCGTGTGGCTTTAATACTGCGTTAATATAGCAACGGCAAAATCACTTTCGGATTGGCCCACCAATTGTTATGCGCTGAAGATATGTGCACTCGCCTGTCACCTCTCTTGCTGAAACATTTTTAGGACCATGTCGAGAACACTCATCGGGGATGCATTCATACAAAACTAAATTTATTTCTACCTTGTCTCCACTCTTCATCGATTTTGAAATAATTTCGTAAATTACGCCGTCCTTTTCAACACTTGATGGACTTTCCGGTGCTTCTTCTGCAGTGAACGTGTCAGATGGTGCGGATTCCTGGTAGATATTTTAAAGTAAGTTGCTGTATTTATTGTTGGTGACAGGTACGTAACATAATCGCAAACACAGCTAAGCATGTCAACAGTGGCCGCCTCTAGCTCTAGTCTGAAATTTTATTTATTAAAGTCTGAGCTTTATTTGTAAGGAAGGAAATAAGTTAAATTATTTTCTAGGTCCTGTCGACAACGGCTGGTCAGGGTTGCATTTATACAAAACTATTTCTACCTTTTCGCCTTTCTGAATTGTTGATTTTAAAATAATTTCATAAATTATTCCATAAATCCTTTCCTCAACGTAACAAACTCTTTGATGTTTCTTCTGCAGTGAACGTGTCGGACGGTTTAGACTCCAGGTAGATATTATGAAACAGCTTGCTGTTTTATTGTTAGAACTTCTTATTAACCGAGCGCGGGCCTGCACAGAGGAATATTGGAGCGAGATCTTGTTGCACAGACCGAGCGTGTAAAAACTGCAAAAACGACCGAATTCCGATATTTCTCTGCACAGAGCGCGTAAGCGTTGCTAATAAAGCGTTTATTATATGGGATTAAGAGTTGAAATCATGCATTCATTTATAATATCTGATTTTGTGGAAGAAACATCCGGCATGCATATACCCCTCTCACCTTTTCCTTTGATGTTGTTGACTGAGAAATGATAATGTATTCCGTCTCATCATCACCTTTTGTAAAAACGTCAACTGGTACACCATCCTAAAAATCGAATATTTCAACCATTAAATGTATGTGCACAAAAAGTCCACTTGTAACGTTAAAACTCATTCGCGTCGGCATCCTTATGGCTCAGTTTATGACGCTTTGATTAGATCGTCGATAAGAATAAGAATATATTTACGCTATTGTGACAGGCCAAACACTATTCGATTGATAATAGATTTCTCTTTCACATAAGTCTCGTTGCCACAAATTTAATATTATATGCAAAATAATTAACACTAATTTACATAATTATGTCAAAAATGTAGCAGTAGTTTGTAAAATATGGCATAAGAGACAAACATTGCCTCGCAAACCAATGAAAATTTGCCATATAAACAATTACATCATGGGGAAATAGATTGAATAGAATAGGACCGGTGTTTTTGAGGCGATACGATATAGAAATACCAGGCAAAATAGCGCCGAACATCGGCATATCATACAAAAATAAACACAGAGCTGTTGAAAGCTAAAGAAAAGCGCGTTTGAATGGTGGTATTTTCAAGGCTATAGCGTTTATTCCGAAAGCGTTATGATTCCGAAAGTGTATATTTAATGGCAATATGCAATGATTTGTGAATATATGCAGATATCAAGTTTGTAAGCACAACGAAATTCAGAGTGCGCGATCGTGGATAAATCAGCCGTAACGCTTTGTAAATAAACACTATATTGATCTCATTGAACAGGTCACGACAATTCGAATGGTAGTATTTTGCCAACGTTTGGTGTCTAGAAGCGGAGTTAGGAGGTAAGAAAGTCATCGTTCTATATGGAACAATATGATATAGTGCCGCCAATGAGTTTTAACTATCTGGATGTTCCCATTGTGGTCAAAACATGGTTCCATTGTGGGGAAAACATATTGGATCCAGTCGAATCTAGCAGGTTACATATATATAATTAGTATTTTCTTTCAAAAAATTCAAATTATCTTATAAAAAGTTTTAAATTAATCTAATGCAAATTCAAATTATTTTCAAGCATTATACCTGAACCCTTTTTTTTTGTTTCAAAATTACCTTATTATCAGATTGATAAAATTCTTTGGTAATTACATCACCACTCCCGTCATTACTAAAAAGGTCATTAGCACTACCACATTCATCTTCATCGTCACATTCTTTAGCAGGTAATTTCTGAAAGTAAACAGAATAACCACAATCTTTCAACTGTAACATGATAACGTGATGATCCAAAAGGTAGAAAAAAATGGTTGAATATCCATCAATACCCCCCCCCCTTACAACACTCTCACTACCTCACATGTTGTCTTAGAACCAAAATTGTAAGGAAAGTACGAAACTTCAAATATTTTTTAATGTTAATATGACACGAAATTTTATATTTCAGAATGATAGAGTACATTGTGCGATGATCATCGTGGTGTAATTTATTCTTCAAAAAGATGATGCTAAGTGGACTATTTAAACGTTTAAATAAGTGAAGCGTGATGGAAAAAACTGTCCTACCACTGGGAACAAATTGCACAAAAATGACGTCATAATGACGTTAGTGGTTTTACCCAGAGTTAAATTGAGTCAATGAGCGTAAAATACATCTCATCAGTGACATCATTTTGGAGCAATTTCGTTGCCAGTCATAGGACAGTTATTGCCTCACGGCCACGTATTAAAACGGTCAAATAATTCCCTTGGCACCATGTTTTTTAAAGATAAATTAGAGATAGATAAATAAGAAGTCTGTAATTCTAAAATATAAAATTTCGTGTCATATGCACTTTAAAAACCCCGGTGACAATCGGCTTGGTGCGAGGGAGTGCATTTACACAGAAATATTTATACCTTATCTTTACTCTTCGTTGATTTTGAGACAATTTCATAAATAGCGCCGGCTTTTCCTTGGGTTGACAAACTTTCTGATGTTTCTTGTGCAGTAAATGTGTCAGATGGTTCGGACTTCTCCTGATAGATATTTTAAAATAGCTTGTATTAATTGTGCTTGCAAACCATAGTGGCCGAACAGGCTTGAAATCTTATCATGTCTTGGCTAGGGACTCTGATGTGCAAATTTGATACTCCTGGTATTGCTGTTCCTCAGCCTTTGTGTAGCAGAAATAACTATCCGATGGATAGCGCCATCGGCCTTCGTGCAACCGGCTCCAGTGCTTCTGATTAAAGCAACTCAAAGATAGTCTAATGGCCAATTGTGGATAACTGAACTATCCTTAATTAAAGTAAAAAAAACATGATCCGAAAAAAGGCAACATCTTAAAAATCCAAGATATGGATTGACAAACAGGACGTAAATTTAAATGGTTATATTTCGATCCTATCACAGAATCTAGAATCATCATCAGACCAACAGATTTACAAGGCTGGAATTTGACATGTAGAATACTTATATCACAAACGTTTAAAGAAAAAGCAGTGGAAAATAAGGTTAGTCATTGTATAAGGGGAAGGTATTTGCAGTGTCCCAAAGTCATCATGTAGGTTTGAGTATAGATTATGCCTGTTGATTATGTATTTCGCAAGTTTACATTGTGGTAAGAGTTGCGAAATGCAGAGTAGAATAGTTCACGGTTAGTTTATTAAGTATCTTAATCTTCTTTTTCAATTGTTGCTACAAGACCTTACCAATTTGAAATCATGCCTGTCAGCGAGGATGTTTGGGAGCGGATATCAAAGTTGGACCTTTTCAAGGATGGTCGATACGTTGGAGATAAGTTCAAAAACACGTTACGTTCTTGTGCATTTTACTAAGTTGATTTGTACCTAAAAGAGTACTATACAGACAGAACAAAAATTAAGTTACTTAATTAACTAGCCGTGAACTATTCTATTTTTAAACCTGATAAGGCTAATGGAGTTGTTGTCATAAATCGGTCTGAGTATATTATATCTGTTGAGGGTCTCTTCTTTGACAATTCTAAATTTAGAAAAATTTCTATAGATCCAACTCAGACCAGACTTTCTACTTCACAAAACTCTTTTTCCAAACTCTTAAATCAAGGAGAAACCTTTAAGTCTGAATATTCTCTTCTTCGAACTAAACATACCAATGTGTTGTTGGTAGAGCTACGTATGTCTTTTGTAGACAACACTAGCTAATACTACACATTACATAGTTTAAAAATATCTGTCAAATCTACTTAATCCACAAACACTGCAGTATAATTTCTCCGTTTCAGACTGATATCAATTCCATTCCGTGTCTAAAACTTTGTTCACTGAAGGTTACCAGTTTGTTTCGTTTGATATTGTTTCATAACTCACCAATGTGCCATTAACTAAAACCGTT
This sequence comes from Muricea muricata, assembly GCA_963855995.1. Classification (NCBI taxonomy): domain Eukaryota; kingdom Metazoa; phylum Cnidaria; class Anthozoa; order Malacalcyonacea; family Plexauridae; genus Muricea; species Muricea muricata. The sequence goes on along the minus strand of OY979717.1, from coordinate 36,992,283 downwards.
AACATTATCTTTGAACGTGTTATACTCAAAAGCTAAGTGACACTAAACTTTCCAAACGATCTCTTAAAAAGCTTATCTTGGATTCATGCAATAAAGCAGTGTTTTCGTTCAAAAACAAAATCTATGAACAAATTTATGGTGTTTCTATGTGTTCCTATGTTGGGAATGTTTAGCCAACACTTAACTGAATTCGTAAAAGTTATTATATCTGATCTGGATCAACAAGTTGATAAAATAAAAAATTATTGCTTGGAACGGTTTTTCTACGCGTGTCACAATTGCTATTATAATTAATCGCTTGGTTAAAAAAGATGCCAAAAAAATTCTAATGAAACGCTTGAGGATACTCAAAAAATATTTTGAATTCGCTTACCATACCCAGGTAATCATGGTGAAAATCCCGTTCGAAATTTACTTGGGAAAATTCAACGTTGCATCTTGGTGTGATATATAACATATTTTGTGTCCAACAAAGGCAGTGTTTCGAACCTTTCTAGAACCAACCCTGTGTAGCAATTCACTTCTGCGGGTTGTAATTTGAAATATACAGGCAAAACTGATACATGTTTTCCTACACGACTCACTGAACATGGCAAACCTTTAACTGATATCAATAACACTAATAATAGTCTGTAACTCCATTTCGCAACACGTATCACAATGTGAACATAATTGATACTCCAACGCACATGATGACTTTCAGCCACTGCAGATACCTTTCCCTTATGCAATGACTAACCTAATTTTTAACCACACTAAAATTTTGCTGCCCTGCAGATCATATACTCCAAACATTCTACTCTGTCTTGAAGCACTTTATATCAAATACAATCATCCTGAATGAAATTGTGATCTTAAACCGTCCAAGAATTAATCCTATATCCATAAGTACTGATATTAAGCTTTTCTGTTATCATCTCCTTTCTTACTACCTCGTTATCCTTGAGTCATAGCTACAACCTATCATATTCGTTGCATTTATATTATTATACATAAAATTTAAATACTTGACGTTTTCCTTAACCTTTTGTATACTGTTATAACTGTTTGTAACTACTTTTAAATCAGTTAGTCTGATGTTGATTCTTTAATAGGATTGTAATATATATAACCATTTTAATTTGCGTCCTTTTTATCAATCCATATGTTGGGTTTTCAAAATGATTTTCTTTTTTCGGTTATACTTTCTACTTTATCATCTAAAATTGTCGTCTTGTGTTGGATTTTAACTATCTTTGATTAAAAGCCATCTTAAAAGATAATTAATCGAAGATTCGATGAAAGATAGTTAATTCTCAAACTCATTAATAATTCATGATCAAACCACAAAGGAAATCACCACCATATTGTTGTCTTGATTCCACGGTAATAAACCCACATAAATTAATTCATGTTAAATTCGAGTTCGTTTGAGAAGTAGTATAATAAACTCGAAATTTTTTATTACCAGCTACCAGCCGCCTCCAACTGTCTATAAAAAACGCGGCTAGAGCCTTGTTTTTCAACACACTTATCGGTGTTTAATACGCCGGCAATAAACGCTTTCTCATATATTATAAATTCCGTAACCCACAATTGACCATTACAATACGATTTAGACAAACGAATCAACTCAAACAACTCAAACTCACTGCTGTTGGGGTAACACATTATTAAAAACAAATTATCATTTCATTGAAGGGCACAACATTCCACAAAAACAGTGACTAACTGTTGATATTTGAGATTGAAATGCTGAATTAAGATTCAGTATCCAGGGCGAAACGTATTAGTTCTTGGATGTCCACCTACTATTGCTCTGACCATTAACCTGATCCACACTAGCTCGTTACTTCTTGTACCCACCCCCACATCAAAACCCGCTCCTCCCAATAGTCAGCATAACCTGCCACAAACTGTCGCATTTCTGCTCGTAATTTAGTAACTCAATGTGATACACCGAGAAATTTTCTAACTTTGACGAACAAACTTACTTTTTCTTTGGATTTTGTTGATTGAAAAACGATCACGTATTTGGTATCCTCATTATCTTTCTGAGCATTTCTTTCAGCAAAAACATCAACTGGCAATTCATTCTGAAAGCAAATGCAACATATATCGAATATTTTTTAACATTAAAGTAAAAGTGCGAAGTTCTCTCTGCGTAGCTGTGACGCCCAGAACATTGGAGGGCGTATTTGTCAAAATATTACGCTATAAATTTTAGCAGACAATTTAACGTTGCAAAGCGGCTTAAACTATGAGGTCTTTTATTAATGTAGATTGTTTGGGTAGTTATATTGTAAAATAAACGAGAAAATGATAAAATTTAAATGTCTAAAACCCTGGGGGTGCGTATATTCTAATGCATTAGGAATGGCTAGCGCACCAAATTTGAATTCTTAAACATAATTTTGAGTCGGTAGGTGGAAAATTTGTTAGGTGTTTAAACGCATAAATTAAACATGCGTGTATGCGCAAAGTAGGGACGTTTGAGCACCGTTTTGAACTCCTTACTTCCGCCGCCAGATTGGGGGGGGGGGGATTATCACTACCATCCTGTAATTTCATGAATTATAAATAAATGTATTAGATTTAAAAGCGCGATACAAATTGAATTTACATAAATATACGCGCCCATTTAATCATTCCGGAAAGAGCCACTTGCCGCCCCCTTTAACATGCATCAAGAATACATTCGGCAGCATTCTTCATCGTTGTTTTGCGAGTGCCCCCGTTAAGGCCTAACCGTAAGACACAATAAATCGCATGCGATTCTTACTATGCACACATAGAAGTGCAACATTGCGTGTGTTCGTTGCATTGCAATGGTGAGTTAAAGTTCGACAACTCATTTCTATACACCACAGTTACAACCGTATGCGACAATGGCGTGTCGAGTAGATTGTCCTTTAGTCAAAATCTTATTGGGACAAAAAACCCAACAGCTGAAGTTTAAGTATCGTATTTCTGAAAACAATCAATACCATTTTAATGAAGACTCTAAAGGGCTTAAGAGTTACCCTTACACATTTAGAACGGGTTGAATAGGGATCGGACCAGCGCTACAAGTGTTCTGGACCGTTCTTGAGTAATTCGCCACCGAGATTGTTGAGTTCTTGTTCCTGTTTCCCTGTGAAGTTTGCATTTTCAGTGGCTCAGCTTAACGGCAATAATGTAGTATTGTGCTGTTGTTGAATCTCTTTAGAGTAACTAGTGCAATTGAAAGCGAATTAGTGCTGCTCTGCATTGCATCTTGTCATGTTGTTGATGTACTGATCGATCGATTTAACAAGTTGCAAATTAAGATATTATCTACTAGAGCACTGTCGTTAATAATCCTATGTTTACCTTTTTATCACCACTACCATCGTCACTAAATAGTTCATCGCCACTACCACACTCGTCTTCATCGTCACATTCCTTGTCAAAAAGGGAAATGAAGAAAAAATGTTTCACACTGAACATCGAAATAAACAGTCATGATTTTTAACAAAAACCACAAACCAAACTCATTAAAAGTCAATAACCATCGACATACATGCACTGCGTTGCACGTTTCTCTCTACCCTGAGCAAAGTGAATAGCCTTAAATTTGCAATTTGCCTGATATTATATAGTAACAACACACAGAACGAATCAAAAACTTAAAAAGCTTTGCTGTGTATACTTTGCTTTCCTTCACATGTTCTGTTCACCAAAATAACACATCTAGAGTGGCTTGTACCTTTTTTCCAATTTTCGTTGACTTTGAGATAATTTCGTAAATTACACCGGCTTTTCCTTGGCTTGACAAAATTTCTGATGTTTCTTCTGCACTGAACATATCCGAGCGTTCTGACTCCTTGGATGAATTTTGAACAGATTGCTCATTTAACTCAATTAGTGCTTGCAAATTTCATAAAAAGACTGGTACTGAAACCGTCTCTAATTTACAGTAGGGTAGAATTTGGGGACAAATTAAATAAAAGCTGTTCCCCGATTCTACCTCATGCACTGTACCATTGTAGACGACTATATGCAATTAGTCAAAAGAAACTTTGCGCTATTAGAATCCACTTCAATGGGTTTGCCAGAAATCCAAGGCCCGCAGGTTGACAGAATCTGATATTCCAAAGAGATATTTTGAAAATTCGACAAGAAGTAAACCATGCGAAGAAAAAAGGAACTAAAATGAACTTACTTTTTCTTTTGGTACATTTGACTGAGACATAATCACGTATTGGATATCGTCATTCTCTTTATTAGCCTTCTCTTCAGTAACTTTAACCGGTGTATTATCCTTAAAGCGAATGATTGGTCAAAACCGTCATAATAATGAAATATTGAAACAGTGCAAGAAGGAAATGAATGCACTAAAATGAGTGGACGTTTGAAAACCACAAAAACAAAGGTGTAAAAGCATGGGGGGGGGGCTTGAGAGACAGCATGGGAAGTTTAAAAAACAAGCCACATTATCATTATAAAATCGAAAATACCTTGACTAAAGAATATCGCCAAAATGTGTGGCGAGGTTTTGTTTTTAGGCATTTTATACGAGCATTTCAAAGTGTTGTTATCTTGAATTGTTCCTTAAAAGTAAAACTTATTTAAACAGAATTCAGAACTTCGCCAGGTCCTTGTGCTTTGAAATATCTTTGATTTACAGTCTTACACACTATTCAATTAATTATTTAATTTTAATTGAAATTCTTTATAAATGCATCCTCATGATCATTAATCCGTGGGCAGGGGGAACTGGTAATGTGCCCCTTGCTTTTTCATGTTCGTAATGATGTAGCCATTTTTGTAAGGTAACTCCGTAACTTGTTTTTGCCTCTAACGTGATATTTGTATATTGTACAAAGTTGAATAAAAAGTCAAGCGTTAAATTATCGTTTCAAAATTACCTTTTCACCAGCCTCAATACTGAAAACGTCATCAGCGCTGCCACATTCGTCTTCGTCATCACAGTTTTTGCTGGATTCCATCTAAATGGAAAATAAGCATCGATTACGCAATGCGTGTTGGGTAGCTTGAAGACTTATAATTGATTCGTACCTTATCATCACCCTTCACTGATTTGGAGATGATTTCGTAAATTACGCCTGCCTTTCCTTGGCTCGACAAATCTTCCGATGATTCTTCTGCTGTGAACGTGTCAAATGGTTTGGAATCCTAGTAAATATTTTAAAAAAGCTTGCTGCATTCAATGCCATTGGGAATGAAATAATAGTAAAATGCTGCATACAAACGGTACGACACTAACTCACGTTACCCTTTTAGTACTTGACGACAGTGATGGCAAAATCGTTAATGAAATAAAGAGGCATATACGGAGAAGAAACTCACTTTGTTCTTTGATGCAGTTGATTGAGAAATAATCACGTATCTGATATCATCATCCTTTTTGTGATCCTTTTCTCCAGTAAAAACATCAACTGGTATATTACCCTTAAAACGTTCATGGTACCATTTAGAAAACTGCATTGGAATCGTAACATGTATGCTGTAAAGGGTGTAGAACACTCAACCACCGGAAATTCTTCAAATGCCAGACATTTTTTATTCGATTTGCTTTGTGTAATGGTCGCTAGCAATTTTTTCATGCTATACCCTACCGATATGCACTACGCCATACATTAGTTAAATCCTAACTACGCGAAATTAAAATTTCTGATTTACAGTAAATGCCATGCACAAACAATGCACAAGCAATCCGTAAACAATTACAAAACTTTTTCCTTCAGAAAGAACTACCTTTTTTGTCGAAGTAATGTCATTGCCACTTCCATCAGCGCTGCCACATTCATTTTCGTCATCACATTCTTTGCCTGATAAGCTCTAAAAAAGGATGCGAAGAAAATAACTTTTAACTCGTCAAATGTACAGTAAGTGCACCAAAAAGTCAAGGTTTTTCTCCAATAATGAGCATGTATTAAAAACCAACGAAAATAAACAACATCAGTTCCGGATTGTCAATCAATCAATTAGTTAATAATTTTATGACCCTAATATTCAAATATTTATTATAGGGGAGCTTATTGAAGAAAAATTATGGATAATGTTGAAAAGTTCTACGATTTAATAACTAAATAGAAGAAAAGAGTGAAACTAAGTAATATTAATGGTAATATTAATAAAAATAATATTAGTGCTAATCACCAAAAGACGAGACGATACAAGATTTTAGGCTTTAGACTTTCATCATTTGGTGAAATGCTAAACTTCGGATTTTTTTAAATGACTTTAATTTTTTAAAAGGTTTTAAGTGTAATTATGGAAATTCAAGAATAATGCCCACGCTAGAGTAATTTTAAATTTAGTTGTACATGGTTCTTACTTGAGTTACGCATAGTTTGCTAGTTGTTTTGGTTAATCATAGTTGGGAATTTCATTATTATGAATAGAATATTTTTGGATGATGGGTGGAAGAGTGTTAGAATATTTTGCGCACCTATTATAGAGGATTTGGTTTAGTATCCATTTATGTCGTAAACATGCAGTCTATATACAATTTTAAAGACAAGATATTTGTACAGTCTTTGAATTCTAATTTAGGTAAAGCACAAATATTCTGCTCTTAAAATTATATGTTAGTCGTACACGTGTTTTTGTTGGTTTAAGGTTTATTCTAGATGGCTTTTGACATCTCTAGATGGTTTCCTTCAGATTTAAGGAAAATTTTATGACTTGACCCTTGCAGGTGCATGGCTAGCATTGATATCTTGGTTTTTGATCTGCATCAGTTCAGTAAGATTTTCTCGAACGAAAAGAGTCTGGTGTAGTGGTAAATATCAATTACATGTATGGAGAATAATAGAGGTCCAAATATAGACCCGTGGGGCATTCAACAATATGCAGTTTATACTAACGGTGTTTCTCTTATGTAATGAGAATGTAAGTTTTTCGATACCATTTTTGTGGACCAATGTTCATTTTAACGATTTTTTTAAATGTTGTGCATTTTTTCCTTTATACATTCTGTAACATTTACATTCGTTGAAAGTTTGACAGAAATTGAATACATGCGAATTGGCAAAGTAATGAAAGATATTTATCAACGAAAAATTCGTCGTCACCGTACCAATTCAACTATTTACCCGGTCATGCATGACAGCTAGCTATGGTAAATTTAATTGCCGGAAATTTTTTGACGTTTATGTTTTCAGACATCTGAGGATGCACATTGCTTCAATTCTAATTCAACTCAATATTCAAAGATATAGCGTTAAAACAGTCTTAGATAGCAGATCCTAGTCGGTGGAAAATACCTTTAACATGTGCGTTTGGATGTCATGCCATTCATCGCTATATCTTATCTTCGGAAATTTAACTTTGATTGATATTGATTGATAGTTAATGTGGTGAATTACAAAGAAACATTCAATGTGCCCTCCTGGTTATTAGCATAATGGGCTTTATGGCAACTTCTGAATATGGGCACATGATGTACGGTATATTGTACTTGTTTTTGTCCACAATTTTTCTTCTGAGTAATATTAATAATTAGGAAACTTATATCTTCCCATGGTTTTCGAATTATGAATAACGGCATAAAAAGTCTTCAAACCATGATTTATCAACTTACTGAATGACATAAGAAATATATGCACTTACTGTATCCTCTTTCTTCATTGATTTGGAGATAATTTCGAAAATTGCGTCACTATTTTCATGCGTTGCCAAACCCTCTGATGAGTCAATTGCACTGAATGTGTCTGATAGTGAAGAATCCTAATAAAATATTTGAAAAAGTTCGACAAAAATAATGCTTCTGTATATCATTACTATTATGTTAACGACAACAGGTCTTTTAGATGCATTTCTACCTATGAACATCAATCCGATCGATATGAGCCCGGTATTAATATACTTCTGCGATTATATTTATTTTGCATGTCACGCGCAGTAGCAGATTCTAATGCGTTATTTATTTAGAAGCTAGAAAATCATCTTAAGCGTTCGGGCACAGATTACTATTGTACCAGATGTCTATCTTCGTGTTTTCGCAAGGTAAATTTGTGTTCTCGATTTTCACTCTGATCACGAATTGCACTCGTCATTTTTCGCAATATCACGTATGTTGCGCTTACTAAGAACATGGCGGACACTTGCGTCAGACTCGCGTCCAGGCCAGGCCTTTGTCAGACATGCATAGGTTTTAGACTCGGTTAGACTGTTGCTTACGTTGTATGGCGTGGATTGCGCTTACTAAGAACATGGCGGAAATCTTTCGTCAGCTCGCGTAAGCAGTCAAAAACTTGTAACAGATATTTGGCGAAGATAGACATCTGGTACAATAGTAATCTGTGGTTCGGGGTACCCGCAATATTGATATTTTTTAAGTTTATGTATGTCAACAACAATATATAATAAGATCTCACTTTGTCCTTTGGTGATTTCGATTGAGAAATAATCTCGTATTTTATGTTGAGATTTTGACTATCCCTTTCTCCAGTGAAAGCGTCACGTGTTTTCTCCTGGAAGCAAATGAATGCTATTAGGAACATGCCGTAGCCTCATTATTTGTCAACAACAAGCTCGTATCGACCTACGTAGGGCACTGCGAAAAAGGCCCTAGTTGAAACTGGTTACTTGAACTCAAAATTTTAGGGGGAATCGATTTACCGCGTCACCGTAATTGCTACTAAAGCAGAGTGGTAAAGAGACTTGCGCGTTTCTCGTGTTAAAAAAGCGGTGTCATATTTTACGCATACGTTTCTGCGCACAATAATCGTGAGCGCTGGGCCAACAATTAATTTGAGCTTAGTCAAAATTAGTACTTAATTAGAATCCAAGATGGTGGAAGTGCAAATGTGGGAGACGTGATATATTTATCTTTATTCAAGGTAAAATCATCAGTACGATAACAAAAATTAAACAGTTTTACAGACGTCCGTGAGCGGTAAATATTTTATAGATTAACATAATAATCACTTGTTTTTTTCGACTGTGAAAACTTTAGAAGACTTCGAATTCGTATTTCTTGGGGCAAAATACTTCACATAACTTAAGCTTTTATCTCCACTGCAACTTTAGCTTTCTATATATAAAACAAAACCCGCATGTCCAAATTGGGTCACGTAAAAACTTCACATGAGAAATTGTAAAAATTTTAAGATCCTTCAAAAATTACAGACCTTGCACAGGCGGCGCCACTTGACCGCGCTCGTGTTACGGTAGCTTGATAATTTAGTTCACTCTTCGTTTTGAAATTATGTATTCGGCACAGCGGTTGGCGAAAAATTTCAAGCAGCTATAGTCACTCCCTAATTCTTAGCGCGAAAAAAAGGACAAAGAAGACATTTTTTAGTTGCATGGTCCTATGATTAAAAATTTACAGAATCATCTAGCAAATACTTAGCAAAATATTTCGCATATGTAAACATGGAAGTGATACATTTATATAAAAAATATACCTTTTCTAATGAAGGAAGAAGTTCTTTTATCGGTATTCTATCCTCTCTTTCACTGCCTTGTTCACAGTCTCCATCATCGCCACAGTCCGTAGACTTTAAATATATAAGTTAGAAACTGACATATAAATTATTATATACTTATTAACATATATATTACATATATATTTATTAACTATAAGCAGTTATTTTTTTTCCTGCAAAATTGATTTCAGATATATACAGGTATAAAAGTGATTGTAGTTTGGCTTGCACATTAAATCAGTTAAAACTGTTATGGCATTGCAAATCGTCTTTTAGCTCGGGTCTGTTACCTGCTATAGTTACACTACCTTTTCCCAAATTGGCAGGTTGCCAGACATGCTATGTTGTCATGCTTTAAGCTTTGTGTAACGTCTCGTAAAAAATTAGTATAATTCATTTACTTTAGGTCGTTCCACAAAACCTTGAGAGACTATTTCATATTTGATTGGCGCACCAGGCGATCTAATATGACGCACATTTCTCGCATCGAAAGTGTCCTATACAAAACAATACAAATATTGAGACTGGGAACATGATGTTACAGCAAGAAGGAATTGGTCAAAAAATGCAAGTATCATAAGGAAATTTCTGATGTCTAAGAATGCATTTTCCAGAGTGAAACTACATTGTTTATCTTTCGTTCAAGGCATGAGGTATACAAGGGGTTGGAACATGACTTACATAAGATGTATTATGATGTACAGGGTAAAAGAACGTGGATGCTTTGCAATGCAAACTCGTGCTTAAGTGAAGAATATATATAGATTATGGCGTAAGCAAACAATCATGTGCATGATTGAGCGACAGTCACTTGACCAGTTTGAAAGCTTTGCCTGTTACACGAAACGAATTTATGGTGATTAAAGTTTATGTGAAGCAAACCAAAGTTGTCTTTATTTTCTTATATCTGTCTCGACAGAATACCAGTTGTACATAAAGAACGTTCTTTTTAAGCGATCAACGATGTTTGTATTTCCTTTTTTGCAGTTATGCTGATCATAGGAAGCCCGTTTACGGAAAACAAAATACTAAACATCAAGCTATTGATTCATTAGACTACAGAACAGATAGTTTTCAACTTTAATGAAACTACTGTCAGCACCACTGAGTTTTTAATGATTAAAATTTAATTTTACACATTAAAAATTTTGCTTATCAGCCATTGAAGCTTTTCGGGCTTTATGATCAACTGACATCCGCGGCCAGTTGAATAAAAAAGTGATTAAAGTTAACTATGATTAGTAGAAACGTCAACCAATCAGAACAAGGTATTTTGTACTTAATCACCACATAGTTACAAAACAGTGATTAAAAAGGGATTAAGAGTTTTATACAACTGGTCCCTGTTGTATAGAAACTGATCATATAAGCTGTGATTGCTTACCGGCTCTGACGATTGTTCATTTCTACGAGTCTGAACAACTTCTTTGCCAGTACCTGCATGTTAGATGTAATACATAAATCAAATTTATTAAATTTAACAATGAATAAAGGAGTTATATATATACGTTCAAATTACGTAAAAAATTTACCACAAACTACAGTCTGTTTCATCCAGAAGGAATGAAGATGAAACACCTGATGTTCCTTCTGGAAGAAGCAGGCTGGAATGGTAAATTTTTTAGGTATTTTGCACGACTAGACGTTTCAGTTTGTCGGTAAATCATTGAGGACTCTTGTTTTTTGGAAGCCATATATACATAAAACACTCGTATTTTCCATATTTTCAATAATGAAGATATGAAAAAATATGTAACGCGTGAAAAACGCGTGTTTTTTTCTAGTCCTAAATAACATATATCTAATTCCGCCAGGCCACTACGTTTCCCGCCACATCATTAGAGAGGTTAAGATTGACGTTTATGGCAGACCGGTAACCGCAAACGGCAAACTTCAATTCGCATTTGAAGGTAAGTTCTACAAGTTTTCGAAGGTTTCGACAAGTTTATAGTCAATCCATTCTTCAATAATAATGCACAAATTACCCTAACTTCGAACGGCTAACATTTCACCTGAAAATCCGACTTGAAGTTTGGCGTTTGCGGTTACCGGTCTGCCGTAAACATCAATCTTAACCTCTCTACTCTTAATTTGGGACCGGACCTCTGCCTCTTCTTGCGCATTTCATTGTTAGTTGAATTTATATTAGAAGTCAAATTTCTGTCCCAGACGAAAAACTTGTGGATGAGTTTCCGTCTGATATGAACTTCGGACGGAAACCCGTTACCAGGAAGCCGCCATAGCGAAAGAATCGAAGGAATGCTGAGTCATTTATGAGGGAATGCAATTGAATTTCATGCATATATTTTTAATAGCCTCGATCGAAATCAAGCCAAGGATTATTTCTTTGCTTGATTTAAATTTGTCTTCATTTACCCGTTTGATAGCTATACATTAAAGACGTAGGGGCTTACCGTGTGACACGAGAGACTCGTTTAAAAGTTATAAGAAGTAAAACCCACCGTTCGCAGAATTAATACTAAGATACCTTGACGGATTTTCCGTCTTGGATGGGAATCCCTCTCCTAATAAATTATTAATTCAGCTGCATCTTAGTTACCTCACGAAACTGTTATGAATTATGACTATATATTGCTTTACTACATTTTGAAACAACTAATTAACTTGCTAGCTATTAAGTATTTCACTCCATTTATAGAACGAATTATCGGAACTCCGGTCGTGCCGAAAACTTAAGCGACATTATACGCCGTACATGCGACAATTCAATCATTACATTTTAACATTTTACATCAGAGAAATTATTTCCGACATATTTTTGAGCATTTTACTACAGTTTATAGGAGCAATAGAATTCTAATAAGTTGATTATTGAGCAAAGAAATTCGAATAAATACGTTAACTTATTTTCGGCGATGATCAACAACAGCAGAGAAACGGAAGGGCGTTCTTATCACCCGGAACAACGGTTTAGCAGTTTGTTTTGTTGTCCTGATGTTGAATTAATGTGCATGATTTATCACAGACAAAAAGAGTTGACTTAATTTTTATACTGATACAATTATGTTTCATGATTATAACTACAAGAGCTTAAATACAAAAAACGACTCCGACGACTCGAATTCCTTCCTTATAAACTGTTGCATCGACGAGAAATAAAGGACTTATAATCACCTTTTATAGCTAAGTTGAAAAGTTGCCTGTAAAGTTGTGACACCGATTGATATGTTGCTTCTTGTTCAGATACTAGACCTACTGCTCAGAGAAAGTTAAAACTCCATGATGCAGAATTAAATTATTTATATACAAGGCAATATATTTTAAGTGGATGGTGCATAATTATTTGGAACAATTTAGCTGAAAATGTCAGAAAATTTTAGCGGTGGTGTAGGAAAGTTAGAATATTACTGTAGAGATTTCCTTCTGCATGCATACATACTTTATCACACTATCTTTCGTATGCCGTAAAATTTATTAAATGAGGTTGAAAGACTTTAAATATATAGGTTAAGCATGCAACTAATTTGCTGCCAACTTCGCTTTTTGTTTGTATTTGTAAAGATATGAAACATTAACATAATAGAGGTTGTGAATCGAAAATTAGATGTTAAGGTACGTTATAATGTACAAAAAATGCTTGAAAGATGCAGCATTAGTTAACCAAAGAAGATTTCAACATATTACTGCATGCAATAAGTGCTTTATATAAGCTTTAAGATTTGATGGTACGATAAATTAAAGATAATAGCGTAATAGAATTTACCATCACAGAGCATAAAAGCTGAACGGTCATGTTTGTGTACGTAATATAGCATGGTTTCGAGTGCAATTTGAAAATAACATGGAGTTTTTCAAGGACGACAAAATTCCTTAAAAAACTTTAAAATTACGCCCATAACGTTGTGATAAATAGTGATGTGTTTTAGTTAAATAAATAGATTGCGTTAAAAACCCCTGCCAATATATATATGATATGATACATAAAATTACAAAGTTTTAAGATAATTATTTAACATAGAAAACTTCACAAATTTGTTTCTAGAGTACTCTTATGGACTCCTCTCTTCAGGTGTAACTGAGTATTGTTTTATCCGACATGTATAGATTTACCCGCGTATGCAAAGCACGTGTAAGCATTCTTCTGGCATGTATGTAGCTAGCAACACAACCTTACAAATCTTTAACATTCTTGAAATTCCTATAATGCCAACTTAGTAGATACATCGCTTTATAACGATTGAAGTAAGGAAAAGCATTTGTTTTGTTTTTCGAGTGCTATTGGATTCGCGTCTGTGCACAGACCCACTCTGATCTAATCTCGAGAGTATGCAGTTTCCACTGGCAAGGGATAATGAGCCGAAATAAAAAGACGATTGTGTAATGTAGGCGGACAATGGACTCAGAAGAATTGTCGGTACTTATAAAGTGGCTGCTTTTGAAATAAAAACACTTGGAATCATTTATACTTTAAACTGTATTTACGATATTGCGCGCGTGTTGTGAATAAAATAAACATGAATGCATCAATACCATTTATATCCTGGTAGTGTGCTCGATGTTATTTAATTACAAAGACTCGTGAATATTTGGAAGAAGAACTAAACTATTGTAATTTCGGTAGCCGTATAGGTGTCCATAAAAATTTTCTGCAATAAATTGGCGCGACATTTGTCTATATAAACCCCCCCCCCCCCCCCATTAAACTCCATTAACTCCTTAAATAAGAGGTGCAGTCGATATAATTGGGCTTAAATGGATTTGTTAACAATAAGTTACGTGAAGCTAACATGGTATTTTACCTATACTGGGACATTTCTGGGATTTTTGTGACATAGCTTTTCCCGTTAATGTCTATAAAGTCGAAAATAATAATACGGTCCCGAGAGCAAGTTGCTCGCACGTAAGTCATGCACCACTGGGGCTAGTTGAAACTCTGATACTAGCAATGTACAGTAGGCGCAGATACGTACACACACATGGATGGTGTTTTGTCAAATCGATGCGTAAGTCATTTAAACATCTTAAGATTTTTTCGATCACATTTTGAAACACTAGAAATCTAACGGTTGCCTAGCTAGTGGCCCCCGCACTCTCACCTCAACAAATAGTACTAATAAACTGATGCTGTGAGTCAAGTCTGTGTTGTCTACGCAGTATTTATAGCCTATTCAGCTGTCTTTTATTTGCTAATATTGTCTTGTGTTATAATACAGACACCTGCAGTTTTGTTGAGCCAACAAATCCGAACTGAACCTGACTGCATGAATTCAAAATAAAGTTATACAGACGAAAGCCATTCATTAAGAAAATTCTAGAAAGCCAAATTAACCTTGTACTTTCCGACGAAGAAATTCAAGCACGGTTTGGCTGTCTTTTAAGAAGCAATTCTCTGAAGAATTATCTCCATAACCAGCAGCATGTGCGTTGACTTCACAAAACAAATAAACACTTATTACATCTCTGTACTTGTGCCGAGCATTTCAGACTGATTGACTGTCGATATTATCTCACTAATTATCTCTTTTCTAATACCTTGGTTTAATAATGTCAACAAGTTTTATTCATTAGTAGCTAGCTTGCATACATATTCGCCAATGTCAACGGTTAATTACTAGTCTGTCATGCCATACTGAATCGCTTTGAAATCAGTTGCAGGTATTTCAGTTGAAGTATATTAAATGTAGTAGAGTATGTATACACATAAATCATCGATATTACAGTGTCTTGTAACACTATGTCTGTATTTCTCTTCTTTGGTTTTAGATTTTTAGTTATATTCATGAAATTTTACATTCATTTTTACTATTTTGAAATGTCTGACGTACAAAAACTTAAATAAACATACATGTTTGAATAGTCCAATATTGGACAATAAATCCAAGTGCTTAAGTATGGCTTTCTGCTTAGGTTTTTGAAAAACGTTTCTCTAACACGTATATGATAGTAGCATTTTTTATACAATACTTTATTATAGCTTACATGGCTGAATGTTCAAGCAATTATATACATTAATCTGTAGTTACATAGACTTAGAGTGACTAATATTTGAGTTCGCACGCGATCATGCATCCGTTTATAATGCTGTAAAATATACTTGGCGTATAAAACAAAATCATTTTAAACCTTACCTCTGTGAGGCATCCCTTGAACAAGTAAAATATGCGGCCCCAGAAGCCAGACGAAAAAAACGGCTAACAAACCACACTTCTCAGTCATGATACCATATATGTATAATAAAGTAATCTCCTTTATTGTGCCAAAGGATGCTTTAGTGTAAAGCTGTCGTGAACTAGATTTTTGATCACCTGAATAATCGCGAAGATATTGAAGGTAAATGAGTTCGACAGGCCCAGTTTTGTCATCAAATTGTTTAGCGATTGGCAGTCAATCGTTTTATCACACGCTGTGTTGTTTCGCAGGGACTGTCTCGAACGTGTATCTCAAACGACAGCAAGTGACTCCGAGACTGTTCACAATGAAAGACCAGGAAACAACTTGTGTTTGATAGCCAATTTGCAACACTCGTAGTCAACGATGCATGACCTGTTAACAGTTAATACGTATTACACTAAATCTCAATCTCTTTGATTTTGCGGTCTAATTTAACTTCATTGTGGTTTATTTAGATTCCCAAAGCCGTGTAAAAACAAACAGGTAGCAAAATCACAAAAGATGCTTCCTATATAACTTTCATTCCCAAATAATTGAGAAAGATTTTTGACATTGAGTTCCGCGCAAGTACAGCCCCAAGTCTTGATTTCAGCTCAACTTTAATTGCATTCAGGGTTTGCAGCTGAACAAAGAAATAATAGTTTTCAATTACTGTGGGAACGAACATATACTTGTTGTCGCAATTTAGAAGTATTGGTCGAGGTAGGGCGGGCTGTATAGGGTTTAATATTTACAGCTTTAAAATATTGTAATTCACTTATTCTCAAACAACCCGAATCTCAGGATAACGTGAGAATTTTTACAAGATAGGTTCGATCCGAGTTGGAAGGGGGTCACACACTATAAACGGTTGCCGTAGGGAAATTCGAAAACGACCGCTCAATATAAGGTGAACTCTTTGTGGAGGTCTTTTATAATTAAATGACCAGATAGCTTAACTCTTAAACTTATTAACTAGAGAGAAATATATATTAGAACATATAACTTAAACATATAACACTTTCGTTACAAAAGATAAGGGATAAGATCAACACAACGTCGAGTTGTCTAGTTAAAGATTTTGGCAAATTCACTAGTTATGACTAGGTTCTATTCAGTGTATTACTTTTTGATGCCCGTTTCAAACAGTTTCAGACTTTCAGACTCATAAAAAATTAAGCACGGAATTGGCAAAAAGTGAGCGCATCGTATTGCAGGTAGGTAACCTTTTAGTGAAGGTCACTTTAACAGTATTTGTATCATGATTTTTTTTGTATTATGAAATTTTTTGGACTTAAAGGCGCATGACCATTTAATAAATAAGACGCGACGCCGCTAAATACAGGTTCGACTGTTCAAATTATACAGGTACACAAATTTACATAGTTCTATATGAAACGATAAAACGCCGCTGTAGTTACATAGCACTCCAGGATTCTCGCTTGAAACGACAATGTGTGGAAAGGAATCTGACCGGCACGTACAGTACATTATACAAATTCCCACACTCATCTTTCACAGTATGGTAACATGCAATTATTATAGGAGATCAAAATGTATTCTACTTTAGATCCATAAAGATCCACAAAATTTCGATACCATTTATCCTAGCCTTATCCTAGTAAAACAAGCTATAATATATCTTTATGCAGCATCGTCTCCTACATTTCCCACACTGGCTGCATTAGTATACAGGCCGATATCTCAGTACAAATTTTGGCGGCTCTAATTAAGAAGGGGGTGCATATTCCAATATGATCTCTTATGAGGTGGGTGGTCGGAGGCGGAGGCGGGACAATCCTAATATTTGTTTTTCATGAAGTATTATTTGTGTTTCGTTGGCGCTTTTTTTGCCTTTTTTACAAATAAGACATAGCTTTAATTTAAGTAAGAGACTATACAGCATATTCATATATTTGTGTTCTGACCTTGAAATTTCTTTTGAAACCAGGTTAAAAACCCATGCAGGCGACCAGATTAACGAGGATCACGAGGATGAATGCGAAAATGTGTATACCGAAGGGGTTTCATAAATATAACTCTTTCACTAAATTAAGGATGAACTAAAGTGATGCAAACTGAAACAATAGACGCAATGTGATTTGCACAAAAATAGAAATTGCTCCATTAGTTTTAAGATAAATTATTAATAATGTTCTGAGATGACTCCCCTTCCTTCTCCTACTGCAATAAATTTAAAGGTGTTACTTCCACCCCTTAAAAGGAATATCGGGGTTTTCACAATTGAAATATAAGTTATAATTTTTTAATGGATGATAATTTGTGGCCATCTAATTAGAATTAACACCACTAGTCAGGGAGGCAGGGTAATTTTACCTACCTTCTCGAGGGACCAATCAATTTTGCTCTTAAATTGTCTCTTGGATGCCTAATATCACAATTCTGAATGTTGTTTGGCCCGATTTATCTTGTGGGCTTCGGTCAACACGTTTTTCTTCAGTTTTATTATAAAACTATTATGTGGTCAAAAATAGTAAACTTTCAAATTCGCTCATTTGAAAAATAACTTGTATCATAAGAAAGCTTATAAAAAACAACATATAAGACATGATTACGAGCACCCTTGTTTTTCAAGCCGTTTTTGAGATATTGCTGCTTCAAAATGGGAAAGTGTCCTAAAATGGCGCTAATTGGTAAGTAAACATATATTTTTGTACCTCTGCCTCCCCGACTACACGCTTTGTTACAATTTAACTCAATATCAAATGTGAGTTTTCTTTCCAGCATTTTACTGTCGTCCCGATATACTCTTTTCGTCGATTATGCTTGGCTTTCTCGTCGGATATTTCTTTTGTGGTTCCGTTTAATGAAAGACAGAGGAATAAAAGCTCTTAAGCGGCGTTCTGGCTGCTCTGCCGCGTATACGTGTATCATCTTTAATTCATTTAATAGTCCACACGCGTCGATCAAATATTCGTTATCAGTTGATCAGAGAGGAAACAGTCACGCTTGTGATTGTCGTGGGATGTATTTTCCGATAAATTTAAAAGCTATTTATTATATATATATATATATTTATATATATATATATATATATATATATATATATATATATATATATATATATATATATATATATATATATATATATATATATATATATATATATATATATATATATATATATATATATATATATATATATATATATATATATATATATATATATATATACAGGGTGTATAAAAAAAACGGAGTCCATGTTTTGTGTCTAATTATTTCTAAATTACTGAAGCTTATAGAACAATTTTGGACTTGTTTTAAACCACGTTCTTTTCTCTTTCGAACAAGCCGTAATTCGTATTTTTACTCCGCGTAACGTACGTGCTATGACAAATTTAGTAAAAGCTATCGATTTGAGATGCCCTCCAATTATGCAAATTCACTGTCTTTCATGGTCGCCAGTTAAATTTTTAATTTTTTCGCTTATTACATAAGTGGTATTTCTGTTAAACTTAATAAAACTTGTTATAAAGCTTTACAGAAGATAACGGACCGTTAACGTGCACTACGAACGGATAGTTCAAGCTTGTATCGACTTCATGAATATCAACATTATGCAATTTCGACAACATTGTGCACGCGCGGATAAACAAAACGCTAATTTCGATCATTATTTTGGCATAAATCTAAGGTTTTTGTTGATGTAAACGGTCCGTTATCTTCTGTAAAGCTTTATAACAAGTTTTATTAAGTTTAACAGAAATACCATTTATGTAATAAGCGAAAAAATTAAAAATTTAACTGGCGACCATGAAAGACATAGTGAATTTGCATAATTGGAGGGCATCTCAAATCGATAGCTTTTACTAAATTTGTCATAGCACATACGTTACGCGGAGTAATAATACGAATTACGGCTTGTTCGAAAGAGAAAAGAACGTGGTCTAAAACAAGTCCAAAATTGTTTTATAAGCTTCAGTAATTTAGAAATAATTAGACACAAAACATGGACTCCGTTTTTTTTTTATACACCCGGTATATATATATATATATATATATATATATATATATATATATATATATATATATATATATATATATATATATATATATATATATATATATATATATATATATATATATATATATATATATATATATATATATATATATATATATATATATACAACTTAAAACACTGCAGCTAGATGCATCAAACGCTAGGCTGTGCCCCGTGCCTTTATTTGTAGATAACGATTCCTTTACGCTTATGCTTAGTTTCCATTTAGTCAAAAATGTCGTGAATATATCGAAGCGATGTTATGGAGTATGTACGCCAATCTAGATTTAATAATGCAGCCCAAAAAAGAAAAGGTGGACATGTACTATATTGCATCGTCAAGAACTACTCTGCTACGACCAAATAGAAGTAGTACTATACTTTAAATTTCGCTTTGTCCTATAATCATGCACTCGCTTGTACCCAGTCTAATAAAGAACACTAGTAAGTCTAAATGTGGCTGTCGATGACAATGTGGCACTTGCAGGCACCTGCTTTGTTACGATATTTCTTGACCCTAGCTAGCTCAGTCAAATTAAACCAGTTCTGTTGATCAAACAGCGGTAGCTATGAAACAATATATAAGTGTCGATAATTTCATACTTATATTAGTTGTGATATTTTATGATGAAAAGATGTCTGGCGCGGACAACAGTCAGCCACTGAACACGAGAGACTTTTACAGACAAATATATAGCAACGTTTGTCCGTCAGGAGAAATATCATGTCTGCGAGAAGTTATCACAAGTTCTTTTCAATTGTCGTTGCCGCGAAACAGGGGAGAAAAGGTAGGCTCGCGTATAACTATATAAGCACTTATTCAATATGAACACAAAATACTATAATGTCCCTCAAAACAGCGGACGACTCATGCATACTTTTTGAACGGAATTTGCGAAGCGCTGCTAAAAGCACAGACATGCAGTGAAACTTGGAATACAGACACGACTGGCAGGACAATAACTCATGACTATAAAATATTACAAATGAAATCATTATATTTTGATCTCCTATTTTATACTTTACTCTTTATGAAATAAGAAATTTACATCTCAGTATATTCGATGCATGATTGTTGTGTTTGTTTATACATTTATTTGCCCAAACTTCATTTATTAATTGATTGCTTGCTTAAGCTCTCTGAAGGATTTAATCGACAATTGTAGATATATCGATTGTGGAATGCAAACAAAAATAACTTTAAGTCATGACATAGACGGCCATGGCCAAGCCTAGCGCCAAATTGCTGAGAGAGGGTGGGGTTACAATATTTTCATTCTGTCTAATTATGTAGGTTAACCATGTGATCACATATGTGATCTGAACGGCCTTCCCTTTGTTAGCCATTCAGCAATCATTAATTTTACCGAAAGATGTTTAATTTACATGCAAGCTGGCCATATCTATTGAGTTAAAGTTGATTTGAAAAGAAACCATTAGACAGACTCCCAGTATATAACTCTCTCCCCTTAAACTATCTTTGCTCATACCCATGTTGATATGCACTGAAATAAGCAAATGATAACGACAATTACAATTATTATTTTTATTACTATTTGGAGCTTGATTATAGCTCGTTTCTCTCACGTGATTACCTCCCTGATTTTTAAAGAAGATGCAGCAATTGAAAATACAATTCCATCAGTTTGCGTGCAAGAGTTGTATATATTTAGTCTATCGATCCTCTTTCCTATTCGATGAACGTAAAAGAAACAATTTCAAAATTAGTGAAATAGCATTTCGAGGGAGGTCTTTATAAAGTCAGCCACGGAAACATGGCTCTTACCATGACACAACACACGATTTTCAACCAAAACCAAACCGGTGACGACGAACCTTCCATCGTGGGTAAATTATTGCGAAATCAGGCCAATCCTTAGTTCTTGGAATACGTGCTAAAGTGAGATCAATATTTAAAAATGCTGGAGACCCCTAGTAGCAATAGTAATTATATTCTTTCATTATAATAATTATATTATTCGATTATAATCACATACATATTTGTATAATAGTTGCCGCCCAGTAAGACTTATTCATTTCTAGAAATAGGCAAAGAAAAGTACATGTTAAAGAGGCTGTAGCTACGGAACAAATTCCACCATTCCACCAATAAAAGAATCGATCATTCTTACTATAGAGTATTCAAATTAAAATTTTCAAAATAAAGAACGGCACTGGTAAGGTGTAAAAGAAATTTTGAGATATTTTCAAGGAACATTAAATTGTGCATGGTCTTATACATGCAGAACTTTGTGATGACACTACTTTGCAATTTTGAAGTCAAAATAAACACAAGTGTGAACATTATTATTAATACGTTTTGTGACGAAATCATTACCACTGTGATTGCATTAAAACTGAAATACGAGTTCTTATATATATATTTTTTGGTAACATACGCCATTAATGAGATACTTTAGTTTTACTTTTTTACTTTTTCTGCTAAACGTCACAGTGTTCATAACGATTTCTTATAAAATGGGTTATAGTGTTGTTTTTCTTTGTAATGAGACGATCAAAAATAAATTATATGAGCATGTTTGTCGTCGTTTACCTATAGGATACCGATAACTGATAATGAACAAGAACATTATGCAAAGCGTGACGTATTAGTGGACAACTAGAAATCACATCTCATCTAAAGATTACTGTAAAACAAAAGTATCAAAGAGCTTGTATTACAGTTTTAAGTCCGTTTAAAGCAATATAGTTTCATATTCCTACTATGAAATGTACTTCCATTCCTGATTAACGTTGGCATTATTAGATAATTAAAACAATCATTAATTCGTAGGTTGGATCGCAGATGAAAATAAAATTATTTAAAGACAAAGAGAATATTGTTAAAACTTTGAGCCATAAACCTCCCATTTTCGGTAAGTTAGCGGCATACACTATATTGGCAGCATTTACAGAATAGTTCATTTTTTTTGAAAATGTAAACTGGCCTCCCATCTATGGCAACCTTCTACGACTTTCATTCTGGTTACTGTACCGGCCTTAAATCTGCACTAAATATAGGCTGTCACTGTATTAAGTTATTAATATCATTTTTCTTTGTTTACTAGATTCTGATTGGCTAAGAATTGTGCCGATTAATCATTAATCAGCATAGCTGTGCCGATTAAAAATTAATCGGTACGGACGCGAGCCCCCCGGGGCGCGGGATTTCTAAAAACTAAAAACATAAACAAATCGGTGGAACATCTTTTTTAAAAAAATGGTGTTAATAGGAAATTACACTTGTCCTCCTACCTCTTCCGCAGGCGTTTCGATGATCTCAACACAAACTGCCTCGATTAACGTATGTGAGAACGAACTGCGACCTATTTATCACATTTAAAGCATCTCTGACATAAGTAGCGACACCACCTCCAAATCTACATTTATCTTTGCGACAGAGATTATACCTTTGAATATGGACCTCTGCATTGTCAATAGAATCGTCTAGCCTTGTTTTATTGATACTTAGTATATCTACAGGATTATTAGCTAGGTATAACCTCACATGATCAATGTATTTAGGTATGGAGGTGATATTTACGTATGCTATTCCAAATCCTTTTAAATTCTCTAGTGATCCTTTACTTAATAAAAAAATTATTTGTATTCATATCGCAGCTAAAGTCTGAAATGTTGTAGCACACGGATGCACCTTCAAGGTTCAACTGTGTACGGTAGCTTTGAAGACATATGGTACTTCTTAATAGCTTCTATAATATTTTTCGCAAGCGTACATTCACCAAGTTTATTTAGACGAAGACCAGAACGATAGCGGTAATTTGAATCAATATTTTGATGCAATAAAAATTTAAAATTATTTTCTATACATAAAAATTTCAAAAGGTTATTTACCTCGTTAGCTTTGCTGCCTTGGTTATCTTTCAATTTATTATCGAGGAAACCGTGATATCAGATTCAGGACTCTGTTTTTGTAGCAATTGGCTCCTTTTTTTAGTTTTTTATCTATTTCGTCTGGTCTCTTGTTTCTCAGATCATTTGTACCACAGTGTACAATAATGTGCTTGGGCTTGGGCGGCAAGGCTTGGCAGACAGAACCGGAATACTATGGTGTTTCATGTCCAGTAGCCTTGCGCCTGAAAAGCACTTCACTTGTACTTTGCTCTTAGTAGCTTTACCAATTGAATTCAGCAGAGAATCGCCAATAACAACAGTGGTACTTCAACTTGCCATGTTGGATTTCGAGTTGCTACGCTCATTATCGCCTACAGACTCGTTTAAACTACTCGCTCGTTTCGTCTTAATACTGGTTCTCTCTTCGCCTTTAAATTCAGTCGCGCTGGTTTTAGCAGCATATTCATTGTTGTCCACGTTAATTACCATAGGCGTAGGCGTCAGTTGATCATCCAACATACAAAACTGGTTTGAGCTCATCAATTGCGGCGGTGCGGTAGTTTTCCCATTTATTGGTGAGCATTACTCAAATGTTTAGCACCTTCGTCTCTAACTTCATTGTTACTTATATCTAAATAGGTAAGTTTACAGTTGTCACTCATCAGAGCAAAACTTAAATATTCAACACCTCCATCTGTTAAATTATTGCCACTGATGTGAGCCTTCTTCGTCTTCTTTAGTGCTTAGAGCTTGCGTAAGGTCGTCTTTGAAATTTAATTGAATAGTTGTCCTGAGGGAATCTCCTTCTTGTTCTGCTTCACGGAGTTTGTGCTTACTATAAGCAAGTTCATCATTATGTACTCATTTTGGATTTCCTCTAGTGTAAACTTGTCTTTTATTTTGCCAGGCATTCTGTATTTCAAACTCTTCCTTATTTGCCAGTCGATAGCAGTTGAGTTGATTTTCAAAATTTGATATATGGCTGCGTGTGAGAGCTTGACCTTCGCTTAATAATTCAGGTGCAGGCTGATTTATTTGCAAATCGCCCGTCTGTGTGCCTACATTCTTGTTAAGAGGATTGATCGGCTTAGTGTTGACAGCAGACCATAACGTTGCTAATTCGAGTTCAATTTTGGCAATTTTGAGTGATAAGTCTTTACATTCTGTGCAAGTACCTTGACTAGTTGTAGGTCTTTCGTTTTTGCTATTTTGATCTTTGATTACTTCGCTGAGATCGCTCGATTCATCGACTTTAGCTTTGTGGGCCGTAGGATGAGCGTCCAAAAGATGCAATTCCGTTCACTTCTTGTAGAACTACATAATTTTCCTACGAATGGATAGTTAAAAACTCACTTTATTAGAATCCGCTGCTCCCCAAGCGAAACAGGTGCACAATTGGGAAAAAATTCCCTTCAAAGTTTGTTAATTTCGCGCTTTGAAATATTCGAACCGCCATTGTTCTGGTGATAAATACGCATGCGCACATCAGCCAAACTCCCACTGTGCACGCGCACATAACAAAAATGGATTTTTCCTGTGGGTTTTCCCGCCATTTGCTATGTCAAAACCATAAATAAAAGACATGGAATAGAGCTCAAAATTTGTAATATTAACAAATAAATACACGCTCTTAAATATTTCTAAGAACACACTGAAAACTACGCTTGCTTGTATGCTAAATTATTTCAATTGATTTATAGAAATATTGGTTTTAACATTCTAATGCAATACAAATTTGTGTGAGGTAAAAACCCACCAGTATCGAACCGGACGGATGATAAATAAGTATACATACAACTATAAATAATAAATATATATACAATTCGCACGATATGTTAAGGAACAAATTAAATATTTCGATAAACCAACACCTTAGCTTAACTTAAAAAACATTGTCGCGAAAGCAAAAGGACTTCCTATTCTTTGATGCAGGGGCGGTAGACGATCGATAATTGGAGGTATGCGCTAATATTCATATATTCATGTTAACAGACTGTAAAAACAATTGATTTAAAAACAAAAAAATAATGCAGAATACGAATATAACTATTACGACAAACATTTTCGCGCCACAATGTTTCCCAGTTTGTCCCAGGCTTTAAGTTATATTTTTTAAAAAATCTCTGACTGAATCTTTAACGTATTATTGAATAACTATGCAAGATATTTTGGCTCAATTTAAATTGTGCGTTCCATCTATTACAAGTCTGTTCTATGGATACCAATCTTGAATTTCAATTGATCTTAGTTTGGTGTTGTTCTTTCCCTCGATTGGCACATACTCGCTTAAAGTTGGCTCTGAAGAGAATCGGCAAGTCGAAGCCAACATATTGTAAAGTTCACATGGGGCTACTTTTTGCACATTATTCATTGACAAATCAGATGCCAATGGTAGCCCAGGAAGATTTAGTTTTGGTATTTCCTGGACCTTTTCACGAACAATCATTACAGCATTGTATAGAATTTGTAACTTATTAACTTCTGAATTTTTCTCAGTTTCTGTGTGATTTTGATATATAACATGTAATTTTCCACGGATGTTGACGTTTCAAAGTTGAGCTACCATTTCTGAAAAGGTAAACAATTAGCATAAAACACCTTATCAAATTCAAGTTTATTTTACTTGTTGAGTATTTTTAGTATAGTTTACAAAATGTATTTATGAACAAACGTATCATACCTAGTATAAGCTTACTCATCAGAAAAAGCGTGTCCTTGAGCCTGTTACAGTGGCGGATCTAGCGTAGATCAAAATAAATTACTACAGCTCATTCTTGGATATATTTACATTTTAAAAGACCTTCAAAGCAATTTCATTGGTAAGACTTTATTCTTTGGAAATTCATAACCAATGACATTGTTATAAAGTTATTTTGAATTTAAAATTGGGCTGCTATAATCTATTTTGACCTACGCTGGATCCGCCACTGAGCCTGTATGCCCCGTTGTGCTCTCGAAAACATGCCGTTAAAAGCGTTTTGGATCACTTGTTGATCATTTGTTCAAGTGCTTTCTCGCACGAACTTCTGATACGTTGCTTTAACTAACTAACTAACCTACTCTAGACAGGAATACCATGCCATCTTACCGGCCAACGTCTTATTACTTCACAAACATTGTTTGTTTTAGCGCATTCGATACAAATCCAGACTCGTTAACGTTGTTCTTTTGTTAACTGGGGCATCTCTAAGAATGAAAATCTAATCGACAATGTTTATTTCATTGCGAATTTTAATACCAAGACACGTCAAAAGAAACTTTTATTCAACGCTAATTATTACTGTATTCAATTCGTAAGAATTAATTTTTAAGTGCAGTTTCTATTTCTAAAACTAAATTTGCAAGGGAAAGACCTAAGATTAAGGATAAAATAGCTGAAATTGAAATGATTCCACACAAAGTAATAAATGCTGTCAATATAGTTTGATGCGGTGATTTTTATCGTATTTTCGACAGTTAATAAAACTCCTCGAAGGTTCAAACACTTGTATCTACATCAATATCGCACAGAAAATAACAGGTTGTATATTGCACTGGCTTGGCAACACATAGCAACGAACATAAGTGCGCCACACTACTGTGGCACTACACAACCATAATCGTTGCGCTGCACCTTTGGCGTCATAGCACTACATATGCCTGCTGACGTTATAATAAGATACGCACTAATTACTCCCCTCGCTGGATGTGGGTGTGGGTGTGTGTGGGTGTGTGTGTGGGGGGGGGGGGTAATCTGCTAAAGATATCACGGGACAAAAAACGATATCACGGCAACCTCGTTCCCAGGGCCTTCTAGAGTGAGGGAAAAGGCCCTGGCACAGGCTGGCTTTCAAAACCATGAATCTACGAAATTAACGGGATAACTGTATATGGGAATTTCACCGTTCCAGGAAATGTTTCAATGGGAGCAAGTAAATCACACACGGCGCCAATTCGCTCAGCTTCCTGTCCTCGAAACACTGCAGAGCTTTTCAATGATTACTTTGCCTCAGTTTTAAACAGCGACGAAGACCTAGCCGATTCATCTACCTTTCCCTCCACCACATTGTGTGAACCTATGCTGTCGGAATTGAGTCTTTCTCCAGAGGACGTTTGTGTCTGTCTACGAACACTTGATGTCAATAAGGCTACAGATCCTGACCGCATTTCGCCCAGGCTACTAAAGAAAACCGCTTACCAAATTGCTCTATCGCTATCCACTCTATTCAATCGATCCCTCGACAGTGGTTCCCTACCTGAGGAATGGAAACTGGCTAACATCATTCCAGTTTTCAAGAAAGGTGATAAAACAAAAGTCGAGAATTATCGTCGTATATCACTCCTCTGTGTCGCATCGAAAGTTTTTGAGCATTGCATTCTGAATAAGCTGCGTGATCACCTATTGAAACTAGTTAACTCGTCCCAACATGGCCTCATCCCAGGCAGATCATGTACCACCGAGTTTGTTGAGGTGCTGAACTATATAGGCTCCCTGTTAGAATCTGGAAAGCAAACTGATGTTATCCTGTTGGACATGTCAAAGGCATTCGATAAGGTTAGCCATGATGCTCTTGTTAACAAACTTGCAAATTATGGTATCCAAGGGTCTTTACTCAACTGGTTTTCACACTATCTACATGGCAGGCAACAATGCGTGACTACTCTCGGCGCAACGTCTTCTAAATGCCAGTGTCTTCGGGGGTGCCACAGGGCAGTATTCTGGGACCAATCCTGTTCCTCCTCTACGTAAATGATCTTCCTGATGTTGTTCAGAATTCGACAGTGGCTTGCTTTGCTGATGACACTAAGATCTTCCGTCGCATCGATACCACTTCTGATGCTGAATTACTCCAAAGCGATCTTAGTAACCTAGAAAAATGTTCTTCAACAAGTGGTCTCGTATTTACCAACTGAAATGCAAGTGTATGCGCGTAACTAGAAAAACACAGCCTGTTACCTATCCATATATTATAGGGGTTTGGATTGCAAGCGATCTCACGTGGACCAAGCATGTTTTAGAACGTTGTGCGAAAGCAAACAAGTTGCTTGGTTTCGTCAGGAGAAGCAGTGGAGAAATCACCAATTCAAAGACTCGCCATATTTTGTATCTCTCGGTTATCCACCCAGTTCTTGGCTATGCAACTCAAGTGTGGTGTCCACAGAATATCGGCTTAATAAAACGAACAGAACGTGTCCAGAGGAGAGCGACAAAATTCATCCTGAATCTTCCATTCTTGTGTAAAGAGTCCTACCGCGACAGACTAATTCGTTTGGAATTGATTCCCCTATCATACTGGCATGTATATGGATCTTCTGTTCTTCTTCAAAGCCATAAATGATCTGGTTGACGTAAGTGATGATGTTTTCCCTAAACCCATAATTCCAACCCGAGTAACCCGATCATCCAATACCACCCAGTTGTTGTTTCGCCCGCCAAAATGCAAGACTACCTACCACCTTTCCGAAATCGTACTTTGCCCGAGTCACAAGAGTTTGGAACTGTCTTCCAATTCACTTAAGACAGCCAAATATGTTGTTAAGTACATTTAAAAGACTGCTACGGGACTATTATTTGGTAGCTCTGCATATTTGTTATGATGCAGAGGACCCAAAGACATGGAAATCTGTCCGTTTAAACTGCAACTGTGGTCGTAGTTTGAACTCTGTTACAAATTGTTGTTTCTAATTAAATTATATGCCGCGGGCCCACAGTAATTGGTTTTAACTGTTGTGGAGACCCAGCCATCTGTTACTAGTGTTGTATCGTTTCGTATCGTCTCGTATAGTGTTGTATTTATGTCATCTACGTAGTCTTATAATATGGCAAAGTATTATAAATAAATAAATAAATAAATAAATAAAATAAATAAATAAATTTCTTTTCAAAATGACTGCTACATCGAAGTGTTTAGAAAAAACACGTAATGCAGCGCCTTAGTAAGGCGTTAAATTTTACTCGTAATTTTTTCTTCACGCAGATATACAGATATACGGTTTTGAATAAATTAACTGGGTGAGGTTATAGACCAATGAAATTGCAGAAGATAGCAGCCGGTGTCCGGGCTTTTTCCCTCTCTCCATTTTTAGAAAAGGCTCTGGGATCGAGGTTGGATATCACGGGACAAAAAACGATATCGCGGGACATATTTTTTGTTATACTATCCCTCTGCTAAATGGACGAAAATATATAAAAATAAAAAATAAAGAAAGTAGAAAATAGAAAATAATTTTCAAATTATAAATCATTTGGGTTCTTTTCCCAATGAATTAAAATCATTGTAAAAAATACGTTAAACAGGTAGAACTTTACAAAACAACTCAATAATATTTTTTTTAATTGCAAATATCTTTCTGTTATTGGCCTTTCATCAAAACATATTTCCGTTACGGTTACATACGTCGGACGCCATATTTGTTTTGACAGTGGGGCAGTGACGATATCGTTTTTATGTCACACTGTTATTGCCCTGATAAAGGCACAAGTATGTGATAAACCTATTTAATATACGTTCTTCGTTCACTGTACAAAAAAATCCGCGCACGTGATTGGTCAAAATTACTTTGGGATATTAATTAATGTGTTAGAGACTGTTAAGTCCGTGTTTTCTTTGCAAAGAACGCACTTGCTGAACGTACAATGAACTCAAAATTTTCTATAGGGCACTCGGCCCTGACAGCCTTATGCAGTATGGAAAATTTTTCGTTCATTGTACATTCAGTTCGTGCGTTATTTATAAAGAAAACACTTGCAACAGTCCCTAACCCTTAATCAATTACCTTGAATTAATTACTCAGGTGCACCTGTTCAATCCAGTCAACTCCCATTGCTATGAAATTGTTTTTGGTAAATTTACAAAAATTGATCATGGTATGAACTATATAATTTTTCATTTTAAAATATATGACATTTCCCTATGCAGAAATTGAAGATTTCTTCACGCAGGAAGAGTGTGACCTTGTCATTGACTTGGCTAAGGCCAAAGGGATGAAGGAAATTCCTTCGTATAAAAATGCTGAAACGATGTTTAAGGACAATATGAAGGACACGTTCAAGATGTGGAATTTAAACGGCGACGAGTTTATAGATGAAAATGAGGTGAGATAACTTTAATAAAATGAATTTAAAATTGTAAGAAAAAATCAATAAAAGAAATCTTCAAAATTTTAAATGATCAATGCTCCAAGACAATTGGCATGTACCAGCAAGAGTGATAAGTGAGGGTTTTGGGAGATTTATATAATTATTCGAGTTCAAAAAACCTAGAGTTTCAAAGTTTTAAGAGAAACTGATGAGGCGAAGCACGATTTTGTGAATAGGTTTCACCGTCAAATGATCTCTTGCCGTCTTTGACAGATTGGCTGGGCAAGTGCGAGGTTACAACTTAGCTACTGATTACGCGACCAGTAAATTGAGTAGCCCTGAAAAGACAGATGTCAGCTGAAATTGCTTAAGATTTTAAGTTTAGTGCTTTTTTAAATAAATATATATATATACTTACATATTCTTTAAGATCCTCAGGAATTTGTATACTAATAAAAATGTTTAGCTTAAGAAAAAAAAGGCAATCTAGCAGGCCCAAAACCGACAGACTGATAAATAGAGGTAATTACATTCCCACTCCCCTCAAATTGGATTGAAATCGAACATATTTTGCTTCATGCACCCAACGTTGCTTGAAGAGAAGGGGCAGAAAATTTTTATTTGGCGATTATGGCGCTTCGTATACTACGTGTTCCAGCTTTTCATGTCGAAAACTCCATAAATTGTAACGTTCATCAAAATTATTTTACAATATTTCGAAAGTATTCGTTTCATTTTTTATCCGATTGGTACAGAGTGTGCTATGACGGTATTTTTTCATTTACTTTGTGTTACAATCAATATAGATGTTTGATAAAATTGTTGCTTATTTGCCAAGCATTGTACGCATGCGTGTCCGTCATTTCTCGTCAGGCGTAAATTCCACCGACCTTTACGTTACATTCATGTATGCATATGACAAGCTGTCAGTTCAACATCCAATGCAAATTCCATGTCGTAGTAAAGAATGAATTTGCTCTTCGTGATAAGCTAATAGACAGTCTGATTTCAACCAATGATATATTTAGATATCCTACGTTTATGGGAAAGCTGGAATCTTTATCACCAGTCAAGACATTATTGACATGTATGTTTCATTAAGTTGACTACTTGCATGTTTACAGAGACGTGCCGAGATCATTCTGCTTTGGCACAGAGAAATTTATATCTGCACAAAGAAAATAATAACAACATTTTTATTTTTAGGTTTAAAGATACTACCATGGATAATGATGGAAATGGTAAAATTATAATTACCATTCGTCGTCTTGAATGAACTTTGAATTATGCGAAAAACGATTTTGCATCTTTTGTTGTTTAAAGGGAAATGGTAACAAAAATTTCTATTGTCTCATTTGCTAGAGTTGTTTCGTGAAATATTTTGATTTGAAGTCTTAAGTTGTCTGCCATTTTAGTATTTGTAGATATGCATGATACGCACAATTACAACTGGGGTAACGCAACTTTTTGTTCTTACGAGACAATGATTAGTATGCTCCAATAACCGCACGTGCGGTAAGTGTTTCGGATTTTAGCACAAACTGAAAAGGATTCAAACAATATTTGGTTGTTCTTAAGTATTAGGAGTAGCTTCGACTGGTTTATGACGTCACCAAAACATTGTTAATAAGGTAAAAAACTAATCCAAGATGGCAGACAGTTCATCGATTAAAGTGAGAATATATCCCGAAGTAAAACAGGTGCAAAAATTTTGTAATAGACTTCTATATATTGTTGTAGAGTCTCTTTCAAACGAGACAGTAAAATGTTTTGTTGCCATTGCCCTTTAATGTTGTTTAGCTCTACAGATTTTGCTTCAATTAGGTTCTCAATGGCGAATCCAACTCAAACATTCTGTACACATTTTAAATCATTATCATTCTCATTATCATCCTTATCAACATCATCAGGAAAAGCATCCTTTTCGTCGTATTTACCTCTAACAAGGTTATTAAGACGTACCCTATTATCTGTACAAAAAAGCTCACTTGGACAAACAGAAACCTGAAAGTTTACAGGGCAATCCTACTAGGAACTTTACTTTATTGCAACCAGACGTTGATGGACCATGCAAAGTAATCTGCAATCCGGCTTTTTATTTGCTTTGGAATCTGGACTCCAGTTGTTTTGTAAGTTGGAATCCATAGGTTTCCAAGAAATTTTCTGTTCTAGAATCTCTATAGACCCGTTATCCAAGAAGCAAAATCTGGAATCCACGTTTGAGTTGGAATCCGAAATCCAAAAAGCTCATAAATTACCTTACATGAGTCGACGTGGCAGTCTACAAACGCAACGCAAAAACGATCAAGCGCTTACATTTGAACTGCCTCAGAAAGCTGCTAAAAATTGTTTGGTACGATAAGATCCCAAATATCGTAATCATATCTCGTTGTAATATTCCGACAATCTACACCCTAAATGAGGTGGACAGATCACTTCATGAGAGAGTTTGTCATTAGATTTGGTACAATTTACACCCGCAGCTTATTCATGTACCCACTATTATCCCAACCTTGTTTGACCGAGCTTTAAATTCGGCAGGAAAACTTGATGAACACGAGTTTGGGAAAATGGACAAGGAAAGCCTGAGGAAATTCTTCGACAAATATATAGCTGATTCTAAAAAATCTAAATATAGTAACCTATTTACCCAGCAAACGTGGTTGTGGCATGACGAAGATGAATTACTAGCATATGAAGACCTGTTTGATAATTATCACGAAAGGTACAGAAAACTGTACTTTGTGTATTAGCTTGTCAAATTTTGTCATTAGATTTCGTACAATTTCAGTACCGCCGCACTTTATTTCAACAACGACTAACTGATAAACTATTATCTCTAGAGACAGGACACAATATGTGATTAAATGGAATCACCTCACGAAATTTTTCTTCTTAATAAATTTTTGAACTGAGCATGATCTCATGCACTTTTCTGAATTTTTCTGAACATTAGTAGACCTTATGAAGTATCCAGGAAAGAAATTAGTCTGTGTGATGCAAATTTGTATAGAAATACAAAGCAGACAACAAACAGAAACGTAAATCTTGTAATGTTTTAAACTTTCTGCCACCATTTATCAATCGTAGTTTCGCCGGGGGTACACAAAGCAATGTATGAAAAATTTGTATCAAGTGGTTCTAACCCAGGTATAACCAAACGCTATGCATTGTAGGGTTGCAGCACTCACAGAATTGCCCAAAAAGATTATAGAACAGAGCGAACCAATACAGGTAATCACATTAGCTAAACAAGTACAAAATTTTAACGACATGTTAAAATTTTCAAGTATTAGATAAAAAACAGGGAATGAAAATGTTTATTTTTGAGGTTGTGAAATATGACAATAATGCTCACTATGAATGCCATCATGATACCCAAAGTCTTTCAAAGAATTTGCCTTGCTGCCAATATGGTTCATCAAATTGCAGACTTTGCAGGTAATATAAATATCCAATCATCAATTTAGTTATCTCCAAAACCTGGGTAAAATGCAACCTTAATCAATTTGAGGATATTATGAGCAAAACATATTTCTTTCTGCCCACAATTTTTCTGCATGTGTCGTCTCTATAGTCAGTACAATATTTTATGGTTTTGCGAATTATCTGATGTAGCGCGTCAAGAGCATCGATTTCTTTCAGGTATTTAACAATAATGGTTTACCTAAATGATGACTACAAAGGTGGGGAAAAATGTTTTCCTTTTGCAGACAACGCGACATTTTCTCAGAAGGTGAGGAACGTACTAGATGCCTGCGCTTCCGATGGTCTTATGCCTTTAACAGTATGTTTTTCCTTATAGACCAATTTTTCAGTCATATAAAGTTAAATTTGTTTGAAACTGACATGCATAGTCAGTCATTCTTATATTTTGTGTTGCAATATTTACTGAGAAATTACTTCCACTCGGTTAGAATATAGGGTATATAGGTAATCACAAATGCATGCAGGTTTATTCTGAGTAAATAAAAGGGCGGCCTGTGATTTGAAAAGTTAATGGGGTAAATATTTGTAGTTATTGTTTCTAAAATATGCGATGAAATCTCTAATAAGTAAGTATATAATAAATATTACTTTTTGCCGGTTATGGTTCCTGTGCTGAACACTTCATGGATGTTGTGTGGCAAAATTTTTGCTAAATTATGTTTAGCTTTGTTCGTGTTTTATCCTTTCAAAGATCGAAATATTATTTAATGAGCATTTGCTCGAACCATAACTCAGATGCAACAGTAGCAATTCCTAAATATTTAAATATTTCGAAAATAAATATTATTTTCAAATGTAGTTTTCTTATACAAGACGTTATTTTCTTTTACTATACAGGACTTGCCGAGAGAATATCTTAAGAAATGCAATTTAGCAAAGAAGTGCAACGAATGTAACTTGCTCGTAAAACCAAAGCGAGGGAAAGCAATAATGTGGTACAATCACTTACTAAATACACAGACAGCTTGGATGGGTGCTCTAGATGCATTTTCTGGTCACGGTGATTGTTCATCAAGTGGCGAGAAATGGATTGCAAATATTTGGATCGACATTATTGGTGATGGTAAACATGAATTGAGGTCTTGGAAAAGCGGAACAAACTGGATCAGCCCTACTAATAAGGACGTTGACATATATACAGTTTTAGGTAGTCCACATTTAAAACCTAAATCGGATTATAACATGTTTAAGGAAAGATATTCTGCAGTCACCAATATGGTACCTGATGCAAATATTAAGATTGGTGATGTAAAACATCATTTTGATAATCTGGCTCAGGATGTGTTAAGTAGAAGCAGAGATAGACCTTCCAAACCTGAAGCAGATGAGAATTTTGGATATAGTAAGATCTTGAAGTCAGTACTCCTACTGCTAGATGAGCTGAGGAGCGACGAACTCATCGTTGTTGCTGATAGGTTGAAAAATAGAATGTCACCGTCAGCAGTGTAATGTACATGCAGTATCGACACCAGCCTGACAATTTGGCCATGCTATGCAAATTTAAATCATTTTCACTATTTATTTCTTGAGAAATCGATTCCTTATACGATCTATCAACACAGAAAATATTGCATTTGTGTCACTAAATGTCGGGCCGGCTTCGTCACTGGTAATGTACAGAGTGATAATAACACGTATAAGTTTGAAGCATGACGCTCAAAAACTGTTTAGAACCTTAGACAAGAACCATTTGTTGTTAGTGTTCCATGCAGCTGATGTGCAAAGCTACAATCAGGGTTGTCGAACAGTTGTGAACGACCATTCGCGTAAATTCTGTTAATTGGTAAATAATTTGTATTGGCTCAGCGCAACATATAGTATATATGTAGGGCGGATAAGCGTTCAATTTCTACGTA
Source organism: Muricea muricata (assembly GCA_963855995.1). Taxonomy (NCBI): domain Eukaryota; kingdom Metazoa; phylum Cnidaria; class Anthozoa; order Malacalcyonacea; family Plexauridae; genus Muricea; species Muricea muricata. The sequence continues at coordinate 36,956,487 of OY979717.1, read as the reverse complement.
ATCGTGGATTTTGTGAAGAAAACATCATATTGACAAAATGTGTAGACTTTTACACCAGGATGAAATCAGGTATAGCTAAAAACTTAAAATTTAAGGTAGCTAATTGAAACAGTGAAGTAGTGTGACTGAAAACTAAGGGGAAAACTGTCTATAGAACATTAAAGCAGTTTTTTATCTGCCCAGCCTTCTTTTTCTATTCAGTGGACCATTCCCCTAGTAGACAAACTTTTGAATTCGGAAAATCAATTAGCACATCAGGAAAGAGCATCTTAAATTTCATACAGTTGTCAAGTTTGGTTGCAAAGCAGCCCTGTAAAGTTTCCGAATTTTGTATGATTTGTATTACGCAAGGAAAATTGGCAAGCTTTACATTTACTATATTTTCAACATTTTTCAATACGTTACAACCAAAATTCACAATTTCACCAAATTTAGGAAGCTCTTTCCAACTGTTCTAAAATTGTTTTCGAATTCAAAAGTTTGTCTAGTTGGGGTAATGGTCCATTTTGAAATTGCGAGAAATATCTAGATAAAAAGGAACAAAGACTAGGACTAGATTCAAATAGTCTTTTTAATAGATCAGAGCTTTGAAATTACTTAAAAAATGCTACAGTTTTAATCAAATTTTCAGCCACGCAATTTATTTTTACTTTTAGCTAATTCCTTTATCATTAAATTTTATGATTTGTTAAGATAACAAAAAATTAATAGTATTAAATATCAGAAATTTCAAATTTTTGAATTCCGCATTCAATAAATGCCTGCATATATAGTGATGTTCATACTTATGTCTAATTTAAAGTGCAGTCATGCTGTCAGTTTTGTGCTATCTTCACAAAATACAAAATGCTTTTACGTATCCGCTCCACTAATAGTGAATTCTTGAGATTAGATTCTCTTGATTAGACTGAAAATTTCGAAAGCAGAAAATTAGCCTTTGTTGTGTTTTCCTGATTTATCGTAACAGCTGAATATTCAATGCGTCGACTGGGTTAAATTAATATTCAAAATATTTGTTTAATACCCCGGTGTATTGAATCACCAAAATACGAGAAAAGCCAAACCTTTGGAAATCAGCGATCGAATCGCAACTCCATCGAATAGATGTTCCTGCACACCAGAAAAATATGCATCAAATACGACTGGAAGAGTGACCTTCTACATTTTCCGATAGTCGAGCACATAACTTATGGCTGTTAAATTGCATCTCATCATCAGAACATTGGGACATTCTCCGTGTGATATACGTTCTCGACAACCGGTTATCCGATAATAATAAATTCCGATGATGACGATCGGTTAATTATACAGTTTAATTTAGTGATTTACCAGCCGCGTCGCAATTGCTAGCATTGAAAACCTGGGACTAGTATTTATTTTGACTGCATTGACTGCATCGATCAAAACAACATGGCGTCAAACAAGGAGCCAGTTCTGATGGCGATGCTTTTGTTAGAAGAAGACGATGGTGGCAACAAAGAACACAAACGTGCTTGGAGTAGAACTTGGCTTTAAGAAAGGAGCAATAAAGGCAACTAGTCAGCTTCTTTCAGATTTAGCAGCACATGACACACGAGGATTTCAGAATTTTATGCGAATGGATTTTGAACATTTTAAGAAAATACTACGTAGACACTTTGTCCGAAAATCTCTACAAGAAAGATACAGTAATGCGTGAGTTAGTAGAAATGTGTTGTTTGGCACTTCGTCATTTGGCAACTGGTGAATCTTTTCACTCCCTGGAGTACCAGTTTAAAATCAGCAGACATTCAATTTCGAGAATCGTCGTAAGCGTCTGCAAAGCGCTATATGAAGTCATGGGACCCCAGTACCTCACTACCCCAAATTCAAAGGATGATTGGCTTCAATTGTCCACTAAATTCGAAGCCAGATGGACCTTTCCAAATACAATTGGGGCTGTGGATGGAAAAGCAATTCTGCTCAAGCAACCACGTAAATCAGGTTCACACTATCATGACTACAAAGCTAATCTTCACTCATCAATTTGGATTACGTAAAACATGAGAGTAGGATATTTTAATGTACAGTATTTTAGATTTTTAAAGTATTTTGGGGTTTTTTAATTAATTTTTTTAATGATAGTATCAGACTAATGGCAGTAATTAGTCCAGAATACGAGTTTGTATTTGTTTGTGTTAGTATAATGGCAGGATGTCTGATGGTGGGAACTGGGCACGCAATGAAATTCGAGCAGCTCTCGCTGATGTTCACAATCCTCTGTCAATACCAAACCCTAAACCACTCCCTGGCGGCGCAAAACCTGTCCCTTATGTTTGTGTTGGCGATGATGCATTTGGTTTAACATCATACATGATGAAACCTTATCCTAACACAGGTTTAACTGAACAAAAGAGAGTGCCCCATTATCGACTGTCAACATGTCAGACAATATCGGAAAATGCATTTCGCATTTTGGCAAACCAATGGCAAGTTTTCAGGGGCTTTATACTTTTGCCACCTCACAAAGCAACTATAGTGGCGCTTGTTGCAAATGCCATTACCTTGCACAATTTTGTAAGAAGTAGCTCCGAAGCTGGGAAGGTGTACATCCTGCCTGGCTTTGCTGACCAACAAGACTGGTGAAGTGATTCCTGGACTTCGCCTGCACAACAGCACACTGGCCACACTTCAGCAAATTTCATTGGCTGGCTGAAAATAACCTTTGTGTTTCCTGCCCAAACAATGCGTGAATAATTTGACATTTTCGGCAATCGTTGCCGAATGTTGAAGTATTTCAAATTTCGGCAACGATTGCCACGTATCCAGTTACAATTTCGTTGCCGTGCGAGGTATGAGACACGTGCAATTTTAGCACTCGCACCAGCAACGCAATGAAATTTAACCCGTTGCGCTGCAGGCGCGAGAAAAAAATCGCACGTGTATCCCGGCCTTTAGTGTCATTGATATTAATGAAAGATATGCGATTGAGATGTAGTTAATATGAAATGGATACTATGATTGGTCAGAATTCAGACGGTACACAGTTGTGCACCGTGTTTTTAAAAGAATACATAGTCAATTTATTTCAACTATCACCTTACACAGCTGTGTACCGTTGAATTATTTAAAATTACGCATAGAATATAAGAAAATTGTCATTTAGCATAATTCTTAGCAGTGGCGGGTTACCACTTGCTACAGTAAGATTTTTTGGAATGCTCATTGTTTCAACAATACTTCTAGCGCAAATGTAATACTTAATATTTACAATTATTTTAATGCTTGCTTCTTGTCACTAATGCAAAACTTCCATGTCTAAATATAAAATTTCATTTCTTTTCAATAATACTTGTAAGCAAATATAATACTTGTTTACAATTTTAATACTTCATGTCACATTTATACAATTCATTATCTTATACAAAACTTCCATGTCTAAATAGAAAACTTCATTTCTTTCCAATAATACTTGTAAGCAAATATAATACTTGTTTCAATATCATGTCACATTTATCAACCGATCCGAACGTTGTATTCCAATAAAATTACTGGTTACAACGTTTGATAATTCCAATAGTTACTGGAATTGTCATTTCCTGCATATAAAATGAACTCTGACCCAAACCCCAACCCTGACCCTAACCCTAACAATCCCAGTAATTTATTGGAGACAATAATTTTATTGGGATACAACGTTCGGATCTGGTGCATTTATACAACTCATTATCTTATACAAAACTTCCATGTATAAATATAAAACTTCATTTCTTTTCGATAATACTTGTAGGCAAATAAATACTTGTTAGCAATTTTAATACTTCATGTCACATTTGTCAGCTCTGGTTGCTGCCCTTGGAAAACCCATCAATGCCTTTTGGAGATTTGACTTTTGGAGACTTTGGAGACAAATTCCTGGCAGCGGTTGTCGGATCAGGATTCCGCTATCAAGAGGTTCATGTTATATTTGATAGGTACGAGCAGAATGCCATCAAGGCAGGTACGAGAGAACGTCGCACGAAAACAACTCGGCCTATTCCACGTGTCTTTGAGAACAGGAACGTGCCACTTCCTTGTACCTGGTCGAACTTATTAGCATTACCCGAGAAAAAGGCTGACTTAGCGGGATATCTTTCGAGCATCTTATCGCAAGGGCGCCACCAAATAAAGTACTTGTTGTCACTGAAGGATTTAACGATAAAGAAAAAGCACAATGTTCAAACGAGGAAACGGACTCAAGCATATTCTACGTAACACACGAGAAAGCAGATACAAGAATTGTCTACCACTGCATTGCAAGCACGTGTGAGACCGTGGTTGTATCAGCAAGAGACACACTGGTGTACTCCTACTTCTCGTGGCACATGCAGCAAAGATTCGAAGCGCGAAGGTTTGGATGATGGCTGGAACTGCAGCGCACAGAAAGTTTTTTAATGTCAGAGCAATCAGCAAAAATCTGTCAGTTGGTTCACTTTCCAGTCTACGTCCTTGCCACGCTCTGACTGGTTGTGATAGCACGTCGTTTTTGTGTGATCACGGAAAAACATTGGCGTGGAAAATGTTTTTATAGAAGCACAATCTTCTGTCGTCGCTCGGTGAGGGGAATTTAACTGCCACCAAGATTAAAATGCAGAGAAGTTTGTGTGTGCAATGTACAAACGACATGAAGAAGTCGAGTCAAATGTGAATCAAATCCGATAATCAAATCTTCTTTTTCCGAAGTGTGGAAAGCTGCATGCACTACCTCTAACGCGTGATGCTTTGGAGCTGCATACCAGGCGTTCCCACTGTCAATCGTTCGTATGGAAACAAGCATGTTGCCAGTATAGTCGGCCGGCCACGATATCAAAAAGTGCTTCTAAAAAAGCTTGATGGCAACTTCGTGTTAGAAGCCGGTAACAAGTGGAAATATATAGGTTATAGTCTAGTTAGCAAGGTTTGGGTTGTTACCAAGGCTGATTCGGGATTTTTATGGGGGAAATCGAGAGATTGTGACTATCTACTATTAAATTGTATTACAGTAAAAAATATGAAATTTCGTGCTCAACGATAAGAAAAAACGACTGGCATCATCAGAAAGAGCACAAAAACCTGCATATAAGACTCTTAAACAGTTTTTTATCCTTCAAATAGTTTTCGTGTTCTTTGTGTTTTAAAGGGGAAAATTGACCCGAAATCACGAAATAAAAACTGGGAACTAGCTTAAAAATGAGGGTTTGAGAACAAATAACTTGAGAACTATTTGGAGAATAAAAAAACGGTTTAAGAGTCTTATATGCAGTTTTTTCTGATCTTTCTGATGCTAGCAGTCGTTTTTACTATTGTTAAAAATAAAATTTTACATTTTTTGCTGTAATACAATTTAATAGTAGATAGCCACATTCTCTCGATTTTTCCCATAAAAATCCCGAATTAGACTTGGTAACACCCCAAACCTAAATCACACAAGCAATACAACGACAAATATCGCGAATGTACTTTTCTAACACAAAGTTGCCATCAAACGATGTATTTCAAAACTTGGTCGGCCGACTAGTAACCAAATCTTCCAAATCCTGATGGAATGGGGTGGATTAAAGCTGGTGACGAGAAATTAGTTCCACGTCTTATGACCTTAGATACAATTCCTAAGGCTTGCAACGAGATTGAGTTCACGTAACAGTGGCTGCACGACGCTCCTTTGAGGCTGTAAGAAAGCTGAATTGTTGTGCACCAGTGTACTGTACTGTACAATCAGCAATAGTGAGAACACTTGCTGCAAAAACAAATCCACCAGTTAAACAAAATTGAACAATAATTTCACGAGGACGAGCATGTAATATTCGTCATGGGCGCCATGTTCCTAGCCAGTGCCCTAAACAGAGGAAGTCAACCTCCGGAAATATTTGAAATGGCTAGTAATACCGGGGGGAAACGCTTCTGTTTAGGGCACTGGCTAGAAACATAGCGCCCATGACGAATCGTCATATAACGCAAGCACTTACGCTTTTTTTACTGAACCTGTCCCTCTCATTGATATCTTTGTAGTCTCTACTCTTTGTTATTATTGTAAATGGCTTCCACTTTGTAGTAACAAGACATTTATTTTGATCCATACTCACTTTCATTTAAGGATTTGATATAGAAGTTCGATATTTGAAAAAAAGTATTCTGCATTCCTTAGATTTTGTTCATGAAAATTGCTCTCAAAGTACACAGTGTGTACCGTTGAATTTATTATGTCACCACATGACACCGTCCAATAATTGATGTACTGAAATTAGAGTATCTTCTGACATGCTCTTAGGCAATAGATACGATTCTAAATGTATATGAAAAAGTATTGTCTCAAGCTATTATTGTTCGACTGCAAAGCAAAACTGGGCACTTGATGCTTGCATCAATGTCCCTAGTGCAACAACGCAACTTGTAGAACTTATTATTGGGCGTGCTGAGTATTAAAGAACGTATCAACTATCAACATCATCGTAAAACTAATGCTCATAAAAGATTTTGGCATATAATGTGTTTCAAATCAAGCGTTAGTAGGCGTAGTGCTAGTAACACCGCAGTCAAACGTTTGCGCATGCGCAAGTTGTCCGGCAAAGAAGCAGAAGAACATCAACTAATGATGATAGTACATTGCTACCGATGGTCGTTGACTGCAGTGATACTTCACTTGTTGACATATTACATAATTTTCATTGTGAGCACTGCTGTTTGTTGTGTTTTCTGGCCCTAGTTCTCGATTGTGACAACAACAGCTGAAAGGATATTTAGCAGGAGTATCGCTGTTGGCACGGTTATGAAGCTCTAGAAAAAAGGGTAAATAAAGTTACGAGGGGTTAAACTCAGAAAAACTTTCTTTTAACATAAGGAACGCACTCAAAATTTCGCTACCTTATATTTTCAGCCGTTTTCTTGTATTCTTCGCTTTTCTTAGCTTTTCACTCCTTTGTATTTAATTTGCCTTTGTTTTTCCGGTGCTTTTCTGAGGTCTCGCGCATGCGTGTAACGTTTGACCGCAGTGTTAGTGTTAGTGCTAATCAGTCGTTGGTTGTTAATTTCTGCAAGAATTATCAAACCAAATTTTGTGAAAAATACAGTTTAAAAAGACGTCGACAATAATATTTTTCAAAATGTCGTAACTTATTTTTAAATTGAATACTGAATATTTAATTAATACCCGTGCTTGGACGCCTTATATCCGTATATTATTTTGAAGTGATTTGGTACACCAATATGGCGGCCAAAAATTAAGTGCTTCTACAAGCATGAGTTTTATCCAAATCAGTGAGATTCTTCTTACAATTAGATCAGTCTTTAGTTGTTAATTTCGGCAAGCATTTTTAAATTTTCAAAATAATGCTGACGTCAGCAATAATACTCTTCAAAAATGCCTAACTTGATGAAAAATAAATCGGCTCAAATTTTTTATGGTGCTCCTAGCTACGATATAACAACAGAAGTCCAGACTTGTACCTTTAATTTCAAGTTTTTGTGACGTCACGCGAAAACCATCTATTCTGAAAAATCCAATGTATCATGTTTCTCTGCTTGTTTAACTTCTTCAAAGAACTTTTCAATCTCAGTTATACTATATGCGCCCACGCTACATTCCGTTTCGTAGGAGTTTGTAATAATGCCCGTATAAATCTGCAACCTTGCATAAACCAATTGCTTACTGCAAAGATTATAATTACTTTCTGTATCTTTTCCAAATGGTGAATTTTCATTGGCTACTGACAATGTCACGTAAATACTGCCCACGGGCAATACGCAAAATTTCTTATAAGGTTAACAAAGGAAGAGAACATCTAATAAATTATACTGAAGACAGCGAATATAAGCGACGGGTTTTGTGTAAGCGAATTTTATTACTCTCAAAATGAGAGCACTAAAATAGGTTTTCAACAATTTAACAAAGAATCGTCGAGCAAACATAACGAGCAGCAATTAAAGCAGTATTTTTTGTGTGAAAAAAAGTTATATATCCCATTATGATAAGTAAAAAACTTAGTGACGGAGAATGTTCAGACAATAGCGAAAAATATTAAATCTCACTGTTGTTGTGTTGACTTCATTATCGCTATACAGCATTACTTCGGTTCGATATTTCCTCGTAATACCCTCATTTTCGATCTCTTAGTAAGAACAGCAAATAGGAGGCTCTGCAGTTACAGTTTTCCTACCTCTACATCAACAAAGCAATCATTTTTCAATATCTTGTTATCGATCGTATTCATCTAGATCAGTTGTCTCGAAAAGGTTGCTCATGAAACAAAATTTTGTCCAATATTTCGTTGGTTCTATTTAGAGGATCATATAAAAAAACAATATAAATTCTTTGGTAGAGCTTTTGTGACTCCGTCTTGTTGAGATATTCAACTTCATAGAATAATCAAATAACCTATCCACCGACGTTATGCTGTATAATAAGTGTTTATTAGTGGAAATGAGTGTTTGCATCGTATAATAACAATAAAGAACTAAAACCACACTTGCATGCGTGTAGGCTATGTTTAGCACTTTTCAAAATAATGATGCTTTTTTGAAAAGTAATTATGCACAATGACTTGAATTTGCTTTGATTTTAACTGATCTTTCGAATGCAATAATAAAATTGGGTGAGAAAATTTTGTTTCATAAACACTTTAATAAAAAAGCCGTCATTTTGTGCATATTTAAAGAGGCATGATCAACTAGAATGCAATCCACACATTATGCTACATTTAACAATAGCTGCCACTAGTTTCAAAGCCAAGAAAACAGAAGTTTCTTAATTGCTTTCAAACCAGGTTTGATAGAATACGAATAGATATGTGAGGCAAGCCGTCCTTGATGCGATCAAAACGAAAATTTGAAGAAAGAAGAGGCATATAGAAAGAGAAACAAAGAGCATTGATAAATATTTGTTACAAATTCACGACAAATGGTGCCAGCCATAACTTTAAGGACATGTTGAGCTTTAGATATACATTACAAAAAAATTTTTCAAGTTAAATTTCTTTTTATGAGTCGCACCTTTTAATTGTACATAAATTAATAATACATTTTAATTATTGCTCACTACTGTAAATTGCAGCAAACACGCAGCTCAAGCACAGTTTCCTTCCCTCTTTATGAAAAAAAGCCCACCTTTTTGAACGTTTGACGGGAACTTACTCCGATCAGGTGCATTAGCGTCCGTTTGATTGTGCCAAGGTTGAGAGATTACCTGAATGAGTATAAGCAAAATTTTCAACAATTAGAACATAGTAATTGACTAAAATATTAGGCAGTATTTTAACAGCAAAACCATGTGCGTAAAAATCTTCCTGTCGTTAATTTTCATTACAGAGTTAAAATTAATGGCGCATATTGTGGTTACAATACTGAATGATAATGATTTTAGGCATGCGCACTTTTTAGTTAAACTATTATTTTTTTGTTTCTAGCTACCTTGAATCAGGGAAATTTTGTACAGAAAATATACTATTTTCACTCTAATGAAGCAATATATATAACTCAGCAAAAAAATTGTTCTCGATTTTTTAAATCCTAAATTACCGATAATTTATCCAAGGCGTTTATTTCTTAACATGTATATTTATCACTTTATATATCAACATACGCATCGTGAAAACATTAAAACGTCAAATTCTGCAAGATTAATGATTTTAGGGGTATCTATTAAATAGGATGGAAATGCGTGTGCTAAATAATTAATGTCTTTTTATTCTATTCATGAGCAGTAGCTTTGTATGCTGTATTTTAATACTCTATTTAACATTATGCAACTAACAGCTAGAAAAGCCATATGTGGCGACATCATGCAACTAGAAATTTTAACATAGTTTGAGGAAATACTAATGCAATGAGATTAAAGTGGAAAGTTTACATGTTTTATGTCACGGAACATGGAAAGCACGCCATGTCACTTTACATATATTCAAAAAGGAAGTTGAAACCACAAACAATTTTAATAGATCTCTCCGCTGAAGAATAGTCTACTTTCAAGAAGACAATTTTGGGGTTTAGGGCGTGCATATTTGGGCGTTCGATTTAAGTATATTTTGATATACGCCGATATACGCCAGCAGACATAACTTAATTTGTTTATGTTGAGTATGCAAAAGCTGTAAGCACAGCTGAAACGTGCCTACAGCTTAGTTCATCTACGTTGTTTCTAAAACGCTAGATGATTTCCTACGTACAAGAAAAAAAAACAACTAACAATTCCGTTACAATATGCTTGAAGTTTAACAGCATATTTCCGCTCAAAGCTTCGCAGTTAAATTTATATGAACGCAAAGCGTCAAATGGGTAACAATTTTGGGCAACAATTACATACAACGAATTAGAATTAATTGTGTTTTAAACAAATGACATATATTGTAGTGTAGCTATAGCTTCCAATATATGATGTCAAACGTAGCTATCAATAATTACTATTTTTTTAAAGATGACAAGCAGGTAGCAGCATGCTGTTATATTAAAAAAGGCAGTAAGCAGTAGCCGATAATAATGAAAGCTGTAATATAGGTTATTAAAAATGAACTAACAATTTATTGTTGGCTAACTGTTTCGACACCGTGTATACAGTAATCACTTGAATAAGTATTTTAACCATTCGTTTCATTGTTACTTCCTTTGCTTTTATACTTTATGGCTGTGTTTGACAATTCATTTTATTGTTTAAAATTTGTATAATGTTAACGTTAATTCCTAGTGTTGTCGGTTTGTAAACTTGGTACATGACGTGAAATATTTCGAGGAATTCCGAGATATTCCGCGTCACGTATGGAAATCATAAGAGCGTTTCAACGATTTCTCACTTTTTAAGGGTTTTTTATGATTGGAACGTGATTTATTGTGGATTCTTCTTGGCTTTGCAACAAGATAGAATATGATACGGAATAAATGTGAGGAAAACTTCACTAGCAGACCAATTCACAATAATGAACAGAAATATTGGTTATCACTTTATGTTAGTAGTTTACATGTTTTTATCTTAAGTGCATGTTAATTCTTGTTGAGTAAAGATTAAATTCCCGTTCACGAATACAGGTGCGTCTGTGCTTGTATTAGTGGTGTGTTAAGGAAATATCATTGGTTCTCTGGTTTTATATATGTCTTTGTACCTTGCCATACTTATGGTTTACGAAAATGTGTTTATAATGTCGCGGAAGAGACAGGTAATGGCGTAATTTTAGTATATTTCCTGCTGAGTTCATCACTATGATAAAGACATGAACCACATCGGCAAGATTTAATGATTGTCAATTATTTTACTCATTTACAGTGGTTTAATAACTGTTTAAGTGACAGCCGCGTCCTGCTCTTTGAATAGTAAATGACGTGTTTGATATTTTATATCATAGTTAAACAGTTTAATTGCATGTCCGTTGGATTTATAGACATTTATAATAATAAATTCGCCTACGCTCTTTGGTAGTTCAAGGATCTATGCTCGAGGGCGCGTTCAAGTTCCAGCTGCATCTAGTTTTAATATATACTAAATTTAACCGTTGTAGCATATAAAAAGCCAAACTCATTCTGTCTATCCTATCGTTTCAACAAGTGCAATTGAATTAAGTTGAACAAGTAAGAGAACGGTGAAGAACGCAAAGATGTTAAAGGTAAAGGATATCTCAACATGACATAATATATATATTCATATAATAGAACGACCTAACAAGCAAAGGTGCTTCTTCCAAACGGTATAAGACAAGAAGCCGTTACTTTTTTGACATTGACATGATAAATGTTTTCACTTAATACGGCCGCTCCGAACAAAGGCTCTATTTCATCTATTTAGTGAAATTTTTGTGAGAGAATGAACACCATTAGCACAGGTTTTGAACCTAGATTTTTTCTGCATTAAAGCTTCTATCTTAGGAAAGAGAGCGAAATTATGTGTGAATAATTGCACAGGAATAATTCATGGTAACTAGAAATGCATTACATGCAGAAACACCTCGCCGTTTCAACTTTTCCTACTTTGCGAAAGTAAAAGTTAATTTTTAGTCACAAGATGCATTCCAGCTCAGCCAGTCCAGCTCTACGCTTAGCTAATAAATGACAATGACTTACCTCTGCCTTCATTGTTACCAGTACTTTTCCACTTGATTGATATTGTATTCCCAGGCATTCTTCTTGATTCTCTTCCGCAACTACGTCCATCGTAACACTTTCCATTTTCTCAGATGATTTGCGACTAACAGTAAAGTTAAATTGTTTAAAAATTGCTTTCCAGATCGATGGAAAGAAATTTGTAATATTTGCAAACTGGAAAACAATAACAGTCAAATTTCGTGTCGTGACTAATACAAAAACAAAATATATCACTACAGCCAATCACGACGTTCCTAGTCACCAGTCTACCCTCGGAATTTAATGACGTCAGCAAAAAGGTCGAACGCATAGAGATTATAAAAGAATAGAGGGGGCATCGTAGGATAAATTCAGTCAAACGAAAGAGACAAATTGAAGCTTGCTAATGGGGGGGGGGGCAAATTTAAGACCCGGATGTATAGTTGTAAGCCTATTGGCTGGTTATCGACTTTTCACAACAAGAATCGAGAAAGCTCGAGAAAAGTTTTTTCCGATTTTTTCGCACTCAAAGTTTTTTTATGTAAAAACAAAGCCAAAAATCTACGGGATTGCCTTGAACGTTTTGAATTTTGAGTTTTGAATACTGGATAAAGTTGGGTATGTTTAACATTGAGTATTTGCGAGCGAAAATGCAATTTTTGTATTCTAAAAAACAGATGAACACGCTTGAAAAGTCTTTAAAGTTTAAATAGATCGCAGTATTGTGGTTGTACACCTTGTTGCACCTCTAAAACAATTTTGATAACTGCCTGAAGGCAAAAAGTTCAATTTGTGTCCAGATGTGAGATATTTTGGCAGATATTTTGCAAACCCTCGCTGTGAAAAGCCGGTCAAAAACTAATTGCTATGCTTTGCTAGGGAGAACCTAAGGTTGAAAAACTCTGATATTTACACAAAATCTGGCTGTCTGCACCTAAAATTACAAAAACTAGAAAGCTAAAAACATGTTTTCCTAGTATAGTCAGTATCTGTGTGCATACTGGTCATAAAAACAAGCAAAAATTGACAAAAACAGTATGCTTTCATCGCTATACATCCGGGACCTAAATTTGCCCCCCATTAGATTTGTTCAATTTGTCCCGCAGTTCGTCCCGCAACGCCGACTCTATTCTTTTATAATCTCTATGGTCGAACGTCCATACCAAACCAAACCGACATATAATGGCGGATGACTTTTGGATCTCAGAATTAGTAGCCCTCGCCCCGGGCTTACGCTCGGAGCGGCGCTATAGCGTCGCTGGCTCGGGGATGACATTCTTGTGGGGTGAATTTCGCTTTACCAACGAGCAGAAATTTGTTGTGCTCATATACTAAACCTCCGTCTTTCGCATGTAAAAACATGCCGTTTCTGTCAAAGTTTTTTGATGTTAATGGAAAATGATGGGTAAAAGGCTAGCTTGAAAATTTCAGTTTAAAAAGTCTGCTTTAACGCATACAAACTTTCTTATCAAGCCGGTATATGTAGTCAAAATTCGTGTTAATAAAAGATCTAAAAAACTAGTACTCATAAAACATATGGATTCAAAATACTAAAATGTCTAACTCCAAGCTTTAATTGTTACTTGATAATTAACTGCATGCATATGCTTAACGTAGCAAGAAAAGTGCATAACCTTTGAAATCTAAAAGTCGTTAATCAAAATTTTCCACTTTTCAATTCACTTTTATTTGCTTTAATCACATTCATGTATTCCTTACGTAAAATTTAACGAGCATGAAAGGAACCTTTTATTGCAAGACCAAATTTCAACTCATATGTATACGAGCCTGGGAACGAGAGAAACCTTTTCTAAACGGAAAAATGGTGTATGTTTGCATTGAATGGACTTAAAGTCAGTGTTTTAAGTATTTATCATAGCATTCTGCCACATACGACAGAGTTGAGTGGTGAAGAGCTCAATGAACTTTGAACTAACATGTGTATGCGATTTTTTTCAGCCAAATTACGATAATGAAGCAAGACGTCTCATTATCTATAGCTTGATTTGTATTATACGTGACAAAAAATTGACGTACAAATAGCCTTAGAGTGTTCTCTTTTTTATTTAAATTTTTGGGGATACTTTATTCATTTTAAAACAGCGTACCTTAATTGAAAATGTAATGTTTCAAGTTGACCTGAAAATACGACACTAGAAAAGTAACGGCACTAGTTATCAAACAGAAATCCATTTTTCGATATGAATTAACAAATTTCTCATGAAATATAATTTACTTTGTTAGTAAATTTCTGGTAGACCTATAATTTATCGTTATTAATATTTACAGTTACTAACTTTCAATAAGTTTCACAAAGGAAAACAAAAGATCTAAGTGATCAACAACAGCAAAATAGCATAACTGTATAATGACATATCTGATCCCAGAGAACTGGAGAATGGGTTTTCAAGCCACCGGAAGAACTGCGTAAGGTGTTTCTTCTTATGGATTGTTTGCACGTGACGCCAAAAAAACTCAAACTTAAAGCTGCAAGTCTGGTCTTCTGCTGTGTTCTTTATATTGTCTTTAGGAGTATCCATAAAAAGTTTTAGTCGATCTATTTTTCACCCAGCTACGGCTTTTAAAACTGTATATAGGTTTGATAATTATTGCAGAAATTAACAACTATAAGGTCTGATTAAATTTTAAGAGCAATCTAACCGACTTGTTTAATGCTTGGCCGCCGTACATTCGTGTACCAAGTTGACGTGATTTAGTACACCAATATAGCGGTCAAAAATTAAGTACTTCTACAAGCACGAGTTTTACCTAAATCATTAAGATTCTTCTTAGAATTAGATCAGTCCTTAGTTGTTGATTCCTGCAAGCATTTTTAAATCAAATTATGCGCGAAATACAGTTTAAAAGACTTTCAAAATAATGCTGTCGTCAGCAACAACACTCTTTAAAATGCCTAACTCGATAAAAGATAGATGTATCGAGCAAAATTTTTTATGGGTGCTCCTAATGACGTTGAACACAGCAGAAGGCCAGACTTGTACCTTTAACTTAAAGTTTTTGACGTCACGTGAAAACCATCTATTCTGTCTGCATGCTTAAATTCTTCATAGAACTTTTCAATGTCACCTACTATTTGCAACCACGTGACATTCCGTTTCGTAGAAGTTTGTAATATTTAAAATAATGTCCGTATAAATCTGCAATCATGCATATAATAATTATTTATTGCAGACATTATCATTACTTTCGGTATCTGTAATAAACTGTTATTAGACGACAAGCATTTGTTTTTGCCAAATGGCGCAATTTGATAGGCTACTTAGTGTGATGTATTACATAGTAATAGTGTGTAACAAACGGCCCCTTGAAAATCAGGTGCCTATGTGCCCTGAAGGGTTACCGTTTTCAAATATTTTTAAATGATAATAATAATAATAATAACAATGTAAATATTGCCCGCGGGCAATACGCAAATTTTCTTACGAGGTTAACAATCGAAGAAAACATTCAATGATTTATGCTAAGTCAGCGAACATAAGCGACAGGTATTGTGTAAGCGAATTTCATTGCTTTCAAAATGAGAACACCAAAATAAATTTTCATCAATTTAACAAAGAACCGTCGAGCATACTTAACGAGCAACAATTAAAGTAGTAGTAGTTTTGTGTAAACAAAAATTAGTCATATCCTTCTAGTAAGAACAGGAAATAGGAAGCTTTGCAGTTACAGTTTTCCTACCTCTGCATCAATAAAGCAGTCAATTTTTAATACTTTGTTGTCGTATTCATCGGAAGATCATATCAAATACCAATATAAAATATTTGGTTGAATTCTTGACTACGTTCCTTGTCAAGATCGATATTCAACTTGATAGCTATGGAGTAATCAAACAACACAACCACAGTGATGTCATACTGTATAATGAGTGTTTATTAGTGGAAATGAGTGTTTGTATCATATAATAATGAAAACTAACTAAAACTACACTTGCATGCGTGTAGACTATGTTTGGCACCTTTTAAATTAATGAAGCATCTTTCGAATTCAATAATAAAATTGTGTGAGAATATTTCGTTTCATAAACACTTTAATTAAAGAGCCGTCGTTTTTTTCATACTTAAATAGGCATGATCAACTGGAATGCAATTCGAACATTATGTTACGTTAAACAATAACCACCACCAGTTTCAAAGCTAAGAAAACAGATGCTTCTTAATTGCTTTCAAATAAGGTTTGATAGAATACGAATAGATAAGACAAGCCGTCCTTAATGCGATCAAAACAACAATTTAAAGAAAGAAGAGGCATTTACAAAGAGAAACAAAGAGCATTGTTAAAATTTTGCTTATACTCATTGAGATAATCTCTCAACCTTGGCATAATTAAACGGACGCCAATGAATTTTTGTGGAAAATGTCACGTCCGTTTCAAACGACATTTGAAAACAATTATTTTGTTCTACTTATTTAAGTCAGGTGCAATCAAAGTGAAAAATACAAGTTTCACATCATAGTCCTTCCCATCAGTGAGATCTATATTACCTAAAACTCATGATTGTTTCACCGGACGGCAATCTAAACATTTAAAAAAATTCAACAGTGCTTCGCCTCTCAAAGCCGACATACAATACCTGTATATGCGCCCAATTTTGCTTATGACTTCGCGCAATTTAGACTTGATCTGAGTAAATATGCCATCAAACGTTCAAAAAGGAGGTATTTTGTAATAAAGAGGGCAGGAAACTGTGTTTGAGCTACGTGTTTGCTGCAATTTAAAGTAGAGAGCAATAGTCAAAATCTATTATTAATTTATGTACATTTAAAAGGTACGACTGATCGATACAAAGAAATCTTACTTGAGGAATTCTTGTATCAATGTGTACTTAAAACTCAACATGTCCTTAAAGTTATGGTTGGCATCATTGATCATGAATTTGTATCCAATATTTATCAATAGAACATAGCTAGTAGAACTGGTTGAAATATTGAGCAGCACTTTATCAGCACAACCATGTGCAAATAAATCCTCCTGTCGTTAATTTTCATTAAAAATTAATGGCGCATATTGTGGTTACAATACTGAATAATAATTATTTTAGGCACTTTTTAGTTAAACTTTTATTTTTTTTTTGTTTCTAGCTACCTTGAATCAGCGAGTTTAGTACAGAAAAATATATTATTTTCATTATAATGAACCAATATAGGTGATTTTTTGAATACCAAATTACCGATAATTTATCCTAGGCGTTTATTTCTTAACATGTACAGGTTGTTTTATCACTGTATATATCAAGATACACACCGTGAAAATATTATTAAAACGACAAATACTGCAAGATTAATAATCTTAGGGATATCTATTAAATAGGATTGAAATTCATGTGCTAAATAATTAATGTCTATTTTATTCTATTCCAGAACAGTATGTATTTTATGACTCCATATAATATTATGTAACTAACAGCTAGAAATTAGAAGAAAATCCTAGAAATTTTAAGATAGTTTGAGGAAATACTAATGCAATGAGATTAAAGTGGAAAGTTTACATGTTTTATGTCACGGAACATGGAAAGCACGCCATGTCACTTTACATATATTCAAAAAGGAAGTTGAAACCACAAAGAATTTTAATAAACCTCTCTGCTGAAGAATAGTCTACTTTCAAGAAGACAATTTTGGGGTTTAGGGCGTGCATATTTGGGCGTTCAATTTAAGTATATTTTGGCCGATATACGCCTGCAGACAAATTAATTTGTTTATGTTGAGTATGCAAAAGCTGTAAGCACAGCTGAAACGTGCTTACAGCTTAGTTCATTTAAGATGTTTCTAAAAGTCTAAATGATTTCCTACGTACAAGAAAAAGCAACTAACGAGTTCGTTACAATATGCTTGAAGTTTAACAGTATATTTCCGCTCAAAGTTTCAGTTAAAGTTATATGAACGCAAAGCGTAAAATGGGTAACAATTTTGGGCAACAATTATATATAACGAATTGGGATTAATTGTGTTTTAAACAAATGACATACATTGCAGTGCATAGCTTCCAATATAGGATGTCAAAACGTATCAATAATTATTATTTTTTTAAAGATGTCAAGCAGCTGGCAGCATACTGTTATATTAAAAAAAGTAGTAAGCAGTAGGCGATTATAATGAAAGCTATAATATAGGTTATTAAAAGTGAATTAACATTTTATTGTTGGCTCACTGTTTCGACACCCTACATGTATACTGTAATCACTTGATTAAGTATTTTAATCATTCGTTTCATTGTTACTTTCTTTGCTTTTATATTTTATGCTTGTGCTTGACAATTCAATTCATTGTTTAAAATTTATGTAATGTTACAGTTAATTGATAGTGTTGTCGGTTGGTAAGCTTGGTACATAATGTGAAAGTATGTCCTCAAGCTCTACAAGGAATTCCAAGATATTCCGCAACACGTATGAAAATCTCAAGGGCGTTTCAACGATTTCTAACTTTTTAAGGGTTTTTTATGATTGGAACGTGATTTATTGTGGTCTTGCCATTACAACAAGATACAAATTGATATGGAATAAATTATCCGTTTACTTTGTTGCTCGGTTATGATAGTTAAAATCCAAAAAGAGCATTATGAATGTCCCAAGCTTAGTCTCGTGTCCAGGTTAATTTGAAAATGAGAGGAAAACTTCGCTAGCACACTAATTTACAATAATGGAGAATAAAATTGATTATCACTTTATGTTAGTAATTCACATGATTTTTATCTTAATCGCATGTTCTTATTGAGTAAAGATTAAATTCCCGTTCACGAATACAGATGCGTCTGTGCTTGTATAGGTGGTGTGTTAAGGAAATATCATTGGTTTTCCGGTTTTAAATATGTCTTTGCACCTTGCCAAACTTACAAAAATATCAATATAATGTCGTGGGAGATACAGGTATGGCTTCTTCGCGCAAAATGGCGTAATGAACCACATCGGCAAGATTTAATGATCGTCAATTATTTTACTCATTTACAGTGGTTTAATAACTGTTTAAGTGACAGCCGCGTCCTGCTCTTTGAATAGTAAATGACGTGCTTGACATTTTATATCATAGGACAGTTTAATTGCATATCCGTTGGATTTATAGACATCTATAATGATAAATTCGCCTACGCTCTTTAGTAGTTCAAGGATCTATGCTCGAGGGCGCGTTCAAATTCCAGCTGCGCCCAGTTTTAATATATACTAAATTTAACCGTGTGTAGCATATAAAAAGCCAAATTCATTCAGTCTACAGTATGCTATCGTTTCAAAGAAGTGCAATTGAGTTAAGTTGAACAAGCCAGAGAAAGGTGAAGAACGCAAAGATGTTTAAGGTATGGATATCTCAACATGACATAATATATATATTCATATAATAGAACGACCTCACAAGCAAAGGTGCTTCTTCCAAACGGTATTAGACCAGAATATACGGCCGCTCCGAGCAAGACTCTATTTCATCTATTTAGTGAAATTTTTATGAGAGAATGAATACCATTAGCACAGGTTTTGAACCTAGATTTTTTTACATTAATTAAAGCTTCATTCAATCTTAGCAAAGAGGGAAAAATTATGTGTGAATAAATTCACAGGAACAATTCGTTGGAATATAATTTTTGTGGGGTGAATTTCGCTTTATATACTAAAGAGCAGAAATCTGTTGTGCTTAGCTATATACTGAACCAATAACGTCTTTCGCACGTAAAAACATGCCGTTTCTGTCAATGATTTTTATGTTATAATGGAAAATGATGACTAAAAGGCTAGGTTGAAAATTTTGGTTGAAAAAGTCTGTTTCAACACATACAAGCTTTCTTATCAAGCCGGTATATATGTTGTCAAAATTCGTGTTAATAAAAGATTTAAAAGACTAGTACTCATAAAACATATAGATTCAAAATACTAAAAATGTCTAACTCGAAGCTTTTTTACTTAATTAACTGCATGTATATGCATAACGTAGCAAGAAAAGTATATAAACTTTGAAATCTAAAAGTTGTTTAATTTTTCCACTTTTCAGCTCACTCTTACTTGTTTTAATCGCATTCATGTATTCCTTACATACAATTTAACGAGCATGAAAACAACTTTAGCTATATTGCAAGACCACATTTCAAATCATATTTATACCAGCGAGTTCCCATGGGATCGAGGGAGACCTTTTCTAAACGGAAAAATGATGTATGTTTGCATTGAATGGACGTTAAGTCATGCAGTGTTTTAAACATTTATCAGAGCATTCTGCCACATACGACAGAATTGAGTGGTGAAGAGCTCAATGAACGTAGAACTAACATGTTTATGCGACATTTTCTGACAATTTACGACAATGAAGCAAGTCGTTATTATCGGCTATAGCCCGAGTTGTACTTTACGTGACAAAAAAATGACGTACAAATAGCTAGCCTTAGAGTAAAACATTTTGAAATGTCATTCTCTTTTTTTTTAAATTTTTGGGTATACTTAATTTATTTTAAAACAATAGCTATATCTTAAATGTTACTTCTCTAAAGCTCGTTTAAAATGTAATGTATTTGTATGTTAATAACCACCAGAAGGCTTTTTTTCTTGATAACCAATGTATTAAATAATTGTAACAACATTTTGGAGTTTACTCCATCACCAGGTTACATATATTCGCGTATATTTAGTAAAAGCCTTTCTGGTCGTTATTAATATACAAATGTATCTTAAATTGCAATGATTTTATTTCTATATAAAGTAATTAATAAAAAAGCTATGCCTTGTTTAATATCAGCCTAACCTAATCTAAATTAAAGTAACCAATTAACCCAATCTAAATTTGAAAAGAACTATTTAAGAAGCGTGTTATGAGAGTCATATATCCAATAATTGTTGGTAACACCGTTTGACAATACTGGTAGCATGTCTAAAACACTCGTTTAAGGCTTAAAAATTTCCACCTGCTTCAACATTTAAAGTAAAATCGCTCGATCACAACTTCAGATTGTTTTTTGACCTCGAGTGACCTCGTCCCCCAAACACTCACATTCTAGTTTTCAAGCACGCTGCATATTACTACTGCATATCCTTCTTGATCCTTTCTTGCCAATTTTCCTGCTAGTTGTTTGAGAAACATCTGACAATCACTTCCTATTCCATCATCTGTCCCGAAAAAAAGGAAGTAAATGTGCCCATTTCAGCATCTAACACTCTTTAGCTTTGCTGATATTTCCTCTCCTTTTCGTTCTCGTCTTCCTTGAAAACCATTTGAGTTGGCCGGCCTTGGTTACACTTTGAGTCTATGTGCGTCCCTCTTATGTCAAAAAATGCCGTAGCTTCACGTAACCAAAAACTCTCAGCCTTCATATACAACCTCGCCTCCGGACTTTTGTTGGCCGATCCCACGTTAAATTTTTCGTTGTCAAGTAGTAAAAGACGTGGTTCTATTTCCAACGTTCTTTCAAAGCTCAGACTTCTATGGCCTCTTGAAATAACTTAGTTACCCTAACTTAGGTAAAATACGTGTTGGACTTAAACATGATTGTCTTGATTTTTTGCAGGTTTTTCTGCTCGTCATTGCATGCTTTATCTTTGCAGATGCACGACTAATTCACAAATTATTTCAGCGAGAAAACAGGTTTGTACATCTAGCTCCATAAACAAATACAAATTCAAAACCTTTTGAGTGGATTGTAATATTTCAACGGAGTGCTTGTGTAGTTACGTCCACTAACACAGCAATATAGTTTTCCTACTCAATTTTTAAATCATTAAAATTACTCCCCTGTAAACACGGGACATTTAAAGCATTGGCTATAGTTCTTCCGCTTTTGCTTTCTCTTATAGGTCATTGTCCTCACCACCAAGCCTCGTATTGACGCATACGTTCTCTTTACATGAAAGTGAGACTTGGTGGTGAGGACAATAGCTTTAGGAAAAACCCGCATAAGTTCTATTGACACTTTGAATAAAGATAACGCATCTGAAAACGATTGTTTTGTAAAGTCTGAATTTACGCACTTTAAAATTCAGGTTTTCATATAATTATTATATCGCCGATGGTCGGCGACTTGTCGTCCAATCCCTGTTGTCAGTAGAGAGGTTCAGATTTGAGATAGATTAAGGTAGCAGTTGACGTACTGGAAGCCAAATCTGAAACTCTCTAGTAACCCTTTACGGAGGAAATTCACAAATGATTTTACTCGTGGATAATCGCCAACAATGGACTGGTACATGAGAAGTATGCTTCTCAATTCTAGTTTTTTTTACATTAAAATGTATGTATATATTTACTTTTTATTGTTAATATATTAATTTCATTTCAAGCTATGATGTTGGGAAACGATCATCCTCCCAAACAAGTCAAGTGTGCCAAAGCTTAAAGGAAGAAAAAATTGTCGTAACGAGCACTGAGCTTAACAGTGTAGATGAGTTTTATCCAAACACGATTACCACTGTACGCTGTAAGACTGAAGACCAACGTGCTCCAGGTGTTGATGACGTAAAGGTATTCTGCAGAACAAAGAAAGGAGTGATTAATGTTCTCAAAATCAAAAATGATATTCCTTCTGATTTTGTCGATGTATCCATTCCCGTCGACTGTGTTGCTTACCGACGCAACTACTAATTATTTTTTACGAATAATTAAAGTTCCGTTATTATAGAAAATGCAGCAGTATTTTTGCTTGGATATAATGTGCCACGTGGCTTAGAAAGTAAATGCAATAAATTTGCTTTTAAATTGTAATATACTTCATTTTCAGTTGTGTAAGTGCAGAATAATAATGTGCAATATTTAAAATAAATGCTCCATGAACAAACTTGTTAATTCTTATAACTTGTTCTGTATAATTGCACGCACATCTCTGATTACCAGCACATATAAGGTACATGTATATTTATAGATGTACAGTAAATCTACATTTATAGCCAATAATTTGAGCCAATAATTTAAATTTCCACACGCGAGCTATGCAGCCAGTGAATATGCAGCTCAAGACTCTTGACAAGAAAAGTATACAACTTCTAAGGTCATGTTTGGCCATCTAAGATCTATTTATGCTGATCATTACAGTTTTATTTCCAATGGTGTTAAACATGCATATCGAACAAACACCAGGAGGCATAGAGATATATCAAGGCTTCGTTTATGTATGGTGTATAAATAGAGTACCCCAAATTTAAGCGCATTTTCTGTGTGTGCACCTATAGATATATTTATTATATAGGATATTATTATAACGGCATATTAGCTCATATCCAATTAGTATAGAAACCAAGATCGCGGCTGAACGTTTTTCGATTGCAAAAAATTTGTTTTTGAGTATTTTGCCAGCCTTTCTTGGCCATATACGTACAAGATATCAACCTAGATAAAGTTTTTGAAGGTTAGTACTTGATTTAAATGTTACCTAAACAAGTATAAAATTCAGTTTTTTACAAGTTAATAATGAATAAGTCTCCCGAAAGCTGGAAAAAAATCATAATTGTTCTGAATTGCTATAATAACAGTCAACAAGCGCTTTTTTCGCACAAAACATTTATATTTTTTTAAGAATTTGAAGCATTTGGCAAAAATTGTTAAAACATCTTTTTAAATAACGATAAGTAGTGTTTTATACGGTATATAAGCTCAATTTGTTTACATTGCTATAACTGACTATATTTTAGTAAAATAGGTACGCGTAGCGTACATGTGGGTAGCGTATTTAATAAATTTCTCCCTAAAAGGGTTTTTCAGAAATTATTTACAGATGCTTGCAAGCAGTAAAAGGTTAAAAATATGGGTTTCACAATTATCTTAGACAGTTTGGACTATGTACAAAGTTTACTTGGTTATACTAATGTTTCCTGTTACAAGCAAATGTTTCGTTATTCAGATTCTTATCTAAAATGTATATATGATGATGATGTATATATATTTCATGAGCGATAAAAATGCAACAAACTAACTGTTTCAAAGATAAAAATCACTTACCTTAAGTTTAAAAAGGTAAAGTTTCCAAAAATAGTCAAAATATCCGCATACAAACCACACAGTAGAGAATACAAGCGTCCCCTCGTAAACACGAAATCCAGCATGCAATTCCGTGTGCATTGTTCCAGGATGGCGGCACACAACGTACATTGGCATAAAATTTCGATTTAAGGAAAGAAGAAGCTTTCGGAAGTTTTACGTTTCGATGCGCATTGGAACTTAATATTCTTGGCAGTGGGGGTCAATTGTATAGGATGAATAGAACCGGATATATAACCTACAATCCCTCACAAAAATTATGAGACCACCAATATAAAAGTGTATTTGTGCCTCCCCTCCCCCCTACAAAGCAATGTTGCTTGTGATGAGCAGGAACTTTTGTTGTACTATTGCTCGTCTAACACCCAACATTGCTTGTAGGGGGGAGGGGGGAACAATAACATCAAATAATGTCACAAACCTGCTAATTCAAGAGATTTATATGCAAGTCTCAATATATTTTGTGAAGGATTGTCTTGCGATTGAAAGAGCACTTGTATTGTAAAACATGGTAGATTCTTTATAGAAATTGCACATAGTGATGCAGAAGCTATACACTTTGAAATGTTGATAGTCTTTCGAAGTTGGTGTATCATTATTATCATTATGTTGGGTGGGGTTTTTAGGGCGTGGCTAGAGAGGCTATATATAAAGTGACTTAAAAAACAAGAAAGCTGAATGATTTAAGCTTGGTATAAGACATGCATCATATTGTATTATGTGTATACCTAGAATAATCTAGTAAGAAAAGCGCGAGGCGCAATAGCTGCAGTTGATGCACGAAAATTCGCTATTCCTGCTCGCAGTCCCGACCTAAATCCCATTCAGAATGTTTTTCATAATGTTAAGAGGCAATTGCAAGATGATGCACTAAGCAAGCGAATCACCAAAGAACCATATTCTCAATTTTGTGCTCGGGTCTAAGAAACTTTGTTGAACTATTCGCCAGAAATTATTGACAGAACAATTGCATCCATGGATCGACGTATTGACATATATATTTGTGAAACATATATAGCAAATAAGAATAAGATTAAAACAAACTTGAAATATTAAAAATGTGAATAAAACGTGAATAAAAATCTAAATGTAATATTTCAAGCTAGTTTGTTTTAATCTTATATATATATATATATATATATATATATATATATATATATATATATATATATATATATATATATATATATATATATATATATATATATATATATATATATATATAGACAAGGAATAAAAATAAAACCATATATATGAAGAAAGTGCTCAATACCGAAGTAGAGCGGAATAGACAATGAAATAGACTTTGGTTACTTCATAAAGTTTTATTCACAACAAATCTGTTTCGTATGACAAGCAATGCTTGCCACACTCGTCAGGTGATGATCGCGTCTGATGTTATGATCTAGGGAAACTTGATATGTATGTTACAATTGACGTCGCGCGTTAAAGCCAATTGCATGAGTGCATTAATTAAAAGTTGGCAAGTAAATGTTTCTTACGATGTCTGCAACTTGAATTTAGGGTACCTAGCTCTGGATGACAAATAATAAGAAATTTTTCATGCAAACACAAATTACATCTCTTTGAGCTACTCTTGTAAGCTTTACATCGTTTTATGACTCTCCATTTTATGGAGAATTTGATGTCGTTATCTTTTAATCGTTGAATCTCCTTGTTGTCTTGCCTTTCGATCACGGCCTGGTACACGACTCCCTCTTGTTGGCATTCTCCGTTTAGTGGGCATGATACTGACTTTCGGCAGTTGCAGGTAGCGGTGGTTGCTGAATATGTTTCATTTCTTAGTAGGCGTTTGTTGTGTGCTGTGATGATACTGGAAACGTTCGGCATAGAACTGTAGCTTATTTTTAATGTATTTTTGTTGAAAATTTTGTGTAGGGCATGGTGAGGAGGGAAACACTCGCAACTATTTTCAGAAATCTTTGTCCCACATTTCCCACATATATATATATATATATGTATGTTAACGGTATATATATTATATTTATCACATACTTGTGCCTTTATCCGGGCGATAACACGGTGACATAAAAACGATATGTCCCGTGATATCGTTTTTTGTCCCGTGATATCGTTTTTTGTCCCGCGATATTGTTTTTTGTCCCGCTCAAAACAAAGATGGCGTCCGACTGAAGGATCGATAGAGAGATAACAATAAAAATATAAAATGATACCAGGAAAATAACACAAAGAAATTTGCAGCTATTAAAAGATAAGTTGTTTTTGGGGTTTTTTTGTAATTTCTACCTGTTTAGCGTATTTTAAACAATAATTTTGAATTCATTTTGAAATGTACTCGAAGTACAAATAATTTGAAAATGTAGTCTGGTTTTTGCTCTAGATAAAGGCACAAGTATGTGATAAATAGGTTATCACATTCGAGACTCGGTAATATCAGTTTTATCGCTCTCGTTACGATATCATATTTCGTCCCTCGTTCGCTGCGCTCACTCGCGACAAAATATGATATCGTCTCTCGAGCGATAAAACTGATATCACCTCGCCTCTCATATGATAACCTATACATATATATATATATATATATATATATATATATATATATATATATATATATATATATATATATATATATATATATATATATATATATATATATATATATATACATATATATATATATATATATATATATATATATATATACATATATATATATATATATATATATATATATATATATATATATATATATATATATATATATATATATATATATATATATGCAACAAATATACTCCCTCTGCTCGACAGACTAAACAATATAAAATAACAAAGAAAACTGCCACGACTCCAAGATACAATGAAATTTATTTATAATAAAAAATAGCTTAAACTTTCGGCAGCATGCCAAGAAGGCGGTGGCATGCTGCCGAAAGTTTAAGCTATTTTTTATTATAAATAAATTTCGTTGTATCTTGGAGTCGTGGTAGTTTTCTTTGTTATTATATATATATATATATATATATATATATATATATATATATATATATATATATATATATATATATATATATATATATATATATATATATATATATATATATTTATATATATCGATGTCTACCACCTGAAGACTCCCTGTCAAAATGTTATTGAGCAATCTTGTGTTTCCCAAAACAAGCACAGATTATATAATGTATAAAGTAATGCATAAAATGTTGTAAATACACACATTATATAATGCATAAAATGTTATAAATACCGTTGGCAAAGTGCTCAATGGAAATCCAGAGCATAATATAATATAAGTAATAGCATAGCTGGAGGGAGATTAGTGATTAAATGGCCCCGTAACCCGAGGGAGGTTTGTGGAACCTCCCAAGGGTAAGGGGCCATTTAAGGTGGCTCCCTGAGGTTTTATGCAGTTATAACCGGATTTATAGGGATCAGACGCTGTCCGCACGAATCACGCCAAAGCGTGGAATGTTCGTGGCCAGCTATAATAAAATTTTTCACATTCAAAGTTGAAAACATTGTTTTTGCCGATATTTTTGTGTTTCTACACACAAAAAAGACGACAGTTCTTCCTTACCATCGTTTGTGTTTCCAAGTTCAAGTGTAAGATGCTTTAAATCGGTTTTAAAACAATTTTTAGGCGCTTTTTTATGTCCGGTGATGTAATTTTTGTTGCTCGAAATTTTACGAAAGTGTATGGACTCCGACTGAACCATTTTGTATTGTCTTTATCGGCTCTTCTGAAATGTTACCGAAGCTTATGTAAGTTTTCTTGTTACACTTCTCGAAGGGTAAGTGTCTTAAATCCTCCCCTTCGTCGTTCATCAACGAGAAATCGACTTTGCATCGCGACAACGCGGGCTCAGAGCCCGCGATACTTCATGTCAACAATGCACAAAAGCCTGTACGTCTGAACCTCTATGAATTTCCTAGTTACTTGCGTTTACTTTGGGATACGTGGTCATTATGTACATATATAGATGTTTTTGGTATTTTCTGGTTACTTTTCACACTGGACTGAAAGAGCCAGTGTCTTAAAATGGCCTTTTTCTCTCTTCATTTTTTTTCGTGGTCACAAGCATGACTCTCCATTTTGGACAGCGGGCTCATTTTCAAAATGGCGGACGTCAAGGAGTTAGCTGCAATTTTCTTGTTTCACTTCTTTCTAAAGCTCTATTTCGAACAAATTACTGTTGTTTACGGTAAATCTGAATAAACAGGGAAATATGGAATTTTCTTTTAATTTCGTAAGGAATTATGGATATTTCATTACATATTTCTGTATTTCATTTTCCAGAAACTCAATTAATATACAGTAACAGTATTTAAAGGCAGGTTGCAGTCCATAATGTAAACAAATGCTTGGTTTATATGTTGAACTGTCACATTTGTAAAATATGATTTACTAACTGAATGCCTGGCACTGTTCTGGTTTGCTTTGTTCATAAATGAATGTTAACCAGTGTTTAGATTCAAGAAAATTTCAGTCGGTCCCCCTTTGTTATCAGCAGAACCAATGTGCAGAAGGAACTGTAACCTACCTTTAACTGTTGGGTTTAACACATTACTACATTCTCTCAAATGTTCTGCCTTGGAGTTGTGCCTTACTTGACACAGTGTTTATTTTTTAGAGTCATTTCTTGATTAGACGATGCTACAACTAATTTATGGGACTTCACAATTCACCTGGTTGCAACTTTGTACTTCTGGCAAATCAGTCAATCATGACCAACAAAAGCTTTGAACACCTTATTTTTCCAGCAGAATTATAACATGAAATTTAAGGCCAATGTGTATAGTACTGTTATGATAAAAGTACCACAGAAGGAAAGTGCCATTGTATGAATTGTCATTTGTGCAACTGTCAATAATTAACAATGTACTATGATTTTCTTTGTTGAGACTGACAAAACATGGTTCTCATATGACATTATTTTATTGACTAGTTGTTATGGCAATGTTCAGTTATCGATTATGCAACAATACCTATTCTTCAAAAAAGGTCATTTAGCTGAAATGCATGGACACTATGTTCAATATTCACAAGAACAAGATGTTTACTACTTCATGTTTGTAATGCTGCCACAGCATATTGGTGAAAACTAAGTGTATTCTAATAATGAAAGCACAAAAGATCATATATATACAAGAACAATCACTTTGTCTAGTTTGTGTTTTGTCTTCTCTAGTGCCTACAGTAATTCTTTTTCGTAAGTGGTTCCCAACACCGTAGTAAAATAAAACATAACATAGCCACATATACATAGCACACTATTCCAGTAATTTGTCAAAGATGTCTTGTACACCATGATCACATTCATTGACCAATATAGAAATTGTGTAAATAAAATAACTGCCAGTCTTGTATTGAAAACCTGTTTCACTTAAACAATTTTAACATCTTGACACCTTCACAAATAAAATGTCTTGACAAACCAGTTAACAACTAACAAACCTAACACAACAATGAAGTATCTGTTTCAATCAATCAGGGGAGACGTGACATAACTGATAACTCTATCACCAATCTCAATAGTACTTGCATAATTGAACTGCATAATTCATAAACACTACTGTATATTTGGCAAATCTTACTTCTGTGTTTTTCTGTTATGAGCAATATCCAGATTTATATTAACAGGCATTGGCAATAAAAAATTTTATTGTTTCATGTGAAAGAGCATGAAAAAGTAGGGCGATTGGCATAGCTCAGTTATTATTCAGTCAAATTCAATAAAATTTTGCACATGGATGCAAAAAACGTTTCTAATTTTGTTGCCAAGGTAACACTGCTGTCCCTAGGCCCTTGATACGAAATTTATATAACTTGCTATATTTATCCACCTGGACATTTTTTTTCGAACAATGATCTTCCCTTTGAACTATAGGCATGCATATGTATAGCAGACAGACCTCTGGTAACATGTTGTTATAACCAGTTCAAGTATACAGCTATTTTATAAAAATTCTGTGCGGGGCCTGGGGATAACAGTGTTACCATAGCAACGGCATTAAAAATGTTTTTGGATGTATTTTGCAATGTAGTATCTGTACAAAAGTTTATTAAATTTGAGTTAATAATAACTGAGCTGTGCTCCTTCATGTATTTATTAAAATCAGCAGTTTATATTTTGTAAAGGTGTTCCCATCCACAGATGCCTGCTATCCTTCCACAGGACTACAAGGTTCCTGAAAACCAAACCCAACCAACCCCTATGTGGGAGAAAAGCCTGAAAAGGACCCTAAGTTCCGTAATTTCTGAGGGAAGTGTGAACGCCTGCGTAGGCGTCTTGTTTAATTAAGGTCGGATGCCTGTCCTGCTTTGATAACATAGTCTTATAACTATCGTGCCTACAGTCATGAGTTTTAAATATATTTTCGTACATCGGTTTTTAGTGACAAGAATAAATTTAAGAAGCAGTGGTTTGATTTGATGCCTAATTATGTCTTGTTTTTACTTTTTGGCAATATGAATGTCTTTTAATCTCTTCTTAAATAAGGTTAAACCAAAAATTTCAAACGAAAAATAGTACGGCTATTATCAAAAACACGTATTTCTCGCTGTTCTGGTTGTTGTCCACGAAATGTGCCGAACTCCACGCATGAAAAACTGGTTTCAAAAATTTCATGACGTCAAAACAAAAAAATGTAATGAAATTAAACTGTAAATTTTGCCTGTTTCCTTCGGTGAATTTTTTTTAAATTTTGCTCATCAATTACCACCGCTCCAGTGCTTGAAATTTTTCGAAAAATTTTATCAAAGGGATTTTTTTTATATTGATTTTTGACATTTTGTAGGATAATAAAAAAACCTGTTGATAGAATTTTTTTAAAGCGTGTAAGTGAAACCCTTGCGTCAGTACTATACAACAAGTTCAATTAAAAATAATTCACCGAAGGAAATCTCGAAAATTGCGAAAAGAAGACGAAACGCAAGCCATGTTCTTATCCATTTGTTGCCATGGCAACAATCTTCTACCGCAAAATCACCACTTTAAAATCTTCAGCAAGACTTCAATAACACTTGTACAGAATTTTATAATTTTATAATGAAAGATGTGGAAATGAGACGGTCTTAACGGCTACAATGCACTTTCCAACTAAAACCGTAGGGAGCCACCTTAATCACTAATCTCCCGAAAATTAAGCCATGCTATTAGTTTGTATAATAGCATTAGTTAGTAATCGACCCGGTAAAAACAAAAGAAACCCGGTCAACTATGCTATTATATAGAATAAGCAGGGAGTCAACAGCTTTGAATAAATATTTTTGTTACTATTTAGTTTCGTGCCTCAAGTGGTCTGGCGGAGTAATAAATCTCTTCCAAACTGCTTTTAAGCAGTTTGCATTCTTTACATCTAAAAATATTAAATATGCAAAACTCACCACGCTAGATCTCCGTAGCTAAATTAAGTGGCAGATATAAAATCCTGTCTGCGTACTGAAATCTGACAAAACGTTTGTAGAATTACTTTTGCTACCCACTCCCCCAATTCAATGGGACTGGAGGAAAGGGGTTAAAATGAAAATTGTGAATTTTCTGATCATTTCAGAATAGCACACGTAGGTTGACTTTAAAATTTCAACGAGTGTCTCAACAAGTTTTGTCCAAGATTGTCTGAGCGTCAATGCTGTACACTTTCATGCGAAGTGTTCGTTGATAAAGAGACAGAAAAATGAGTTTTGACATGCAAAAAACGAGGTATTATTATAATTTGTTTCAATAATCTACGTTTTCTTTTGTTCTTTCTACTGCTACATGGATAAGTTTGATTCTCGTGGTGATGGTCGTACTTTTATTGGTAAACCGTAGCTATATTTCATTAATATGATTTATATAGAACATACTAATAAATTACATGTGTGGTCCATGGGATATAGACAACCCAAAATGCAACGTTGTTATTGGTCGAGTTGATGTGATCATGTTCTAAATGTTTTCTTCAACATCAGACAATTCACTAACACTGTTATATTCTTTTAGATATTCCATTTCCGACTAAAGAAGCTCGAACACGATCGCATACCATTCACAAGCATTTGCTCTTCTAGTAACCTTAGAATATTTTCCTTTAAAACTTATCTGATTCCCTGATAAACCGTTGCTATAATAACGTTTAATAAGTATATCAAAAGAGTATATCAAATTGTTGAGACAATTGAGAGTTCATGCATGTCTTATAGCATTTTCACATCAGAAAAAAACCCAGTATAAATAATTCATATATAATGAAAAAGTTTCTTTCTCCTGTTTTGTTTTGCATCTATTGTTTTCTTTCCGATTTACTTCTGTTTTTCTCATTTCTCTGAGGCATATTGGGCAAGACTGTATGTTCACAAAATTAAGATAAAAAATAATTCCAAACAGCGATCGATATAAGTGCAATTATAAAGACATGACGCAGATGTGTAATGCTGATGACATTTGATAAGAGAAAAAAGCAAGATACACAACATTCTCACAAACAGCTATATACGGATAATACATTAGATTGTCTATAAATAAACTACATGTGTCCACACTTGATTAATTCAAATTCCCATATTAGGCTACTTGAATTTGCGCCCAAATTAAAATCTAATCTAATTCGATCATAATCATTGATAAATCAATCCCAAATCAGTTTGCCTACGTTATAAGATCATTACGTTATAGTAAGTCATCAGCTAGGTAAAAGAACAATTGGGGAAACAAACGTCCGTGTCCGTAAATCGTGGTTATGATATCAAGAGCACCTTTGGGATTTCTGAACGAGATAATATCCGCCGTGAGAAGAGTGATGACAACATCTTTCCTTACTTGAATTGTAGTTTTGGTAGCCACAGCAGGAGGAACCCTTAGATTTCAACAGCAGGTTGTAGCCACAACAGATATGAGTAGAGGAATTGTAGTTGACCGTTCCACAGCATGATGTACCTTTACCCTTGTATCTTATATTTCCATTGCAGCACACGTAACTTCGTGTGTTGTAGATGTATGACGAACAACAGCCTGTGTTGGATGAATACGAGCGTGATCGAATGTTGTTGTTGCAGCAAACCTGGGAGGAAGATCGATATAAAGAGGAACCACAGCAATAATAACCCGAAGATGCACGAAGTATCTTCCCATTGCAACAACGCTGAGACCTCGAGTTGTAGTTGTGGCTTCTGCAGCAACTTGTGCGTCCGCCGGATTTGCTAAGTATATTACCAGAACAGCAAATATAGGATCCGCTGTTGTAGGGAAATGAACCACAGCAACTGTTGCGATTTGACTTCGGATATAGGTTTCCGTTACAGCAAATGTGAGTATTTGAGTCGTAATTTTGAGCACCGCAACATGACGTTCCAAGAGATTTTGCATAGACTTTTCCACTGCAACAAACGGAGGTGCTCGAGCTGATTGGAACTCCGTAAGAGTATGGACTACTGTATAGTCCCCAACTTACACAGCAGTGAGATCCAAAGGATTTGGGATAGACATGATATCCACAGCATATGTATTGAGATGGATTATAATTAATAGATCCACAGCAAGTCGTTCCTGTTGATTTTGACAAAACGTTTCCGTTACAGCAAATGTATCTGGAGGGGTTATAATTATAGGAGCCACAGCAATGCGTACCAGACGATTTCGATAAAATAACGTTGTTGCAACATACTTTGCTTGACGAGTGATAGTTCATTGAGCCACAACATGAAGCACCGCTGCTCTTTGACAAAACTCGGCCAGAACAACATACTTGTTTGCTTGTCTTATAGCTGTAACTTCCGCAACACGAAACACCTTTCCCACCAGAATTGATCTTGCTGTTACAGCAAACATGCACATTTGGACGATATGCTCTTGAAGCACAGCATGAAGTACCATGGACTTTCGAAATAATTCTACCGTTGCAGCATATGTGGCTCCTACTGTTGTAGTTGAGTGATCTACAACAGGATGATCCACGCCACTTATACAGTATTCGGCCAGAGCAACACACAGACAAAGAAGGGTTGTAAATTCGGTTACCACAACAGTTAGATCCGATTTTCTTGCTATAAATTTTGCCATTACAACACACATGAGAGTTACTGTTATATGACTGAGATCCACAGCAACCACCGCCAGGCTGTTTTGATTGAATCTTTCCTCTGCAGCAGACGTAAGAAAAACTTTTGAAATTTCTTGAGCCACAACATTGATCACCGGATGATTTTGCTAAAATATTACCATTGCAGCAAACCGCACTTATTGGATTATAGTTGAGTGTTCCACAACACGCAGTGCCGGAGCTTTTGCTGAGTACTTTGTTGTTGCAGCAGACTTGTGAAGGTGGATAGTAGTGGGTATTTCCACAACAACGATGAATTGTGCTGGATAGGATAACGCCACTGCAACATTTGTAGCTCACTGGGTCGTAAACTTCAGAGTGACAGCAACGATAGTTCGGAGGTACATTAGTGTGAAGCTTTCCACTGCAACATACAGCTTTATAAGGATCATAATTAACAGCACCACAACAAGCGAAACCGTTGGCGTTATCAAATATTTTCCCTTCACAACAAACGTATTGACTAGGATCGTAATTTTTGTCACCACAACAGCTCGAGCCATATTGGAGAGCATAGACATTACGCGCACAGCAGATTTGGGACTTGGGATCGTAGGAACGAGAGCCACATGTGAGTGAGTGCGATGGGGCGATATACGCTAAAAAACAAGAAATTGTGTGGCGGTAAACGAAGAGAAAAAGATTGCATCCGGTGCTGCGAGTATGATGCATCATGCAAGAGTTAGATATTGTGTAATTATAGCTTGTTTATCTGGGGCCCATCGTGCAAAGGCAGCCTTGCCCCAGTAAACGTTAACCAAAAAATCCAAGGAAATTTTCCCAAGAGTTAATTTGTATACTAAATGAATATTCTTGTGTTTTAAATCAACAATTTTGACAAATTCTATCGCGAAATTAGATTGGGCGCGTCCGTTTGTCCGTCACCTTTTGTATGTTTCCGGTGTTGTACGTTGGCTTAAAGTCGGATCAACACATAACTTGAACTCATATTCTGCCCAAATAATTCTGCAAAGCAAGCTTTTTGACATGTATTTAGTGAGAAAAAAGGACAAGAAACTTTATCACTAAGTTGTCTCATAACAGGGCCGGCACTAGAACGTCAAATGGGGGGGGGGGGGTGTATGTTCATACATTCGTGTTGTGCTGCTGTAAACAAGTAAATGTTTCTCGTTTGTGACTGGTCAAATTCAGTGCAAATCCCAAACAGGAGTGAAAAAATCTGTGACAACAGTGCGAAAATGTGTAGCAGCAAAAGAACCAATCAAGTTTGAGATTGCAAAACAGGCATACAAAATTTCTTAACAAAACAAACAAACATGGCGGGTGAAATTTGAGAGCAATTGCTGTCGAATTTGGCTGGGTTTTCAACGAATATAAATCATAAATGGAGTAATTTAAAAAAAATATCTCAAGATTGAGAAGTTCCAGCTACTTTACACTTATTTATGAAGACGTTATGGGCATAAATTTAAAGTTTCTACAGAAGGAAGTGAAGGGGAGCGATCGCGATGTAAGTACACAGTTGTATTCCGTGCATTATATATTGTCTCGTACATTTCCTTTATATTGTTAACAATTAATAGCATGTCATAGTTTCTTGTGCCATTTGGAAATAACATGCACTCGTGTGTTTTCAATCACGCCAAATTGCACTCGCCCTGTGGTACAATTTTGACGTCATTGAAAAGCTCACTCGTGCGTGTTATTTCCAAATTGCGCTCGACATCATGCTGCTATCCTGTTTCGTTTTCGACTCTGTTTGATATATAACTAATTGCATTAAGGTTGTGCTATGATGTAAAGGCGAAGCGGAAAAAGTACGACGGGTTATGTTCAGCAGGAGAGTTGCTTAAATTAATTCTATCATATTCCCATACAAATCACGTGTATTAACATCATTAGCCATTCTGGTCACGGTTTTCCACATGCGAGAATTTTATTTCATTAATAATACCCATCGTACTTTTCGCGCTTGGATTTTACCTTTTAGCTTTATCATTGGACAACCCCAATGTGTTTACTCCGCCTGCCGAGAAGAAAATGGGCACTGGGTGCATTTTGATCTTTTCTTCTACTGCTCAGGAGACGTCAAAAGCTAGTAATTAGCACCCAAAGGGCTACGCCAGTCAATAACGTCTTCTTCGGAAAAAAGTAGGATTGATCCATGTGTAGAAATTTAATAAAGTGGAAACACAGCAAGAAACGACGGAAACGCGTTCTCAAACTTCACCGCGATTTTCATCACTTCTCACTAAAGTTTGGCGGGGAAATTTGTCGTTATAAAACATTTTGCATTAGAGTGATTGCACGTGGACTCTTTTTGCGGTTTAGTTGTTGTAGTATACATATTAAAATGTATGTTTTTTTGACATATGTCCCTAGGATCGAAATTGAGTTTAAACGCCGTGTTTAGATTGGCTCACACAGCTTGAGCCAACGGTATCACCCATAAGCAGCTGCCCACCGAGAAAATTTTTTAAACAAAACAGAAAATTTGAGCGAGGCGAATTTATAAGTCCGTCACGCCCTACGGTCGAAAAATTAACAAATTCTACTGGGCATCTCATTAGACATATTTATTACTGCATTTTTACTAAAAAGTTTCGCACCACGGATATGGCACTCATCAGATAAAATAGCTCAATAACTATTTTCGTTGAAATTCGCAATATTTATGTACCAGTTTGTTTGAGACTTTTTAATCTTACTTACAGAAAGAGCAAAGCAATGAATGAAGTACTTGATAAACGACGCGGAAATGTTAACAACATTACAATAAAACGCTATGGGCTAAAATTAGACAATCTCCATGCATTCGCATAACATTCATTAAAACGTTACACACAAGTCAATGCTTTGATTGACGAAAACAAAACAAAGATTTTAAATATCAGTTGTTCGTTTAACACAATGGGCAAAAAAAAACAACGGTAACTCAATTACTTTAATTAATAAGAATAAGAATTAGAAAATACGGAGAGTTATTCCTCTCATTGCTAGTTTACAAATGCAGGCCTGCTTTGGGATACTAACTCGCCTTAAGTAGCAGTGAGATCAGCCGAGCTTTAGTCTTTGCGAGATAGGATGATTTTAGAGGAAAAAAACCCTGCTGCTGACCCTTGCAGGACAAACATCGTAAAGCAAAGACCCTGGTAGGAACTGGTCACGTCACGAAGATTTTACCTGGCAAATTATGGACTTTCAGTGAAGGGTGGTAGAGTAGTGCGCCTGTTACGCTTGGGTAATTGTAATTTGTTGTCATAATTTTGTGCGACAAAATTTAAATTTGTAACAAGAAATTATGACACAATTCGTTACTGCGTTGACACTATACTAAATAATGAGTGTTGCGTTACACTTAAGCGAGAAGTTGGATCGGATTTCCGTTGGCACAACGGTTACCAAGAAAAGCTCGTTCCGCTTTGAAACACAGCCTACATGTAAAAACTTCGTACACTGACTGATCGGGCAAAGGATGCTGCTTGTTGATTTCATTAGTAATGTAAACATAAAGTGTATTTACAATGTGCGTTAAGTAGAAATGTGGAGGAATTGCTATAATATGATGAAGCCCCAGCATAGTTAATAGAGCTAGATGATTTGGAAACTCATTAGAACTGCAATATAAGTCTTTATCTACGTTTTTGCTCTGGTTTATGCAGGAATGAGGTCCTTCATCGTCACGTGCGTATTGTATTTTCACCTAACTAACCAATAGCAACGTTTTAGGAAAGTTAGCCATCCGCTACTTGAACAATAGGGTAACTTAAGAATTCCTATTGGTGGATTTGGTGAAAACACAATACACATGTGACGATGAAGAACCATATTTTTGAATAAACTTTGACCAATATAGATAATGAGATATATTGTTATTCTGATGAGTTTCCAAACAATCTACTCTATTAACTATGGTCCCAGTTATGCTACCACCCGCCAACTGTGCGTTGTAAACATGCTTTTGACTGTTAGAGTCGTTTAAATAATTATGTTTAAATATGTTATATGCATCTCCCCCCAAATCTGTGTTCTGCCTCCAACTGGAGAAAAACACGCGATCGATTTTGACCAATCGCATGCATTCAGCTACGCCTAGTGTTTTACACGCTTCTCTCGTATTCTCTCAACATTTCCCGCGTGAATAACACACCATAAATGCGCAGGACTCCTTTTCAACTACTTTATTAAAATATAATGTTCGTTCATTCTATCTCTGCACAACTGTAGATCTCAATTGAAAAATTCAAATGTTTTGCAGTGTCTGAATCTTAAAAATCCTATTTTACCAGCTAGATGCTTTTTCGCAAGCAGAATTATGTTGATTTTTAAAAACATTTACATGGAATAAAGTATGCAAATTTCCAGTTAAGAAGACGTTCGTTCTTATTAATTTGCATAAAATTGTGCCGGATTACTAAATCTTTACATTTCTATCTCTACAAAATGTCATTCATCTTGTCAGTTTTCCTCGTTAAATAAGTAAATATAGTGACTTCACAATCGTGAAAGCGATGCCAAATTACATATGTATATGTTTTGTTCATACATAAGTGGCTATTAAAAATACATGTACAGTATGTTCTGTAACTAGACGTTTTGTATGTTTCACTTTAGTAAAAACCGATAGCTGATGCACAGTAACTGTGGTTAAACGACACGCATCTCTCAGGTGTAAAGCTACTGTAAGAGAAGGCTGCTTTAAATAGTCAAAGGGCAAAAGGTGGGCATGCTAATGCAGCAAAACACTGGATTGTAAAACAATACATTGTAAAACAATAGTAAAATTGTAAAACAATAGCTTTGCATAAAGCAGCCTGTTTCGCATGCGCGTCCTTGTAATTATAGAGTTTAGATTAAAGAATTTCAGCAAAATATTATTCTATATCTAAACAACGTAGAATTCATAATATTATTTGATCGTTCTAAAACCTACTTCACCAAGAATCTATGCAATGGAGCAATTTTGCAACCGACAGTGAGATTATGAGTGACAGTTTGAAGAGGAAAGCAAAGAATCCGCATCATTTTTTTCAGGTGTCTCAGCAATTCCCCTGGAAACCAAAAACATAACATACATATGAGATATATCTGTCTACTGTCGTCGTCGTATTACAACAAAACAGGAACTCTTATTCGTATCTGTAGTATGGGCAAACGTGAACGCTATGATGATGTTTTTACGACCATTTTTTCTTAACAAGATCCATTTTCAAAATGTTGAAGGCACATAGGATTCATTGAGTAAATCGTATTTCACATTATTAATCAATGTCAATAAACTGTATGTACTGTCAACATTAGGGTACTCATTAACAAATTAGGGTACTGATTAACAATTGAACGTTGAAATGAATTTCTGGTACGTTTTTACAGGGAGATGAAAAATGTTTTTGAGAATCTAGAGCATTTTGTTCTAAACATGAACAGCGGCGTAAACAGGGGTGGATCGAGACTGATGCTAAAAAGCTTAGAATTTTGAAGAAAATTAGTATGCTAATTATAAATAAATAACACTTATGTTAAAGCATATCAATAATAGCATTTTGACTGTAAATGACACAAGAACGCAGTTCTTCCATATTATTTCAAAATGAAATAAATAGTAAAACCATATTTCTAGAATTAACTCGAAAGTCGTATTAACAGACGCGAATGCCGTCCAAAAAACGAGTTCCTGAACTTATACGATACCTTGTCAGCGTACAAATCTCGCGATTGCATTTCGCCAAATATGTCGGCAATTTGTTGGAACTTGGAGGTGCTCCATTGCGCTGCTACAGCTCAGTGGAAGCAAATTGTTTACGTCACGTTGGGAAAGAGTGCATCCATAGATATAGTAAGTCTAGATTGCTGACTCATAGTATAATTACTATTGCGTAGGCGTGACCTGTATGATAAATGCAAGATGGCGCGGGAACCGGGCAAAAAACTATAAGACTCTTCAGGGAAATCCATGTTTTTCGCGATTTAAAACGTCTCGTTGCTTGGAATCGCTTCGAATCAACATTTTACCCCAACAACTAGTTATTGCGGAAGTTTTGAGCACAATTTGTATAATTTCTGTTGAATTCCCCGTGAAAATCTCGCTCGTGAAATGTGTTGTGAATTGGTCACTTGGTCAGTTCGAGACATTTGTGGTCCAAAATATGTATTTTTGACCGGCTTTGGCCTCTTGGGTGTTATTGTGACCTACAGCTATCCTAAATCAAACATTTACAAAACGATGGAGCAAGATGTTGGCGTACAAATCGATTATTCGCTTAATTTGTGTGGTGCGTGATTTTCATTTACAATCATGTATACTGTAATGCAGTGTCCCAGTGTGTCGATGAACCTATGGAGCAAGATGATATATTTTTTGACGTTGCCAATTTGAAAATCACTTTAACGGTATTTGTGTTCACTTCATACAATGTCTTTCACGCTTAATTAGGTTAAATTTGTGTTGAGTGTGTGCAAACTACCCGGACTGAAAAGTTTTATTTTGCGCATAAAAGATCCTTTTCACCAGAGAATTTTGCGCAGAAATGTAGAAAACTTCTAGAGTCTAATCAGGTGGTCTGAGTTCAGTTTAGTTGATGACCCTCAGACTCAGTAAATAAATTTATCATCATCAATTTATCATTATGAATATTGAGCACAGTTGGCAGGTTAGCCTAGATTTTCTGATGATTTGTGCAGATTTCTTCATGAATTATTAATGATTTTATAATCACGACTAATTGTTCATTGGAATATAGCAAATGGGCATTAGAATATGGCTTTACCATACTTAGTCCGGGAGGCAGAGGGAATTTTACTTACTTTCTCGAGGGACTAATTCTATTGTTGATAATATTGTAGTTTAGATGTTCTTTAATATGAATTCGAATGTTGTTTCGGCAGATTTTTCTTGAGTAATGTGTTAAACATGGTTTTCTCCTTGACTTCAATCTTGAATCCAGGTGGCCATTTAAATGTCTTATATTTAATTTTTTACGAGCTTTCTGTTGATGCAAGTTACTTTTTCTAAAATTGAACTTGAAATATCACCTTTTTTGACAGTAATACAGTTTTATAGTAATATCGTAGAAAAACGTGTTGGCAAGAGCCCACAAGAAATTTCAACGCGGCCAACATTCAGAAATATACTTACTAAGTTTAAAGGGACAAGATAAAACCAAAATGGAATTGTCTCTCGATATCGTAAGTATATCGGCCTCTATCTGCCGGACTATTAACGTTCTTTAAGCATCACCACGGCAGAAAAAAGGAAGAATAATCATCTTCAGACATCCCCACAGATGAAAGGAAGATGCTGATATAATTTTCTTTTCTATACATCATCAGGCAGGAACTTGAAAGGTGGACTTTAGACATCGCCACATTAGGAAATGTAAGGAACTTTTCATTTAGGTTACGGTAGCAGAAAGGAGGAACTGATCAACATATAATTTTCTAGTTGATACATCACCACGGCAGAAAGGGGGAGGGACTGTTCATAGACTTTCTTGAGGATAAAAAAATTGAGGATACCATATTTTAATTGCACCAGGCGGTGCCCCCCCCCCACCTCGCCTTATGACCGGTCACATATGAGCATAGGCATGACTGCGTGACATATTTGCACTTCACAGTTGTTTGAGCCATTCAAAAATTTTTTAATTTTTTAAAACAACAGAAAGATAAATGAATTATATGTATTTCATGAATCAGAATAACTATAAATTATATCAAATGTTTTGAGCATTAACGCTATGACTACCCATGCGAAAGCTTGAATGTTTTGCGTATTAATGTGCATACATGAAGCTACCACGTGACCCGCTGATCGAAAATGTCGTGGGCTCGTTTCTTGTACTAAAATTAGAAACAAAATGGCACCGTTTCGAATGTTTTGAAGTCAAGCAGAAAACCATGTTTAACACATTACTGAAGAAAAATCTGCCGAAACAACATTCTAATTCGTATTTAGGGACATCTGAACTACTATATTATCAACAATAGAATTAGTCCCTCGAGAAAGTAAGTGTGCATACATTTTTGACCCTCTGCCTCCCTGACTAACTCGCATGTTTGCAGACTTTGCTCCAATGTTGCACAAGCTAGCAAGCAGGTGCATGTTGCATTCTATGTACAGTGTATGCAAAAGTATGCCAAAGTTTACCATTATGTTAATTTTAAAGTAAACATATAGTTTAAATTCAAATAAAAAAATTTCGGTCATTAAACTGTGGACTGTTCAGTTAATTCTACCCACATTTCACACACGATTCACACGAACGAAACTAGCAGCTGTAGCACCAGTTTTCGATTATATTTTGGTAATGCATATTACATAATTTAGACAATATTTACTTGATAACCTATCCTATATAACCTATACGGTATTTACTTGATAACTTATCCTATATAACCTATAGTATTTGATTAAAGATGATGTAAAATCGGTTCTTTATGCACTCTGTTCTCTGTACACGCATAACAACATTCCAATGAACAGGAACGGTTCGTTGGAATTTTAATGTACTCTGCATAATGAAGCATGCTCTATTGTCAATATTATATAAACGATGAATGTTTGCGAGTGCAGTGGCAAGAATATTTTCATGACAGAGTTGCAAAAGGCGTTCAACCTTCCTCCGAGCAAAATTTTCAAGGTTTGCAAGCCTTCTACAAAATGTTGTAAAGTTGGGCTTTCCAAACTGAAGATCAGAATGAATCTTGAGAATGAAACACTAGTTTTTTTTCAAGAAGAAGGCATGATTTCTGGAACAGATCATCATCTATTATTTTTTTATGTAATTAGTGTTTAGGATACACTATGTAGTGTGTTGACATGAAACCTTCCTCATTGACTGCCCATTTTTGCAAACCTTCCTCACGGGTGATACCCGCACACCCGTGGCTTTTTTGCAACTCTGTTTCATGAGGTGGAAGATTGATTGTTCCATTCAACGAGGCGATAGTCGAGTATACGCCGAGTTTTTCGATATCATATTTTACAAAGTATTTCTTGCATGTTAAAATTTTTATTTGAGCGAGTCGAGCTCGTTGAGTGAATGCACCTTTATTAGCAATGTAATGGTCCAACATAATGACGCGAGTTCTTTGACACTCTTGACCGACAAATCGTTTCTTAAATTTTGCCATCTTGTGTAGTGATCACTCAAACTGACCCTTGTCGGATTTCTTTGCTTGCCATAGCGCTTGCTGCTTGCGGCCTTGTCTTTAACAAATTCACCTCTTATTGGATATTATCTGGACCGACTTTTATTAAAGAGTATTCAGTATTCTACACTATCTCTGATCCTTTATTAACACCACCCCTTTACTTTGCGCAAATGCGACAAACTAATGAAGTTTTTTAAGTCTCTTCCGACTAAATCCCATTTTCCGACAAAATCAC
Organism: Muricea muricata; assembly: GCA_963855995.1. Classification (NCBI taxonomy): domain Eukaryota; kingdom Metazoa; phylum Cnidaria; class Anthozoa; order Malacalcyonacea; family Plexauridae; genus Muricea; species Muricea muricata. The sequence goes on along the minus strand of OY979717.1, from coordinate 36,913,098 downwards.
ATCTTCCAGCGGGTGAGTCTATTAGTTTGCATGGAAATGCTAGAGAACTTCAGTACATTAAAAAGTCATTTATTCTGTGAATCCTTAAATTTAGGGATTTTTGTTTAATTAAGATGCCGATTGACACTTACGACTCTGATTATTAGTGTATGCAATATACTGTATTACAATATGTATTTACAATAACAGTATATATGTTCATTATAAATATACAAATTTTTGTTTTTGTATAATAAGTGCATTTTGTCTTACAAGTATATTTTGCCTTACAAATTCTGCTTGGGTCACTTACATGTACAGTTTTCTTCCATTCTGTTTTTTTTTGTTTCTGTCTTTCTGTTGTCAATTTCGGCCCGAATTTGTTTTCTTAAGTCTTACAGGCTTAAGCTAATCTCATTAGCAGCTCATTGGACACATCAATTCCTCATCTCATGTAAAGACTGTTAGTCAGCTTTTGTGATGTGAAAGCGTGGCTGACCGCTTTTAGCTCGAGTAAAAAAATGCCTAGCAAGCGTCTTGTTAGTTATAACTTTGCTTTACTGTAATAAACTGCATGTAAAACTAGAGTGCGATTGATCAAAGGGACAAAGGCAAACGATTTAACTCATGTATTTTTACTAGGTATGACTACATGTTTTTAAGTGAAATACATTTAATTCCAAAGCAATTAATACGCATTGAATTGCTTTTCGTTGTTTTACCACAGGTTATTTGCTGGTTGGAAGAACAATATATACCAAGACTTGTAGTTTTTGAAGAAATGCCGTCCATTCTGTAGCCTTATCGAATTATACAAGTACAAAAATTAAATTCCGGGATTCGTGCAATTTGTGTTCACGAAAATTACCCGTGGACCATACCGGGGGCCAATATTTTCACGAACACCTTTTTTTGTTAAAGTAGCGGTTGCGCAAACGCATTCGTGGAAATATTCACTTCCCCCGTTGTGGTTCGAAGTCCACGAGGAATTTTTCTGACGATTGCGCGTGACGTTTATATTATTGAAGCTTGAACTTTCAATTTTCACCCTCGAGTTTTTACATGAAACTTTGATTAAAGTTTTCAAAATTAGCATCGGAGCTCTGGTAGTATGAATTACTATTGGGTTCTGTAATTTAAATGAGGACAAAGTGGTAATATCGGGCAAAAAAGCGGCAAGATTTCGTAATGGCGTAATTTTAGCTAATTGTCGAGGCACACAAAATCGGAGATATGAACGGCACAGTTTCCGAAGAAGACCAAACTTGGCTTAATTATTCTTTACTATCTATGATTATGAAAAAGTACAAGAATTGGATGATGCTTTGGCTGCTTTGCGATAAAAGGTAAACAAGGAGGGAAATGTGGATGAAATCGATCGTGTTGCTTTTTTTTGGGGGGGGGTTGTAAGTGAATACAATGACTTATATTTAAACAAAACAATGTGAATCCTTGTGAAATCTTCGATAACTGAAGTCAATTTAACATAGTTTCTCATACTATATTTTTTTTAGGAAATATGAAAATTCTGCCAACGATGCTAGAGATTTTATGTACAATTAGCTTCTGACCTGGCATGTTGTATGGTGATTTTCTTGGAAAATATTATAGTTTGACAATGTTTTGCTTCTAATAACCACCCCTATAAGCAAACCTTCCTAAACACTATAGACAATTCAGTAAAGCTGTTGCTTTAATTTTTCGGAAGTTAGCGCTATGTCGACACTGCCGTTTTAAGGTAGGGTCAAATTTTGACTTTTGAGCACTTTCGTCCCGGATTCGGGTTTCGGCATATATGCCATATAAACCGCCATAATCATTTTAGCCTAAAGCAGTTGAGATCAACACTACTAAATGAAACGCATACAAAACCCTCAAAATTGGAGTAACTTGCATTATTTACTCTAGAAATGGAGTAATTTGACTCAAAAGTGAAAGTAAATTGCTTAGTCTCACCAAATGAGTACAACTATATTGATATACATGCTCACATCGCGAGTAAAAATATTCTAACCATTGCTCGGTCAAAAACAATTTAATTCAAAGGTAAATTGAGTAAGCAGAATCAGTATAGTAATCAGTATGTAACTGCGTCTTCGTTTTATTTGCTCAGAATTTGAATAAAAAGCAATCCATTTTTCGTTAAAAAGAAGCGAATCAACGTGGGTACATCTGGACAGATTTGACTAAATTTGCTCGATGTTGAAATCAGACTTATTATCAGAAATTTCCAAGGTCCTAGCTATTTGCCAAAGAATTTACCTTTCGTGTTTTTTTTTCAGATACAGCAACTAACCAATTCGAACACCCATGACCCATTGTTTTGCGCAAATGTAAATTGCCCTTCAGTATGTCCATTAGTGTATACCAAGTGGACTAATCTAGTTCTACAAAGATTTATCATTTTTAATTTATAGTAAATTATACATGTATAGAGAGTGAGTAAAAAACTGATACATTTTATACCCAAATTAATTAGCGGCGAACTTTCAGCTAAAATTAGACAATGCCTATCTGTGCTCACTGTGAGCTGCCATAACTTGTAACAAAAAAAATTTATAGGTGGCCAAAAATCTAAGCGGGATACAATTTGAATTGAGTTATAATTATCTTATTCTATTCACCGTAATTTTCAAGCTTCGCGTTCATTTAACGGGCTATAGCCGATTCGTATTTTTGTCCATATTTTCATTCCTTACCTCCCACCAAAGATAGAAAGAAGAGCACTTTTAGCAACATGACTGATCAATGGATTTTCGAAAGTGCGGCCAAGGCAAAACTGAACACTTGAGCTTCCTCAGTCTTTCTGTAACGAATCCAGCTCAAACATCGTAATAAATACTCTTCCATTTTGGTGCTGGAAGGTCGTTGCTGTAGGAAAGTGCTGAAGCTTGTATCAACACATGCAATTTAAGCCAAGATCATTGACAGTTCTTAGACAGGACAATAGGAATTTGGAATCCAAATGTATGCGGTTTTAAGTTGATCTCACGACATGTTTACACAGAATGCTACTAGATATATTACCTGCAGAATCAACAGTCAGCTGCACAATTGCTTCACATAACTGTTAAATAGCTAAGTCACATCTGAATTTTAACTGAACGAAATTACTTATGTGTAAAATTACGAGTGACCATAGAATTTTATCCAGGCGAAAATATCCGAAAAAGACCTGTAGATATTGAAATAAACGTCCCAAAATACTGTCAAATGAAAAATTAAGATTTTTACCACTTGAAGAGAGATTTGTTCAACGCTTTCTGAATCTTCGTGTGCATCTTCTTGAGATTTTCAAAAACGGCAAGCGCTCATCTCAACCGCTCAAAAGTGTACCAATTTCTGAAAATAGTCATCATTTTTCTTCCTAATGAACCAGAAAAAAACTAAAACACTTGCTTCTTGCCAGTTTCAGTAGTAATAATGATGATGATCATGATGATGAAATGTAAAACAGGGGAAATTTTCAGTCAAAGCAGAGCATATCGTGTACCAAATATACAGTGTAATGTTGGAAGTGATTCGACAAAGGCGAGTGAAGTAAAATCGTGTAGACTATACGATTTTCTCGGCTGCTATTGTATATGATTTTTACATAAACTTTTCGTATGATCCGCTCAGGATATCACCAGTTTTGACCTAAAATGTCGCCTTTTTATAGTTTACTCGAGATGACTTAACATCGCGTGTTCGCGTTTGTCTGATCACTTCAAATATTGTACTGTACATCCTGCACATGATATGGTCCTTTTCATTTAAGTATTTCAAGTCTAGCGACGTGCATAATCAAGCAGCTTCACAACCACCAGGGCCAAATGATAAATAAGTTTTGAATAACGAATAATTCATAAAGATAAGCCTAATGATATACCAGCTTTGTGAGACCGTAACAGCTAATATCAATATTGGTATTAAACCTCGAGTAACATTGTTTAACAATGCATGCGTCATGGTTTCTTTTACTATCAATCCTGTTAGGAAAAAGTGAAGCATGCTTTAATTACTCGTTTATAGTTTTAAAACAACAGTAAGAGGTGCACCGGGCAATGCAGTTGAAAAGTGAGTATTTAATGCTGGCTGCAATGCAAATGCAGCTGTAATGAAATTCGCGGCTAATTTGAATTTGAAAGGGCATCAGTTTTTTCTTACTCACCTGTACAGGAAATAAACAGTATGGCTACGCAGCAGTGCAACATGACCCCTTATTTTTATGCAATTGACTGGCCATAATAATAGCGGAAGATCCAGTTCAGCGCTTCTATTGGCCAAAAAGGCAATTGTCTGACCAGAACCTGCATAATGAACGTGCGTAATGTGACCTATGCAGGGACAAACTTCAAAGGTTTTTACTCCAGTGGCCCTATTACTCTTGCATTAGCATCTTAATATGGGCCGAAGTGGGTACAGATCAAACCCATATAGCAATCGCGATTAGGGGTAAAATTATCTCAATCAACTGAACTGTAACCTTGAACACACGCATTATGTATAAACGTATGAAACCCTTCTCCCCTTACCGTTAAATTCAGTTTCTGTCACTATTCTAATAAATTAGAATAAACAAAGCATGCAACACGAAACAAAACATCAGCACCTTCACGAATCTCTCAAGCAATGATGGATACGATTTGCAGTATGAAATTTACAACCTGGCGTTTCTGATTATATCAGCATGCTTAAAAATTTTAGATTTTGAATTTCGTCATCAGTGAATGAGCAACTAAATATCTGCATGTCATCAAAATTCTTTTCAATACGTCAAAATGACTATCGTATACGACAGATCGTATCGTGCATGTAGATGAGAGTGGCCTCCGCACGACTAATTAAATTTCTTCTTTTTCTACGGTGCAGGTTAACAGCCAAAAGAGTAATGTATATAGCTCGATTTCCAGTAAAGGTGGCTCGATAGTCTAACTCATAGCACATAATACTTCTTTCGCCATAGAATCTTTTATAGTGCGCGTGTAAAGCTTAGTTTAGGTCATTGCATAGCTCTGCTGGTTGTCTTCATAATTGGAAAAGTTTTATACTCCTACCGTTCGTATGTCCAGAGACGTTGTTATAGGTAAGGTGTGGAGTTTATGCAAATGAACTTATAATTAGAATCGAGTTCCGACAAGAAACGTGATTTCTATGTTCAGGCAAACTTTGAACAAATTATTTTTTAAATACAGCAAACAGTGCTATAGACCTGTGCAATGACCTAAAATGAAGCTCAAGCATTCATGACAAAACATTTAATCGAAGAGACATAAAATTTCTAATGAATTCTGACTATCGAGCCACCTTAAATGTTTTTAAATTGAATTAGATCATGCACACGCATAATACGCGACATTACGTTCATATCACAATCGCCTGACTGGAGCGTTTTTACTGCATTTTAAGAACCACAGGCTCTAACCGCTCTTCTATAAGTACTTACATATTATATGTAATTGAACAATGGTAATTAACAGATAGTTCATATGAAGAATCTTGCACATCGAACAATATTTTAAACTAAAACTGCTTACAGATAAATTGATCATGGAAATTAATTGATGCTGTTCGTTTTCAACGATCCAACGAATTGAAATAAATTTACCAAGGTCCAATAAGCATTGTGTTCAGTTCTGTTGTTTTTGAACATCATTAATGAAATATTAGGCAATGTTTGCTGGTTGCTAAGGGGACTGCTGAGACCGATCTGAAAAAAAATGTTTGCAATTTACCTCAACTTTACATTTCTCTTTTATATGTCAATCACATTCTACCCGCGTTGAACATCACTATATCCATTGAAACAACATTTAACTTTACAGATACCAAGGTGATGCCGGGTAATACCATGGCACAGTATACGGAATAAACAGCAGAGCAACTCAATTGCAGTTTGTGTGTCCACGCATATCGCATTACGCATCTCATTAACATTATGCCAGCCAGTCAATTGCATTTTCTGGCCAATAAGAACGCTGAACTGGCTGGTGGCAGCGAGTAACTGCATAATGATAGGGCACCGTGTTGCACTGCCGAGTGGCCCTACTGTCCATTTCCAATACTTTGACCATGATGATACGAACATTTTCTAGAGTACGTATCCATCATGCAGACTATAGCTTTAATTATTTTACGTTGCTTCAAAAGCTCACAGAGTATCTAAACCGCTGGCATGTTGGTTCGCGTTTCTTGTTTTATTCAAGTTATGGCAATTAAAAAATTAGTTGCATTAAATCTCATTAAATTAAGTCAGAACATTTATTCCTCGTTGCAACAAAAATGGAGCAAAAACGTGACTGTACACACTATATGCATCCTACGGTTTGGTTTGCCCTCTTAATTGCATGTTGGTCATCGGGAGAAAATTATGCAACAAGATAAATAGCTCTGTTCATATGTTTGCTAAGCTAAATTACGTATGCGCGAAAATATTCATATTCGTAATTATAACTTCGTACTCGCACAAACATTTTTTAGTCATTAGCGACCGGGTCTGCGATATATATGGTATGCATGTACATTTTTCTTTGAAATGTCAGTCATATTCTTCCCTTTTTAAGATCACTATGAATTGAGACAACACTGAATTTCACCAATAGCAAAAGTGATGTAGGGTAACGTCATAATTGTACGTCGAACATCTTCTGTAGCACGTATCTATCGCGTAGGCCACACCTACAATTCACCTTGGTGCAGAATCTCTTAAAAAATCATGGCAGCTCGATGTTTTTGTCATCCCACTTGGGAAAAAAATAGTTGCATGTATTTCATACCAACAACGTGGACATGAACGAGTAATCACAACTAGTTTTAGAAGTGTTATACCGCTTTTAGACTTTGTCATTAAGGTAATCAACGGCAAGAATTGTTATTATTATTATTATTATTAAAAATACACACATTAAGTAGCTTAGACAGCTAAATTGTTATGTGATTTACATGAAAAAGAGAGACGAAATCAATTATATGTATATAAGTACAATTACAGAGTTTTTGTAAAACTACAATCTATATTAAAAATAATTAATTAAAAGTGCCCCAGAATACCAAAGCCATAGTAGTTCAATAGTTAAAATATTTGAAATCCAAGAAAAAACCATTAATTATTGTCAAAAGCCATATTGTATTTGCGGATCGCATATACTAAAGGACTATTGTTAAAACGTTCTGTTTTGCATTTAAAATTATAAAATTTATTTTCATTAAGTCTCGTGTGTTTCTCCCGTACCAGACCGACAATAGGTGGCAGAAGATCGTTTAGTTTGTGGGTTGGCTGTTTCATGTCTTTTATTAAATTTACACACATTATATCTCTTCTGTATTCTAGAGTGTGCAAACCACATTCAGTTAATGCCTGTTTGTAAGTCTTTCTTGGACATATTATTTTCATAGCGCGCCTTTGAATTCTCTCTATATCTTTAGACTGTTCCTGTGTCAGGCCACCATGCCAAATTTGAGCTCCAAATTCCACAATTGATCTGATAGCCGAGATATAAAATATCTTTAAGTTTTCTCGTGGAGCATTGTACCCTTTAAGAGTTTTTAAAAAATATAACCGCTTAGCTGCCTTCTTTACAACGTATTCCGTGTTTGATTTCCACTTGAGGTCATCATCTATCCATAAACCAAGTAATTTATAAGAGCTAACTCTTTCAAGGACACAGTCATTTATTTTCATTGCAGGAATAACTGTTCTATCTTTTCGAAAGTCAATGATCATTTCTTTACATTTTTTTGCGTTTAATACCATTTTCTCGTTTTCCGCAAAGGTTTTTACTGACTCAATTTTCTTGGGTATGTTCCCAATTTCCATTCCAGAAACGTGATAATGAACATCTAACGCCTCCCAACTCGTGGTATCGTCCATGAAGAGAATCGTATCACCATCCACAACAACATCCTCGTTTCCAACAACTTGTTCTATAACACTAGGTAGCATATTAATTTTAATTACAAAGGCAATTGGTCCCAATTTACTGCCCTGTGGGACAATTGTGTGCTATAATACGACAATGACGTATCGAAATCGTTGACATAAATCTAAGTTCTTGTAGATACATACTTATTTCGTTGATTTATCCATTACCAATACAAGGATTAAGAAATGACAATTAAGAAATAAGCACTCGTTAAGTCAGATCATTGTTTTACTAAAACCAAAACAATGCTCTGACTTAACGAGTGATCACTTCGCTTTTATGTTGCCCTAAAATTTGGGCCGGAAGCTGAGATTCTTGATCCTTGTATATTCATGTTGTATTTAAGAAATTTTCTTCGTTTTAGCAATAACGGTACCTGTATAACGCATTGTGTGTATTTATGTGTATCGGACGACCATGAAACGATCGGATTTATTTGTTTCCCCGGTAAATTCCTGGCGAAATACTTGTGCCATGTTGCATGCTCATAGGAAGACAAATGTTTATAGCACAATACATATAAGTGATGTGTGTATCTTGATTTACCAAATGAATTTCGTACGTGCCAAAATATTGGTATTCGTAATATTATTTCGTATTCACATGAAGATTTTTAGTCAACAGCAACCGGGTATACACGATATGTCTGCTTATTGTTGGGTAGTAAGTAAAGACAATCATGTCTGGGTTCGCAAAACAAATAATGATTAGGATAAAGTACAAGTGGTGGTTAGAAAAGTGTCCAAAATTCACGGGTCTTTAGACCAGTAAAAATTTGGCAAAATTTGCAAACCTTTTGTATGAGTACTGTTAATCCTAATCGGATGTACGAGCAACATTCAATACTTGCTTTTTTATTGTTTGAATGACAGAATTTCACTCAATTTCCCCCACTAGCAGCTTGATCCTCCAAACGCAGACATGTAAGCAAACACACTTCATAAGCATAAATCAATCAAATGCAAATGAGGCCAATTAATAAATATGATTTTATTTAAAGGTTTCTCTTAACTTTTCCTGTAGCAATTCTTTTGTGTTTGCCGCATTTCTGATTGCATTGCCAATTTCGTTCGTTGTGTAACGGATATAGAGATTACTTCATGGTTGGTGAGTGCGTACGATTTTTATTCACGAGTTGTGAAGGATCGTTAAACGAACGAGTGAGCGCAGCGAACGTGTGAGTTTAGCGATCCTTCACAACGAGTGAATAATAAAAGTCGTACAAACGAACCAACCATTAAGTAATTTGTTTATTATATGAGTATAAAGATGAGTGTATAAAGATACGGATATATCTTACTGACAAAAACAAATACTCAAGCAAAATATTAAAATGGAATTTCTTACCATTTATTGCTTTGTTTTCTTGCTGAAAATGAAACCATGAGGTTTATTTCAAGTTAATGAGGCCACGAATGTCGTCGTTATGATTTTAGGTGGTTGTTTTATCAGTGAAATTGTCTTAAATCTCTCTTTTCGGTGAGTTAAAAAAATACTTGTAAAATCAGACTCCATGTTTACACTAGCCTGCGAGCAGGTGTTGCACGTTCAGGTCAGCCAATCAGAACACTGAACGATAAATTTTAACTGGTGAAAAAACATCGTTCGTCCAATCAAAGGCCGTGAACGATGATTTTTCACCGAGTGAAATTTTATCGTTCTTGATGCCGATTGGCTATTGCTAATTTGGAACGGTTATTACGCACAGCCATATCGATAAATAAATCTTTATACTCATGTAATAAAAATAGTAATGAACTGAGCCCAAGGTGTGTAAATAGATAATTAGCCGCGGATGCAGCTGCATCGATCCGTGAGATCTTGAAATATAGCTCTCCAAATAATTAAATAAAGTACTAAGTCTGATCATTGTTCACCACTTTTGGCATGGAGGCACAATATGGGATATAAACTGTATGGCTACTCAGCAGTGCAACATGACCCCTTATTTTTATGCAATTGACTGGCCATGATAATGGCGGAAGATCCAGTTCAGCGTTTCTATCGGCCAAAAAGGCAATTGACAGGCCAGAATCTGCATAATGAACGTGCGTAATGTGACCTATGCAGGGACAAACCTCAAAGGTTTTTATTCCAGTAGCCCTATTACTCTTGCATTAGCATCTTAATATGGGCCAAAGTGGGTAAGGATCAAACCCATATAGCAATCGCGAGTAGGGGTAAAATTATCTCAATTAAAAGGCAACTACGTTTCTGGCTGTGCACAGCTGTGAGTTGTATCATGTAAAAAACCAAATTCACGGTCCTATTCTTTTAACGCTAAGCTATACTAGCCTAAAAGTATTTTTAACGAACCCAGCAACGCATACATGAAAAAGAAATGTCACAAATAGTTGGAAAATCTAGCTAACAATACCACAACATTATTAATCAAGTGAACTGTAACCTTGAACATACACATTATGTATAAACGTATGAAACCCTGCTCCCCTTACCGTAAAAAATTCAGTTTCTGTCGCTATTCTAATAAATTAAAATAAACAAAGTATCCAACATGAAACAAAGCAATAGCACCTTCACGAATTTCTCAAGCAATAATGGATACGATTCGAGGTATGAGATTTACAGCCTAACGTTTTTGATGATATCAACATGCTTAAAAGTTTCAGATTTTAAATTTCGTCATCAGTGAATGAGCAACTAAATATCTGCATATCATCAAAATTCTTTTCAATACGTCAAAATGACAATTGTATACGACGGATCGTATCGTGCTATAGATGAGAATGACCTCTATGCGACTAATTAAATTTCTTTTTTTCTTACGGTGCAGGTTAACAGCCAAAAGAGTTATGTATATAGCTCGATTTCCAGTTGAAGGTTTTTAAATTGAATTAGATCATGCACACGCATAATATGCGACATTACGATCATATTACAATCGCCTAACTGGAGCATTTTTACTGCATTTTAAGAACCCACAGGCTCTAACCGCTCTTCTATAAGTACTAACATATTACATGTAATTGAACAATGGTAATCGACAGATAGTTTATATGAAGAATCTTGCAGATTGAACAATATCTTAAGCTAAAACTGCTTACAGATAAATTGATCATGGAAATTAATTGATGCTGTTCGTTTTCAACGATCCAACGAATTGAAATAAATTTACCAAGGTCCAATAAGCATTGTGTTCAGTTCTGTTGTTTTTGAACATCATTAATGAAATATCAGGCAATGTTTGCTGGTTGCTAAGGGGACTGCTGAGACCGGTCTGAAAAAAAATGTTTGCAATTTACCTCTTCTTTACATTTTTCTTTTATATGTCAATCACATTCAACCCGCGTTGAACATCACTATATGGATTGAAGCAACATTTAACTTTACAAATATAAAGGTGATGCCGGGTAATACCATGGCACAGTATACGCAATAGACAGTAGAGCAACTCAATTGAAGTATGTGTGTCCACGCATACCGCATCTCATTACCATTATGCCAGCCAGTCAATTGCCTTTTCTGGCCAATAAGAACGCTGAACTGGCTGGTGGCAGCAAGTTAACCGCATAATGATACGACGCCATGTTGCACTGCCGATTGGCCCTACTGTCCACTTCCTATACTATGACCATGGTGATACGAGCATTTTCTAGAGAACACGTATCGATCATGCAGGCTATAGCTTTAATTATTTCACGTTGTTGCAAAAGCTCACAAAATATCTAAACCGCTGGCATGTGGGCTCGCGTTTCTTGCTTCATTCCAGTTATGGCAACTAAAAAATTAGTTGCATTAAATCTCATAATTTAGAACATTTATTCCTCGTTGCACCAAAAACGGAGCAAAAACTTGACTGTATACATTATATGCATCCTACGGTTTGGTTTGCCCTCTTAATTGCATGTTGGTCATCGAGAGAGAATTATGTAACAAGATAAATAACTCTGTTCATATGTTTGCTAAGCTAAATTACGTATGCGCCAAAATATTCATATTCGTAGATATAACTTCGTATTTGCACAAACTTTTTAGTCATTAGCGACCGGGTCTACGAATTGCTAAGACTGGTTTAAAACATGCTTGTGGATTGCCTCAAATTGACATTTCTCTTTGAAATGTCAGTCATATTCTTCCCTTTTTAAGATCACTTTGAATTGAGACAACAGTGAATTTCACAAATAGCAAAAGTGATAGTGTAGGGTAACGCCATAATTTTACGTCGAACATCTTCTGTAGCACGTATCTATCGTGTAGGCCACACCTACAATTCACCTTGGTGCAGAATCTCTTAAAAAATCATGGCAGCTCGATGTTTTTGTCATCCCACTTAGGAAAAAAGTAGTAGCATGTATTTCATAACAACGTGGACATGAACGAGTAATCACAACTAGTTTTAGAAGTGTTATACCGCTTTTACACTTTGCCATTAAGGTAATCAACGGCAAGAATTGTATGCTATAATACGACAATGACGTATCGAAATCGTTGACATAAACCTAAGTTCTTGTAGATACATACTTATTTCGTTGATTTATCCATTACCAATACAAGGATTACGGAATGACAATTAAGAAATAAATAGATATAATAAGAAATAATAACTAAAACCAAAACAATGCTCTGACTTAACGAGTGATCACTTCGCTTTTATGTTGCCCTAAAATTTGGACCGGAAGCTGAGATTCTTGAACCTTGTATATTCATGTTGTATTTAAGAAATTTTCTTCGTTTTAGCAATAACGGTACCTGTATAACACATTGCGCGTATTTATGTGTATCGGACGACCATGAAGCGATCGGATTTATTTGTTTCCGCCGTAAATTCCTGGCGAAATACTTGCGCCATGTTGCATGCTCATGGTAAGAGAAATGTTTATAGCACAATACATATAAGTGATGTGTGTATCTTGATTTACCAAATGAATTTCGTACGTGCCAAAATATTGGTATTCGTAATATTATTTCGTATTCACATGAAGATTTTTAGTCAACAGCAACCGGGTATACACGATATGTCTGCTTATTGTTGGGTAGTAAGTAAAGACAATCATGTCTGGGTTCGCAAAACAAATAATGATTAGGATAAAGTACAAGTGGTGGTTAGAAAAGTGTCCAAAATTCACGGGTCTTTAGACCAGTAAAAATTTGGCAAAATTTGCAAACCTTTTGTATGAGTACTGTTAATCCTAATCGGATGTACGAGCAACATTCAATACTTGCTTTTTTATTGTTTGAATGACAGAATTTCACTCAATTTCCCCCACTAGCAGCTTGATCCTCCAAACGCAGACATGTAAGCAAACACACTTCATAAGCATAAATCAATCAAATGCAAATGAGGCCAATTAATAAATATGATTTTATTTAAAGGTTTCTCTTAACTTTTCCTGTAGCAATTCTTTTGTGTTTGCCGCATTTCTGATTGCATTGCCAATTTCGTTCGTTGTGTAACGGATATAGAGATTACTTCATGGTTTGTGAGTGCGTACGATTTTTATTCACGAGTTGTGAAGGATCGTTAAACGAACGAGTGAGCGCAGCGAACGTGTGAGTTTAGCGATCCTTCACAACGAGTGAATAATAAAAGTCGTACAAACGAACCAACCATTAAGTAATTTGTTTATTATATGAGTATAAAGATGAGTGTATAAAGATACGGATATATCTTACTGACAAAAACAAATACTCAAGCAAAATATTAAAATGGAATTTCTTACCATTTATTGCTTTGTTTTCTTGCTGAAAATGAAACCATGAGGTTTATTTCAAGTTAATGAGGCCACGAATGTCGTCGTTATGATTTTAGGTGGTTGTTTTATCAGTGAAATTGTCTTAAATCTCTCTTTTCGGTGAGTTAAAAAAATACTTGTAAAATCAGATTCCATGTTTACACTAGCCTGCGAGCAGGTGTTGCACGTTCGGGTCAGCCAATCAGAACACTGAACGATAAATTTTCACTGGTGAAAAAACATCGTTCGTCCAATCAAAGGCCGTGAACGATGATTTTTCACCGAGTGAAATTTTATCGTTCTTGATGCCGATTGGCTATTGCTAATTTGCAACGGTTATTACGCACAGCCATATCGATAAATAAATCTCTATACTCATGTAATAAAAATAGTAATGAACTGAGCCCAAGGTGTGTAAATAGATAATTAGCCGCGGATGCAGCTGCATCGATCCGTGAGATCTTGAAATATAGCTCTCCAAATAATTAAATAAAGTACTACGTCTGATCATTGTTCACCACTTTTGGCACGGAGGCACAATATGGGATATAAACAGTATGGCTACTCAGCAGTGCAACATGACCCCTTAGTTTTATGCAATTGACTGGCCATAACAATGGCGGAAGATCCAGTTCAGCGTTTCTATTGGCCAAAAAGGCAATTGACTGGCCAGAATCTGCATAATGAACGTGCGTAATGTGACCTATGCAGGGACAAACTTCAAAGGTTTTTACTCCAGTACGTAGCCCTATTACTCTTGCATTAGCATCATAATATGCACCGAAGTGGGTAAAGATCAAACCCATCTAGCAATCGCGATTAGGGTAAAATTATCTCAATTAAAAGGCACCTACGTTTCTGGCTGGGCACAGCTGTGAGTTGTATCACCGTCCCATTCTTTTGACGCTAAGCTATACTAGCCTAAAAGTGTTTTTAACTAACCCGGCAACGCATACATGAAAAACAAATGTCACAAATAGTTGGAAAATCTAGCTAACAATACCACATTATTAATCAAGTGAATTGTAACCTTGAACATACACATTATGTATAAACGTATGAAACCCTCCTCCCCTTACCTTAATAAATTCAGTTTCTGTCACTATTATAATAAATTAGAATAAACAAAGCATGCAACATGAAACAAATCATGACATCTTCGCGAATCTTTCAAGCAATAATGGATACGTGTGGTATAAGATTTACAGCCTGACGTTTCTGATTATGTCAGCATGCTTAAAAAATTCAGATTTTAAATTTCATCACCAGTGAATGAGCAACTAAATATCTGCATGTCATCAAAACTCTTTTCAATACGTCAAAATGATAATCGTATACGACATATCGTATCGTGCATGTAGATGAGAATGGCCTCTACACGCCAAAATAAATTTCTTCTTTTTCTACGGTGTAGGTTAACGGCTAAAAGAATAATGTATATAGCTGCATTTCCAGTTAAATGTTTTAAAATTGAATTAGATCATGCAGACGCCTAATATGCGACGAATTGCGGTCGTTTGTCGTGTCCAAGAGTAATTTTGCCAACTGTCATTTCGCTAACGTGCATGAGTATGACGCACCAAACGTGTTTTTATTGTCTTTTCTTGTAGATATTACAACTAATTGAATTTATTCATCATCATAATTATAAATATTGTCAATAAATTGTATTTTTTTATCACAACATGAATATATTCACACTTAAATCGCAAACTATTGCGATTGATTGTAATTCTATCGATACTGCAATTTTGCTGGACGCAATGTTTATAAATTTCACCCACCTTGTGACCTTGTCTCGCTGAACAAGAATGCAAGATGGCGGACAATTTAGCAGCGACGTGTCAGCAGGCCGCTGCAGCTTTACGTTCTCTATAAAATATAGCAAGTGAAGATTTAAGTAGAGTAGCTTCATCAACATCAACATGAAGTGCTGATCGATCCACGACATAAATATGTTCAGAGTTAGTTCTCCATGCATTCATATAACTTCAGGCTAATAACTTCATGCATTCATATAAATCCATGTATTTATACAACTGGAGCGTTTTTACTGCATTTTAAGAACCCACAAGCTCTAATAGCTCTTCTATAAGTACTTACATACTAGAAATACATACATGCATGCAAAAGTCCTCGCCAGATGCAACTATATTTTTGGAACATAAAGTATTCTCATGATTGTTGTCATAGCAACACGCCGACACGGCAGTTTTTAATAATGCGTTCTATATTTTTTAAATAATTGTGAAAATAATGAAAGAATTACCAGTTTTAATGACAAAACACTTAATTTTTCAAATGTCTGTGGTCCGTATGTCATCATCCGTAGTGTGAGCTTTGGCACGGTATGAAATACAATTTATTACGCTACATTATTAAAACGCTTTGATGAATATTTATAAACTAATAAATCTTTGTTTTGCAATAAAAACCATTTCAAGCCATGCATTTTTGATTATAAAATAGCAACGGTCGTATTTTTCACCTTTAAGTTATTTTCACACTTACAATAAAACTACAGTCTTGCTTTTACAAAACAAAGAAACGTAAACTTCGAAGTTAAGATGTGGAATCATTTCGGCTTCTGAATAGTCTGAATATGGCTACCTTTTATGTATGTTTCTGTTCTTGTTTCCTTCTGTTGGCGTGTTTTTTCGGCATCTTTTCCGTATTTTTGATTTATTTTTATTGTTTTTTAATGTTTTTGATTTGTTTCCCCACAGATTTCATGACATTTATTTTAAAAAATCCTCGAAATTCAATGACGTCAGCTAAAAAGTCAAACGTCCAAACCAAACCAACACATAATGGCGGACGACTTTCGCATCTCAGAATTAGTCACCCTCGCCCCGACTGCGGCTTGGGGATTACATGTAATTAACACGGATATTTTGTCCTAATAGTTCAGGATATAACCCGAAACTGGCGTAGTTGCCATATAGCAACAAATTGTTTGATCGTTGAAAGGAACAAAAAGATTTGTGTTCTGATACCAACAATTGCAGACATTAAAAATATAGCATATTTAGTTTTAAACATCATATAACAACCCAGCTAAGCATTGTATACAATGAGAACAAATCGCTACAATACTGACACATAATACAGCACCAAAACGTAGTAAGACACTCACCTTTTTATCGTTATTCGTTAAAACCTCCAAAACAGAGCTCCATCGAAGCACATGGCAGCCATATCGGAAAAGTATAGATAAAAATACTTCACGTACACAAAACAAAATCTGTTATACATCAATACCTTTGCCACATTGTCATGCTTTATTTGTTGCCATATGGCAACACTGCCTGATAAAAGGTTGATGTTCAATAACAACAGAACTGAACACGAAAGCTTATTGGACCTTAGTAAATTTATTTCAATTCATTAGATCGTTGAAGACAAACAGCATCAAGTAATTTCCATGATCAATTTATGTGTCAGAAATTTTAGTTTAAGATATTGTTCATTATTATTCATTGTACTATATTCCTGTATTCTCATTGGTTAAGAGCCCACAGATAATTATGCGTATTTCGGCGTAGACAAAATAAATCTCGTATTTGTCAAGGTTAAATTTTGAACGGTATTATTACCGACCAATCTAATGCAAATGAACTCTTTGTTTTAGCTCATTTACATTAGGTTCGGCACATGAAAAAGTTCGACGTCTGAAACACGCCCAATGCGCGTCAATGCAATGTCAGATCTACATTTACAACACCTAAGAATTATGTGTTTAGCAGGGTCCAACTAAAATATCTATGTTTATTAAGATGGCATATCATGATCGCCTCGTTTTCTATTGTTCTCATATGGAATTTATATCCCGTATTTTCCTCATCATGCAACAGGGAATATTTCGTTTTGTTTACAAAATTTCTTCGGGAAATTTAGTAGAAACAAAGTTGTGTGAAATTGACAACAAACGCAACACAAAATATCAGCAACATAAAAGAACATTGGGAAAAAAATGCGATGCAATTGCTCAATTAAATTATACAAAGAAGCTTACCGTTATTTTCATCCACCCACCTTCCGTCAATCAACGATAGCTTGCCAGTAATTTTGACCTTCTCACTGCCATGTTGTAAAAATATTGCCGTCGTAGATTCCACGACATCATGAATTTAAGCGCCAAAAAATTCTGCTGTTTCAAATATTTTACCTTGTTTTTAACAAGAGTTTTCATGAAATATCGATCTACTAGATCGTCTAGAAATGAATCAAAATAATGATCCTCAAAATTAAGGATGTGTTTTAAAAATATTGTCCATAATGTTTTATTTCATTCGTAACAATCGTCGAATTCCGTAATCCGAATGCATTCCTCTATTTCATCGCGTCAAACACGCTCATCAAACTAGATAAATCAAACGATTAATTGCCGAAGAAAAACAATATGAAAGTTTTTCTTGCAAATGCAAAAAAATCACATACAGAAATAGAAACACAATCTACCTGCACGCGCTTAGTATGAAAAATGACGATCGCGTGTGAAAAGTACTCAGAAAGAGCCTGAAAACTAGAACGAAAATCAACCAATCAGGCCAAAGTCACATTTTTTCTTCTCCATGGAAAATTCGACTCACGGCACAGCAAATTATAATGAGAAACTTGAGATGTTATAGTTAAATTAATTAAAGCGTTTCAAGTAAGCATGGTGCACGTGGAAGGTTTTTATCGAAATTGTACCGTATCTTTATTATAAGAGGATACCAGATTGATTGCTGCTCCGGCCAGAAATAGAAACTCTGTTTTGTCGACCCAGCAAACGCCTCAACAGATTCAGTCAACTCGAATTCTCGGTTGAATATGTCCAGCACGTCTACTGGACATAGGCAGAAATCATAACCACGCTTGCTAAAAATACTCGTACCAATCCCAGTTAGTACGCGCGTGCTTATGACAAAGCTAACAAAAGCGAGCGATCCAGCTCTTTTGGAAGGAATCGCGAGGCAGAAGTGCAGGCGAGAACAAGACCTGGATTGGCTGTTTGATAATAAGTCTGACCGATTCCCTCTTAATAAATTTGGGCAATCTTAAATATACAAGAAACAAAGCTGATCCTGTAGTTCTGTCATTTCTAACCGTAAAAAAGTTCAGTTAACGGTGAAGCTAAGCTGGTTTTTCTAAGTTCGCGTTGAAATACTGAACGCATATCAGTTCGTATATCAAATTAATTGCTTTAAAAAGGTTCAGACAAAATTAAAAAATAGGTACGCATAATGCGTACATGCGTCTACGTTAGGTTATGATGCACTGGTAAGAAAGTGCAGAATCAGTGACAATGATAAAAAACAATATTCAAACAAAATATATATAATTTAAACAAACAATAAAAGATACAATTATTCAAGAACAGTGAATGGCCACAATACTACGACAGTACTTTAAAAAGAAAAAGTTCAAAAATTATAAATAAAGATAACATTTACATATATATATTGAAGATGAATAAAATAATAAGTGACTGTTCTTTATGACTATATTTTGAGATGTGCTTGGTATCTGTGTTGGTAAAATGCAGACACCAGTGATATAACTTATTTTCACTAACTGATTGACTGTAGCGGTCAATTTAATACATGATTTTTCACTTTCTAGTCTGCTGGCTCGCCTATAATTTTTTAAGCTGTGTTATTTATTTTGAATTAAAGATCCCACATCATCAAAATCCTTTCTTGATTTATCAGTGGGATCAATAATTTTTTATTATATTTACTTCATGTATCACCATTAATATCTGTTATGGTACATTATGTGCTGAATGCTATGTACTAGCTTTCTGTTATACTTCAACATGACGCATAGCAACATAACTGTAACATTGGTTGTGTTCATACATGTTCATTGAATTTTAGTACTTTACATTGCTCCTTTTTTTTGGCCATTCAATAAAATAAAAAGCAACAAAACTAATTAGAATTGAAAGAAGCTCTGCTAAAAATTAAAGTGGTCAGGAACAAAAACTAAAATAAACATGAAAATACAGAACTGTTAATTATAATGAGTATTCAATGTTTTGCACGTATGGTTGAAATGTCCAATAATATGGACCAACCATACACTAAAGATATCACAGCAATTACCATCAACACAGGTGGTTTACCATACTGCAGCATCTGGAATATAGCAGTTTCATGATTGGTTTAAATTGCTTGGATCGTAACATTTTATATTTACATTGCTTTGTTACAATTAGGGTCACTACAGGTGAACTATCATGCCTGTTTCATTCTGTGGAAATGCGACAATTGCTTTTCAATTACTGTACGTCTGTACCTAGCTCATTAGCTGTCCACCTTTCTTGGCATGACATCCACATTGCTTTATGATCACTAAAGTATGTTTCTAAATTACCTGAGAAAGTTGCCACATTTACAATGTTGGTATATATATATGGTCAATAAGTGTATTGTTATCAGTTGTAGGATTGTCAATTGTCTATAGCCATTGTCTCTGACCTTGACATTTTTATAAAACTGATTGCCTTTCTAAATATTGTCACCCTTGTTTGTATAAAATGCTCCGTAAAATTTTCGATTTTAAATCAGAAACATTATCAGAAACAAAACAACTAAGAACGTATGAGAGCATACCTTTGTAAAATCCTAGAAAAGAAAGCCAAGAAACACTTTACAAACCGCCCAATATTATTCAGCACTTTCTACAAGCTACCTTCGAACGAACAAATCATGCTGCATTGCATTTGCAGCGATATCATAAACTCCATACGTCATGAGTTATAGTGTCACAACTTCGGGGCATTGTCGGTAAAATTAAAATACTTTTAAGTGGTAGCGTTTATTTTGTAGGCTCGTGACATGAATACGTCATATTTGTTGACCAAACACAGCCACCCAGTCAGAAACTTATCATTTACATTCTGTTTACATAGCGTTACGTTGCTATAGCAACGTAGACGCAAAAAACTAAAAACTGGGTAAATTAACGTACAATCTTTAAATTTTATTACATGAATTGCGCATTTGGGTCGTAAAATAGCATTCAGAAATGACATGTATTAATTTACAAAAAAATTTTTACCAATATATTCAGGGACTGCAATAAAACTAAGTCTATTCTATTCATTCCAATACACAAATACTTTACCTAGGCCTGGTACAAAAAAACTGAGCCGTTAAATACATATAGGTTATTTATCAATTAGTAGATCCGTATTGAAAAATATTTTCCCGAGGTCATAGAAGAAGCCCGAGGTCTCAAAAGCTGAGGGACGCTTCTAAGAACGATCGAAAATATTTTTCAATACAGACCGTATTGAAAACAAGTCAATTCAATTCAATTTGAGTCCCACTGATAACGATTTTTCTTTTTTTTTCAGCAACTTCTGGGCTTTGAGCTTCACTGTCAGCGAGATAAAAGTTAAACACACGGTGGGTTCTGGATTCTGTTTATGTTGCCTCATAAACATAACATCAAGCACTGATCGTTAATGGAAATATCTTGTTTCTGGGACATAATTATCGGCTGGAATCTTTAAAGAGATTTTTCTTTAGTCACTGGCCGATGTCGAGTTGAATGACCACTGAGTTGAGAGCTAACCGAAAGTTTTAAAGTTTTATATTGACTTAAAAGTAGGGAAAAGTTTTAAGATTTGAGTGAAAATAGAACAAAAAATAGGTACGCGTAGCGTACATGTGGGCAGCCGCGAAAAGATCGGCGAACTCAAAAATAAAAATCGGGGCAATGCCTTTCTTACGCCTTATAAAGCCTGTTTTCCACTTGGCGACATTGTTTGCACGATGCGAAGCGAAAACAAGAACTGGTTAAGGTTACATTATATGAAAAAATGTTGAAATTACCAATTTTGAGCTTTTTATCGATTTTTACTAATTAATTAGCGAGCTTTCGAAATATGCAAAAAAAAATTTTAAAATTTTAAAACGCAAAAGAGATATGGGCAAATGTATTAAAGTTGCTAAATATTTTGCCGCGAAAGTTGCATTTGAGATTGGCATTTTCTGTTAACACGTTCATCAAAATTATCAGAAAGAACAGTGGCAGTCAAATGACTCAACTAGCATGGCTTCAAGTTTAAGCTCGCCGTCTTCTAGCACAAGGAAGCTAAAAGCGAGTAAGCAGTCCTATTTAAATGATAGCTTTACTGCGTCAAGCGACAGTGAAACGGACTATTCCGGTTCAAGTGAGGAAATCAGCGTGACATTTACAAGTGTGATATTGCCTATGCGCCAACAAAACAAAATTTACTCGAGAACAAACATTTTATCCAAAAGGGTTTGTTTGCTTGTATTTCCGTCCTGACTATCTGCGTCCGTTGTTTCAGTCCGTCTCCTTTTATGCGCAGACGATTATGAGGTTTCCTTGCCTTGTTTGCTCTTGTGCGTTTAGCCGGCATTTTTCCAGTGTAAAAGCACTTTGCTAAAAGCACTTTGCCGCACTAGTAAAAGCATTGGTGGAAAGAACACCTTGCCAAATAGCAATTACGAAAGTTGAACCTAATTGGTTAATGATAAATGCGATTAAAGGATTAAGGAAGTAGGAGGTACAAATGCTAAGTGCCGCTAAAATACCCGCGAAATCTTTGATCGCCTCTATTTTCTAAAGAGAACTTTGCGCAGTTCTCAATACAAAGTGAGCTTTCCAGCTCGTACGTTTCAACCGATTTTGCCCAAACTTTGTCACAATATAGGGAGATAGTTAAGGAGAAAAAACGTGTTCGGAAATTTTTTGTAACGTGATATTTTTTGAGTTGTGATAGTTTTTCTCAACGCACTCTCGAACAGAAGGAACACTAAAGTTGCCTGGCTTATATCTCAGCTATACCGCAACCTGTCAAAAAATGCGAACACGTTTTTGTAACTTGATTATCAGAGATTCGGAAAATGTTAATTTGGAAGTTTCTGCGTAAATCTGGCGAAGGAGAAAACTAGTCGCGTCCAAGACTGCCGATTCTCAAAAACCACGCGACTATCGCTATAATTTTAAACTCACCTACATGGTTTTAAGACCCGTATTTCTAAAGCTATCAAGCAATATTTCTGCCAAATTTGAGAGACGTTCCGTTAAAACTGACTGAATAGTGAATGTTTTTTGTGTCAAAGGCACCTATCATATAATGTAACCTTAAAATTAACTGTTTAGCGAAAAAGAATCGCCGCGAACAATGAACCGTTCCTACTTCTCTCTCTATTCGCGTGAACAAAGTTACTAAGTGTAAAATAATATGTTAAACCGGAGATACGGCTTTGCAAAGTTATAGGTCACTCATGATGATGTATTTTATTAAGGCCAGTCGGGACATAAAGTATCGGCCATTGATAATTGCATTAACGCAATGGAAATTACGTCATATCAGCGGCGCATGTGCCGTCTATCAGACATTCAGACATCCAAGACATCCAGTATAGTAACATATAGTGGTTAGCCGCTAACCGCGCGCGGACGGCTACCCACAAAAACCAAATCAGTTCCATTTTCCCCAAAAATGTGAGATGTTTTTCGACGTCACTTGTCTCATTCCAGTTAAAATCTTAAATGCAGCATCTCAATATTATTTTCATTCATGTCTCCTATCACGTTCGTTAATCGTAATCAACATTCAAAAATCCCGAACACGCTTCCTACTCTGCCTTTTTCTTTTGCTATTTTAAAATAATACGAATCAAGCGTCCCTAAAAACCTATTGACGACCCTCTATCAGAGAGTTATGCATATAACTGTCGTACAGAAATTTGTCACGAGGTAACTCATAAAAGACCACATCTTTCCAAACAAGGTCTAAATGTTTAGCTCTGACTCGTTAGTTAGCAGAACAAATTTAATTTGTTGTTGAGCGCGATATGCGCTTTGTTTCAACTTTCCCGCAGACAACATTTCTTTTTCACGTCACGTTTGCCTCAAGTTTCTTCTGTTTTATATACCTTGATCGCGTTGAAGCCTTTTTTCAGGCCAGTGACTTGCCAAAAAAAATGTTTCTGAGAAAACTGCAGGATTAGAGACTGTTTATGTAGGGAACCCTTGTTGGCGAGAAAACATTCGGATATGTCAAATAATTTTGTCCTGTTCGTGTGTAAAAATGTTGTCAACAAGCGAGCTCTTGGTACGCAGGAAACTGATTTGCCTCAGGTCCTTTACATGCAAACGTTCACAAAGAAAATAATTTTGTTTCGTTCGTATGGATAAACAACGCATTATATTCATTTCTATATTTCATTCGTAGGGAAGTGAATTGGGCGAAGTCGCCCGTATGTACCAACGAAGGAAATTACACCCCCCCGCCCATTGGACATAGATTGTCCCACTGATCTAAATTACTGGATAAAGCTTCTGTCATACATAATTGAAGCCAATGGCGGCCATATTGGACAATCCTATATAAATTTCCATTGGTACTATTGAGGTAGTAGAAGAGGTTTTTACAGTTTTAGGTTATTGGTGGGAATGGATAAACATTGTGTCAATGAAATTTCTTTTACAAATAATTTCTGTTTCCTTTTGAACTTGCCTGTGAATAACGAACTAGGGATAGTCCAAAATGGCCGCCATGAGTTCATTATCAAGTATTTTAAACCTTCTCAAAACCATTAGAAAAGTTGTGGCAAGCTGTCTTGGCAGTTAATATGGGAAAGACATTTCCTTGATAATTTGGTCAGTTTTAATTTACACGTCGCGATTTGATTTGCAGAAATTTTGATCGATTTTAGTATATCATCTCACTATAAATATTCTGGCTTCAAAATTGGGTCACTGAATTCAAAAGGATGCTTTTTCCAGTAATTTAGATCAGTGGATTGTCCAAAGGAGACCGTATCAATCCATTATTCGCAACGTTCAAACTCGAAAGCAATAGACCGTCTCAGCCTGCATGTAATACCCATTTTGGATCATGTGATTGTTAAAATGCCAACAAAAATAAGCCATTTCAGATCACATTAACCGTAATGGGTTAATTTACATGCAAACTGAGAAGGTCTATCCTCTTGAGAGAATAATCGAACTATTTAAACTACAGAAATCACTCTTTCACAATAGCAATTACGATTGTGAAATTTGAGAAAATATTGTGCAAATAGAAATGAAATTGAAAGTACGTATTACCACCTCTAAGCGTTATTAAGGCAGCGAATAAGAAAAGAAATTTCCACTATTCACTGATATGTCGCGACAAGCAATCAACGTGGCTAATAAGATGCATGAATTTTACGACTTGAGCTAAAATTTGTCAATTTTAATAACAGATTTTCAATAAATTCTCAAGGTTAAAAAATACGATTTCAAAAGGCAATTTTTATCTGATTCGTATTTGCTCAATTTCTCTTCAAATTTTACAATAACGATGACATTCAAAAGCTACAAGAACTGTACAAGTGGATAACGGTACTCATTGGGTAGCGACGTTTTTGGACTCTTTCTGGCTACGCCAAAAATAACATGCATTTCTATACATCATAAAGGATTGTCAAATATCGTACACAGATATAGCAAAATATTATTCAACAGTCACAAATTCCGCCTTGTTTTCCGCAGCAGACATGGGGTGCAGCGGTAGTGAAGCCACGGCACAAACACTTTTCCGTTCGCACATGTTTTCTGCACCTTCCACTACACTGGCGTGTATCTAGCATCGTCACTTTATTGAAATTCTCAGAAAGTGCAGCAAGCTTTTCATTTATTTCCGTTCTAAAATCGGCCTCAATTTCGAGCATCCGCTTTTCCGTGTTCCGGACATATTTTCGCATTTTTTTTAAACTATCCTGAAGACAGACAATGCTTGCAGCTTGGTTGTCAACAATTTCACGGAGTTCTGAAATACAGTTATGCGATTGTACCAGTTCGCGCTTTACTGACAATCCACAAATACATTGATAGTTTACTTCTGATGTTCTGGTCTTTTCCAAAGTCCCTCTGACATCTTTACAGTTTTCGTTATTACTGGTAGGATTTGCTTCGTAATGAATCTCGACGCGTTCAGAACTCGTTTTACCCGGAACATATGCTGTTGCAATTGAATCTAATTCCATGGCGGCTGCGCTACTTATCCTCTTCGTCTCGGCACGTGCGAAATTCCCTATCTAATTATGACGTCATTAATATATTATTAATGTGGATGGAAGTGCCTCTCGTCTCTGTTTAATCGATTTCGGTGCAATTAAACTCAAATATAGGAGCCCAAAAATCTGTAACAACAGTGCAAAATCTGTAACTACAGTGCAAAAATTTGTAACAACAGCGCAAAAATAACTAACACTGCAAAGTTAGGTAATTGCTAAGAACCAATCAAAATGACGATAGAAAAACGGGAATGGATATACTTGACATAACAAACAAACATGGCGGATTTTGTCTGGTTTTCTTAACGAAATAGACAAATTTTAGCAAAATATCCTAGCAAAACACACTTTATTCAAAAAGTTATGGGCGTAAATTTGAATTTTTTTAAATGAAAAGTAAAGACGAGCGATCATGCACGATGTAAGCACAGCTGTATTACGTGGATTTTTGTCTCGAACATTCCCTTTAGCAAGTAATGGTATGGCTTCTCGTCGAATTTAGAAACAACGTGCACCCATAAATTTTTCAATTACCTGAAATTGGTGTTAATTTTAGCGTCATTCAAAAACTCACTCGTGCATGCTGTTCTCAAATTGCACTCGAAATCATTCTAAAGCTATTACGTATGCTAAACAATGAAGGTGTACAACTAAGTTAAAAGACATGCATTCATGGAACTAAGTCCATTAGTACCGATATACGTAAATTTATTTACGCAACATTATGTATGTGCGATGATTACTATGGTCTAAACAATTCTAGTTGAGCTAACGCTGTTCTTTGTAGGAAATAAAGCAGGAAACAGTTGATAATAATGCACAATAATTTCATGCACTCATGCCCCAGGAATGACAGAGTTTGCACCTTAGAGTGGGGTAGAAGTATAAAGCACAGCGCCATTCGATGTTGTTGTGATGGACGACACCCACCCTGCTCCTCTCTCCTTCTCCTGAAATGCGAAGACCTCCTTCACAATGCCTTTGTCATCGAAGACCTGGATCGAGCCATACGTGAAATCAATGACCCAAATGTGATTCCAATTATCAACAACTATACTTATTGGTGCCCAGAATTGACCACGACTCTCTCCAGGTTCACCAAATTTTTGTAAAACCTGACCATCCCGGGTGAAGATCTTAACGCACTCGACAGCATTCGCTTGATCAAACCCACCAGGCAATTCAGGCAATGGGCGGTAATTTGAAAACCACAACGACGATTCAGAGACAATGATGTGACCCTGGCTGTTAAACTCGATTGAAACAGGATACATTATTTCGCCATCCTGTTCGCTGCCAAAGCAACATTTGGGTGAGGCGTCTGGGTTGAATAACTGAATACGGCGATTTCCTGCATCGCACACGGCTATATTATCGTACGAATCTAATGCTATTCCCAGAGGTGTTTTCAGTTCACCAGGACCACTACCCTCATTGCCGATTTCGCGAAGGATCTCTCCGTTCCTCTGGAATTCAAACAACTTATGGCTACCAGTATCCGAGATAACGATTTGACCATCAGAGTTCACGACAAAATTCCACGGTTTCCTCATGAGGTCGGGAAGGTCAATGCTGTACAACAGATTCAAATCAGCATCGAATACACGGATAACGAGAGCTTCCATCAATGCGTATATGTTGCCAGCTGAGTCGCATGCCAAACGACACCAAAACGTCGACTCCGGCATTCTTCCCATTTTCTCCAATGGTAGCTTTTGGAGCAAACTCGTAGCAGGTGAATAATCCGGTTCACCCTTGATCTCCAAGGTGCGTGGACTTCCTCGCAGAGAGTTGCCCTCTAGCTGAACAGCCAAACGATGACGACCTTGAATGTAGCTACTGAAATGCACAGCTATTGTGCCTTCGTCATCAAGTTGCAGCTTCGCTTCGATCACAGTCTCTTTAGAAGTAAGAACCTTAGCTTGGAACAATTGAAGCTCTGACGGATTTAAGGGCGCTCCTTGAGAATTAGTTGACCGAATGTGAACCTCAACATCTTTACCAACATCAAATACCTGTAGAGCAAACCAAAATAATCAGTTATTTTCCTTTCAAGTTCCAACCATCACGAGCTGCTCACGGCCATCATGCAACTATTAAAGTCCGAGGGAAGGGGCTTAATGAAAAAATGTAAATAGCCACTGCCTGTGTCCGCACTTCCCTTGTTAATTGGAAGAAAATGTCATAACCAGCCAATAATAACATCGCTATAGCTAGAGATATTTCTCTGGCCAAGCAATAAAAAATTTAATGTTGTATTCTTTGTTAGTGTTATCTGCTGAAAGATGTGATTTACACAGCAAAAAACGAACAATGTTGATGAAAAAAGACTTGAATGCTTTGTCTTCTCTTCTGTATTGTCAATATCAACCATGTCGACAACACAGGGTACGCGCTCATTGAGCACCACTACGAGTACGATGACGAAAACGTACTACACATTACGGGTGTAAAGAAGTTTGAGCATATCTCCAACAATACGTGCACTTGGATGGCAACCAGTTGAAGGACATTTGCTATATACAAAGACTCAATATTAAGTATAGAAGTACAAAACTATGGAACTAACTCGACAAACAGACCAAATTATAAACTAATTTTTAGATGTTCCAGAAATATGAAATTTTGTCGTGCGCATTTAAGCAAAACACCAATGTAATAAAATTCTGTCAGACAACCTGGACCACGTACCAGTAAAGCCACAGCGAAAAATGTAATTTTGCTTACTTTCCCGTATTTTCTTTCCACCGGAATAGTGGCTGGCAGGTTGGTAAAATTATCAAAGCTTATTTTTGTACTATTTTTCCGCGGTTACATATTTGATTTAGGTAAGTTTACTTGCCAAGCTAAGGAAATAATCAGTGAACTAGCTGGAAATAACTGGGACTCCACCTTCAGTTAAACTTGTAGTGCGTGGATGAAACCTGCGCGACATTTGCGCGGGATTCCGAGAAGCGAAAAGGCCAAGTTGGTGTTAAAAACAAATCATATTTTCAAAATTAATAACAAAACATTAGCGAAATGAAATTTTTTCTTGTTTTGAGGGCGACTTGGGATGTGGAAAAACGAACGGGAAAATGAACGTGGATAACTCAAGGTAGTTTAAAATGTTATAATTTATTTTTTATCTTAATTCTAAAAAAAATTTATCTGTCAGTTTATATCACTAAACAAGACGGTTGTAAGCCGCAAGCTTTACTGGGATAAGATTTTTGAATAAAAGGTCTTAAATAGTTATTTTTAGTGAATTTGCATCAGCCAGTTTTAAAAAATATAAAATCCGTGAGTTGTTTTTTCTGCGCTCGTCTTGTACGGACCATTCCGTCAGACTGGGCCATGGCGTCAAGTTTAGCTTTAGATTTCCGGTCGGACGCAGCCTTGCTATTTTATTTAGTTAAATGGAAATTATATGTATATGACGTAAACACGACGGTCAAAGGCTGACCGCGCGAAATAAATATATTGAGAGACTGAGTAATAATCATTATGAATGATTAAACCTATTAAATTGAAGAAGACAGATGGGCCAAAATGTTTCAATAAGTTGTCGATGTTTGGTAATTTGAGTTTTTAGGTATACATTTTGATACGCCTTGCACAGAATCTATATTGGACCTGCACAGGAAGCAACCAATTTTAGCGGTCAAGCAACACAAACCGGGTAAATCTGTTGAAACAGTACATATCGCACATAAATATGACAAAAAGGATAAATAAAATTAATTTACAGACCATTAAACCAAACAATTTCTGAAGGAATGAACATAATAGAAGGAATAATAATTATTTTGATATAATCATATAATAATGAAATAATAATGAGTATAATTATATAATTATATAATTATAATAACATTAAGAATTAAAAATCGAGTCACGTGCCTTTATGATGTAATAATGCACGATAGGGGAATGTTGGGAAAATACGAGAGAAGCTTGTAAAACACGAGGCGTAGCCGAGTGTTTTACAGGCTTCTCGAGTATTCTCCCAACATTCCCCCGAGTGCATTATTACACCATAAAGGCACGAGACGAGCTTTTTAATTCTTTTATAATACAAGAAGAAATTACAGGGCAACAACAAAATTTATTCATTAGATCAACGACGAAATTCTCTTTACATGTCCTTTAAGATGTTGCTTAGCAACAAAAACAGCTCGGTTTGAACGCCGCGACAACAACATAGTCAACAATATTTAGGCGAATTCTTGTCCAAAAACCTTTCAAAAGCATCGCAAATCTGCCAACAGTTACAAAGAAGCTTAAAAATATAACATAAATTTGCCAAAAAACTAGTCACTGTTCGATTCAAACACGATGTGGACGCTGCCGATCGAGCAAGAGGTAAACATGCCGCCGGCCTAGGCCGTGGAGTAATTGTGCAGCTCTGTGTTTGTCGTCGAACGTGCAGAGGATAACGCCAAAGTTTCTATTGAAGGTACAGCGGAGTGGATATTTAGTAGCCAAGATTTTCGAAGATATGGATGTACTGTAAACTGTAAAATTAACGGTTTTGCTTGAATTTCATGTCTCCTGTAAAGTCATTGCATGAAAAAAACATATGGCAAAGGCAATCAGAATGTGAAAATGATTAAATTTACCTTTTTGAAAACAATTTCTGTTCTTGCTATAGTCTGTAGTTTTTTGTAAAGTGTGTATTTAAAAGCTGTGTTTGTTTTGGTACCTGCCTTTAAAAGTAAAGACAGCCACGAATGTTGAATTTTTGGTTGTCCTTGACTGGCGACTTTCCAGCAAGAAATTCAGCTCTCTTCCTGAAATTTTTGTAAAGCTTTCTTCGCTATCATCAGCCCTTTGGCTTTCAGAACTAAACTTTTGCATTTCAACGTTTTATGTTTCAAATTTTTAACTCTTTTTGAGAAATTTTAAACCTTACATTTAAAATTTGTTCACTTTTCAACAAGAGGTGGGAAATTTCAAAAGCTACAAGCGTGCATTATGGCCTTACAATGCACGCGCGTTAGCCAATCAAATTGCTCGTTATATCGCACTTATATTATAAATATTAATAATAATAATAGAAATAATAATTATATAATAATGAAACAGACAGAACATTTCAAGGATCTAGGAGTTTATGCCGACATTGTCTCACTTGGAATAAACATGTAACATATATACAGTAGGGTATATTCAAAACTGAAATTGCTTAATATAATTTCATCCTTCCTAAGCCGTAACATTTTGCTTAACCACTATTAGACTATGGATGTGTCATATGGATAGATTGTGGAAAGGGGAATGCTGAACGTTTAGAACGCCTACAAAATCAGGCTATGCGTATATTATACTGCGGACACGTCGTATGAGATGTACACAAAAGATGCGTGCTAAATTGGTCTTATTATCACTTTATAACACACGTCGTTTTATTAGGCTCTACAATATGTGCTTAGAATTATAAATAATGTAAATTGTCCTCAGCAATTGATAGGGTATTTAGTCACAACAACACTGGCGATCTCTTAGGGATTCAACTTTACTAGATCTACCTCGAGTTAAAACAAAATGTGGTCAGATATCATTCAAGTTTTCGGCCGTTAGAGATTGGAACTCACTGCCAAAGGATACACGAGATACAGTGTAAACGTAAACTGTTTGAATATTTTTTGGATGAGGACGCCAGCACACACGTTTGTAGTTTATAATTTTCAATTATTTGACCTTAATCTATTTTTTACCTAATATACATGTATTATTCTGTAAATCTTTTACATAATTGTAAATGCTGGTCACCGATTGGTTTTTTCTTTTACCAGTTTAAATAAAGACTTTATTATTATTATTACTATTTTAAAATTTTTATAGTATGACGAAATTGTGACCTACGTCACCCTCGCTACTACCTGATATTACTTGGTCTGTGAAAAAATCCTAATTTTACGACGTTGAAGTACTGTACTTTGACTACGTATTGCGGCTGGTTTAAAAAGCGATCTAAAGACTTTGCACAGTTTTCAAAAAAATACTTTGCTTGACAGCTTTATTAATCAAACCGTTAGATTTTATATGAGCTCATATTGAATTGTATATATTTCATGTATTTTAAACTAAGGCTATGGTGCCCTTAATAATGTATAGTAACACTCATATTAAATGATGTGTTATGCTGCATATGTGAAACCTCCCTTTTTTTCTCTGCATTATATATGCTACAAACAATATTGACTAACATTCTGAAAAATTTAAAATTCTTAAATGCCATTACGTTAACCAGCGAAAATGCTGTTTTCCGGCGAAAATTTTTTGATACCATAGATTCTTTATATTTTTTCTGATGAAGGATTTTGCGTGGTATAATACGCAATCCAACTTTAATGCTGCAAAACTCGGACAAAACACGAAATTTCTAAGACTTTATTTCTAAAGTTAAACTTTTGCCCTGATCTTTTGTCTGCTTAGCAAGGTACATTTCAAGCAAATAATAGCTTCAACATAGCTTCAACAGAAGAAATTTGAGAGAATTTGCTGCCATTTTGAAATGCCACAAAATTTTTGTACAATTATGTCGCAGAGCGCATGAAGGATCCATCGCTTGAGTTTGTCGTAGGTTATATTGCACAGCTCTATAGCACAATTGTTCTCTGTGTAGCGCATTATTCCAAGTAAACTCAAAGATATTATATTTAATTCCTTACAAAATCAA
The DNA here is from genome assembly GCA_963855995.1 of Muricea muricata. Taxonomy (NCBI): domain Eukaryota; kingdom Metazoa; phylum Cnidaria; class Anthozoa; order Malacalcyonacea; family Plexauridae; genus Muricea; species Muricea muricata. The sequence goes on along the minus strand of OY979717.1, from coordinate 36,880,820 downwards.
CTTGCAGCTTTACAAAGATATCCAACCAAAACAATCCCAAAACACACTCTCCAGCCTAGTTCTCGCGTCATTTTTTTTCAACCGTTTCTCCTACGCTATCCTACGTGATCAACATTTTTAAAATATCGAAAGTCTATTTACTAAACATGACATCTGCATTTCAAGAGTCTTAAAAGTTTTGTCTGAACATAGAAATCATGTCTCCCGTTTGAACTCATTTAATTCTAATTACAAGTTCATTTACATTGAACCCTACACCTTATCCACGACAACAATGTGTCTGGACAAACGAACGGTAGAACCGTATGAGAATAAAACTTTTCCAATCATGAGGAGAGCTAGTAAAGCTATACAATGTACTGAACTAAGCTTTACACGTGCACTATAAAAGATTCTATAACGAAAGAAGTACAATGTGTCATGATTTAGAGCACGGTCTTACCTTGCCTTGTTCCACTACTAGCTCAAACTGATCAGCTTGAAGTGTAGGCACAACCAGCTCACCGAGGCATGTCGTAACCAAGTTATCCACGGAGTTGTCTACAACTTCATCACTTGCATCGGCCAGGAGAGAAACTGTTGGCGTTGTGTGGTTTTTATTATCTAGCCAGAATGGATTTCGGCCACTTATATCACTGACGTATCTCACCAAATGGTCGTACATATTCATAATTTCATCATCATTTCCGTTGTCCAGCAGATTTCGCATAAACAACACGTAGTTTCCCATTTTCTTCAAATCTGACTCCAACTGCCCCTCATCCCTCTCGTTTGGCACAGCTTTTTCTAACACGAGCTGTTCAAGTTTGGAGATCATTTCAGAAGAACGCCCTTCATAATAAAGAAACAATGCACCGATATTAGAGCATATAAGTAACTATAGCGGAAACTGAACACGAGTATTTTAAGCATTTTTGTTACATCAAAGGCGATGTTAAGCGTGCAAGGATTTACAGCGCTAGCTATAATTGGCGAGGCAAATTAAATGAAATCAACAACAATCACCTCGTTTCGCAAAGCATTAAATTCGCGTTATAGTTTCGGCAGATCAATTATCAAATTCTTAATCAGCATGCGGTTTTCTTAATCAAAAGCATTATATAAACAAATTTAATTTATCCCAGTAAAATTGTACTTTCTGGGCATAACATACTACGATAGGTACCTCATGCACATAGCTTTCCATGAAATGATAAATGACGCTAAATATTTCTCTTTTTCATAATCTTAATCTACATATTCAACATTATAATCCTTTTGAATTTCGAAACTTTATTTGGTCAATCATTACTTATAATTTCGTGTGGACACTCTTAGCTCTTGAGCTTTATCTATCGCTAGACACGTAAGGGCATAGTAACTCTCGTTTTTAACTGCAATTAAAACAGACCAAAACAGTTCATTGATGCTTTTAAAAATAATAAATTTATCAAATTCATTTATAAGCCGTAATCTGTGGTCGTTTTTCGTTCATCTTCGCTGTCATCCGTTCACAACTAATTTTTTTCGTAATGAATCCATAGAATTTTATATGCTGAGTACGAATTTTCATGTTGTCACTTCTAAAAACCTGCATTTTTTGTAATTTACGATTAAAAATCGATACTTTTCACCTAAATTTTCGCCATTTTGGTGAGGAAACGTCATGTTATTGGCATTTATAGTACTAGTCCAAGTCTCTTGGCAGGAGGGTTTTACGCGGTTACATGAATTTTTGTACTGTTTGGCTCATACATTTAAACAAAAATTAGATATAAAGCCATGGGAAATTTCAGCTTTTTGAGAATAACATATATATATATATATATATATATATATATATTTATATATATATATATGTATATATATATATATATATATATATATATATATATATATATATATATATATATATATATATATATATATATATATATATATATATATATATATATATATATATATATATATATATATATAGGCGAGTGTCAGTAAATAAACTAAGTCTAGAATCATATGAATAAAGTGCTCGATACAAAAGTAGAGCGAATATAAGCAAGAACTTGAATCACTTCGTTTAAAACATTTCTTCACGACAAATTTGTTTCGTATGACAAGCTGAGCTTGCCACACTCATCAGGTGAATGATTATATCGCGTATTTACATGGTGTTATGAATAACCTAAAGGTAACTTGATCTGGGATGGTCAGCGTCACAGGAAATCTTAAACAAAATTACTGGCTACAGAGCAGAAATTTTTTCCTGTGTCTACAGGAACCTGACGGAAGGCCCATTCAAGACAAGATACAACAACCACACGAGCTCGTTCAGATACGAAATACACAAACATTCAATGGAACTGAGTAAATACATTTGGCAGTTGAAACAATCTAGCGTTGAATACTCTATCCGTTGGAAAATCTTAAGGAAATGTAAGGCCTACTCAAACAAAACAAAGCGCTGCAATTTATGTCTACACGAGAAGTATGAAATAATTTATCACCATAAGGTTAGCTCACTTAACTTAAGAAACGAACTTATAACAACATGTAGACACAGGAAAAAATTTCTGCTCTGTAGCCAGTAATTCACTTTAATTTCCTGTGACGCCGACCATCCCAGATCAAGTTACCTTTAGGTTATTCATAACACCATGTAAATACGCGATATAATCATTCACCTGATGAGTGTGGCAAGCTCAGCTTGTCATACGAAACAAATTTGTCGTGAATAAATGTTTTAAACGAAGTGATTCAAGTTTCTTGCTTATATATATATATATATATATATATATATATATATATATATATATATATATATATATATATATATATATATATATATATATATATATATATATATATATATATATAAATATATATATATATATATATATATATATATATATATATATATATATATATATATATATATATATTATCTGTATTTGCAAAGATTCTTCAATATGACCGGTTTCCTGATGTTTTTTTATTAAATTGCATTATAAAGTTTAGTTTATATGACGGGCTCACCGTATGAAAGGCTACATAGAAGGTATATATAAAAGCAATATATTAAAAAGGTATAGAAAGAACAATAATCATATTACGTAGGCACAATCTATTTCACTATGAGCAACTCAGCCTCGTCTAATTGTCAAATATTTCATTTGATTACATGGACAAGGGCGTTTTATAGAGAACTAAAACACTCTTAGAATCCATATGCCACTACATCCGGGACCCGAGTGGCGTATTTTCCGTATGTAACCCTCGCGAGTGGCATATCGATAAATTTCCGCCTTTTTTATTGTTGTTGTTTTGAAAATGGCCGCCAATTCAAGGTTTGCAGGGTTAAACAAAGACGAAACAAGTTGATGCCAGTATACATTTTAAACTTTTAATGTATTTATTAGTCTTTCTTACATGTTGTGAGGTATGTTGTGTTTTGTACCTGGTTTTAGCGTCTGCCGCTTTGGTCAGAAAACTGTTTTTTACTATTAAAACGTTAATTTGTATAGTCATTGTGTATTATTGTGTCACTGTAAAGGTCCATATAATAAATAGAACATTACATGGTAGCTCAAAGATATGGATTTTATGTACATAAAATCCATATCTTCTCGCAACCGTGTAATATCCTCTATGTATTGATATGCTACCTTCAATGTTATGAACGATGATAAAATATCACTATATCTATAAAATTTCATATAATAATCAGAGTTCATTCTGGATTTTCATTGGTCGAGGACTGGAATCTATTAGAGGACAGACGCACGCTGACGCCATTTCAGCAACAAGCGAATCACAGCAATTTTAAAATTATCAATTGCCAATGGCGTGCTTTGTTTTGTATAGATCATGATCACGTCAAATCGCGTGCTAAAGTCGTTTTGTCCTGCTACATGTACAAAGCTTATTTTGGTAAAAATTTTAACATTATTATCATATAAAACAAATAGATTACATTTTGCCGTTGTCTGTTCGGTTATAGATACACAGTAGACGTCATAATGTGGTAAGAACATCAGTGATCTCGCCTTGGCGGCTCGTGGGCCACTTTTTTGTTCTTACCACCTTATGATGTCATACCGTGTATCTATGACTGAACAGACGACGGCAAAACGTAATCTGTTTGTTAACTAGATATAGAATGTTTATCAGCAAAAGTGCATTGATTTGTAAGATTGGTCACACTTGATTTTCGCTAAGAGAAAGTTTCACAGAACTTGGATAGCACTATGCATCTTACAATTACTTTTTCAAAGTCTCTGAAATTGTTAATTAATGGTAAAACTCAGATTAAGAAGTGAACAGTATTTACAAACTGTTATTGCTGTTACTTTTGATTAACTGGCATAGTAGCTTGATCTAATATTTTCTTTGATAAAGAGGTTTGATGTAGGCAAGTCAGCTAGCACATACAACTTGTTGCCACAGGCTGGGAGGACTTCTTTTAAGTCTTTTAATTTTCATCTCAATCAATTAACACATGAAGCTGCGGAACTTTTCAATTGACAAGCTAAATTGTTCGGCATTAGAAAATTAAAAAAAAATTCATTTGGGCACGCTTGTAATCCAAGGTCTCTTTCAGCTTAAATGCACATTAAATAACCCATTGAGCTCCAAAAAAATTCCCAGTTTTGGGGAATGATTTCCAATATTGGTACATAAAGTATACCAGTATTATTGGTATACCAGCCTTTTAGGCTAACCTTATGAGAAATGTGGATATTGGAAAGTCAAGTGGATATTGAATGTCAATTTTGGAAAGTAAAAACACTGTCAGCAATAAGGCAACAACCCAGTGTGGTAATGGTTTAAATTAAGCGACTTGAGTTTAGGAAAAAGTTTCAGTCCTGTTTGACCAATTTTTAGCCATTACAAAAATTGATGAATGATGAATCTCCCACAAGTGAAAAAGTCATCGATATACTGATAAGTATATAGTTTTAGTATATCGATATACCGAACATCTCTACCAGTTTAGCAGCTGGGAAATTTGTCTGAGCATGCGCCAGATAAGCCTGCGTGAACGCGTGGAAATTGCGTGATTTACGCGTGATATTTAAAAATCATATAACAAACATGGATCACAAGCATTTTCAGTGGACTAAACGATCTTTTAGCGTAATTTTTAAAAGCACGCCAACAAATCAGGTGAGTAGATATAAACATGAAGGCCAAGTTCTAGCTAAAATCATGTTGGAGCACAAGGCTGATTTTTTAAAATTCGACTCAAACTAGTCAACGCTCGTACTCGAACAACAATACAAAAATGTCACTGAGATCGATCAACTAAACGCATTAGTCAATTGAAAAATATCTTTACCAATTGTACGAAAACATTTATACAGTATCAAAGACATCATTGCACTGACGGCCCACGTGATTGTGGATGTTTTATCACTTTCACGACCATTTCAACAACAACCGTGATTTAAAGTACTTTTCCGGTAGCGAGTTTCACCACAAACTATTGGCCATGAGCGGAATTTATAAAACAAAAAAATTGGTTTCGAAAGGAACATAAACATATTGGAAGCAACAGAAAACAAATATCTTTTTGGAGCAAAAGCTAAATTTTTCAGTATTAAGTCAAACGTAAATTCAACATCGCGCTTAATTCTTGGCAACCCACTCACATGTCAAAGTTTGGAAATTTGCTTTAACAGACGATGTCATCACTTCAAAATATGATTAACTGAAAGCTATATCAGTCCTCTACTAAAATCAATGAAAAATTGTGAACAAGATTAACTGACAGCTATATCAGTCCTCTACTGAAATTAATGAAAAATTGTGAACAAAATTATAACTGGCTCGTCAAAGAAACTAAATTTCGAGCACCTCTGAAACCAATCTGTATTTCGCAAATAATATGCTAATTACATTTTGTGTTCAGCCGCCAACAATATTTTTGCACAGCGGTGGCAAATTTCCCAGCTGCTTACCAGTTTTACTAATGGAGAGTTATTGTATGCCACTTCATGATTAGTTTTTGTACATATTCAAATATTGATTGAGAATTTATGAAAAATGCTTCTAGACACTATTCAGGGTATTCAGAACAAATTATCACTGACAGCATACTGGGAAAATAAGGTCATATGGACTCCACAGCACAACACTCAGCAGGCAGCCATTCCATTATGTTTCCCTTCGATGAAGTTTTCTAAGAGGTTTCTTGAAAGAAACTTCTAGGGGGTCTAATTCTTAGCTTCGTTTAATATTTGTAATTTTTCTGGGGGTTAAGGTGAAAAGTTCCAAATTTTGAAGAGTAGTTTGAGTCCACACATTGATCTTTTTGTCTAAAGGGTTAGAAATTTTCAAAGCTCATTCGCATGGGCTGTGTGGATATTAAATGTAATGGCGAAGCTAATGTGTACAATTTCCTTATAAATATAAAATAACGTACCTGTTACTGCATACTATTACTGCTATAATTATTTTTAAACAACCATAAAAATTATGAAGCTGGTCATATTGAATAATCGATGCAAATGCAGATGATAATTCCTTTATACCAACATTCTCAAAAAGCTGATGTTTCCCGTTTCTTTATATCTATTTTTTGTTTAAATGGCATGGTTTCAAATGAACCCAAAACAATACAAAAATTCATGTAACCACGTGAAACCCCCCTGCCAAGAGACTTGGACTAGTACGATATATAATTGCAAATAACATGTCGTTTCCTAACCAAAATGGCGGAAAATTAATTGAAAAGTATCGATGTTTAATCGTAAATTACAAAAAACTGCAGGTTTTTAGAAGTGATAACATGAAAATTCGGACTTAGCTTATTAAAATCTATAGATTCATATGGGAAAAAATTAGTTGTGGATTGATGGCAGCGAAAGTCACTTTCTGAGCTATTTTTGGCGTCACAGAATACGGCCTATTACCATTCCAGTCCTTATAGCTACAATCGTAGCTATATAATCGGCTTATAAAATTACAATTCATCCCTATGATATTTTTAATCATTATTTCATTTCCGTGTTTTCTTTCTCTCAGGAAGAATTGGAATAATAATTGAAATAAATCAAGAAATCTATCGATAATTTTGTCCAAAATTTCAATGAATTTGTTTTAGAATTAGAATTGGGTAGCAAATTCTTAATTCGATGAATAATGTTTATATGTCATCTGAAAACACGGGAACATATAAACAATATAAATGTAATTTACAAACCCTCTATAGTTTGAATGAACTGCTGAATGAGATGGTCTTTCTTCTCGTTCAATTTCGCGGTGATTGTATCAACGCACGTTTTCAACTTCTCCTTCTTTTCTCGACACGTATGTTGCACTTGTTTCACCCGGGCAATATGTTTCTCTGCCTTCGTCACCGCTTCGTTAGATTTCTCACGACACTGTTTCGCAACGTCTCTCAAATTGGCTACGGAATGCGATGCAGGCGGATGGTCAACGACGGTACAATCGTGACATATCAACACGTTACAAGTGCGACAGTAAAAATTGCACACGAAATTGTGGTTAGGACACTTCATGACTGGATGGAACTCTTTGGCGGTGGTTGGGGAGAGGAGCGCCGTCAGATCCACAACTTTATGCTCTACATACTTTTTCATAAGATTGTGTGCGTCAACGCATTTCTGGCAAAAGAACTCGTCACACTCGACACATCGCGCAACCGCCTTTAAACCACCTTCGCAATTCGAACACATCAAGCTTTCATTTTTTGACTTTAATTCAGCAACGTCCAACAAATTCTTGATGAAAAAATTCGTCGGTAATCCATCGATGCCTGATTCGGAAATCGCAGTTTCGTCACGACATAATGGACACATCAGTGAGTCGTGGTTATTCGTGCTCGTAGTCATTTCGTTGAGACAGGCCTTGCAATACGAGTGAAGACATGTTAACGTCTTCGGTTCTTTGAAGAGCTCCAAGCAAAGGGAGCACGTCAGAAGATCTTCGATCGTAGCAGCTGTTTTACCTTCAGCCATCTTGGCCACAGTTGAGGCAAAACGAACTTGAACAATCATTCAATCAATAAAGATTTTTTCAATGCAAATGTTTTTCCTTCCGTTTGACATAATTTATTCGCATGGCTGACACTCAATTACACATTTGAGAGAGGGCTTGGACGTGCTGAAAAGTGCTTTTATATCAACCTTATTGTCAATGTAGTATTTTCACGTACATGTATTGCTTAAAAAACACTAAAAGCAGTGTGATAAGCATGCACAATTGTTCGTGATGTCGTGCAAATTTTGTGACGCCTTCCATTGGCTTTCTCGGTAAAATGACGAGTGTAATGACCTGCTTCTCAGTAATTAAATAAAGAATACGGCCACCCACACATGCAAATGAGCCTTTCCACACGACATTATGAGAACAGTAAAAAGACTTTAGGTCATACACATGATCCTGTACAACACTTCCCCAAAATGATTTGATAGACCATGGCGCATGTTCCAGGCCCGTGACCATGATGCAGGCTCAATAGCATATTCGCTTGGGAATGAGTTTTTTTTTATGTCTGCCATCGTGTTGTTACTTGTTACGTATTGGTTAGTTAGTGTGGGCGTAATCTTTGGCCTCGCCCTACCGGGCAACACAAAGTTAAAAGGTAACCCTAATCAATTCTGGTAAAGTTTTGTAACTTTTCAGCTGTTCCTTAACTGGATCCTGACATTTTTCTCTTACGCTTTGCATTATCCAGAAGATTAGATTCAAATCCGATAGTAAGTTCTAAAATATATATACACTTGTTTTCGATTGTAAGCACAAGATCAGGACGCAATGTATCTCCTCTGACGACAGATGGACTCATATAACCAGGGAGGTCAGTATAGAGTTTAGAACAATTTAATAGTTTAAGCATCGATTATGTTACTTTTCTTTATTTTAACAACTTTATTGGACTTTATTGCACTTTTCCAATAACGAAAACATTTAGAATAAATAATAATAACATTTACAAACACACAATAACATAAACAAATAAATTACAGTTTATGGAAGTACACGCAAGCACACAGGAAGCGTCTTATCTCAGGTTAAATCTTCATACCAATGAAATTACAATCAGTTTTTAAACTCACAGTCGGAATGTCAATAAATGACTCTGCTCGAAAAATGGAGGAAAAAAATGGAGGAAACACACCTACCAGGATGCATTACAATCGTAAATCATTTCAAAAAGCAAAATGACGTTGAATGAAGGGCAAGGGTAAGAGACAAGGTTATTTAGTTTGTTGGATGTTTTCACGGCATATTTCAATCATATTTGTGATACCCGCATGCATTCCATGCACATTCCGACATCCCATCCGCCACACTCAACCAATGCTGTAACACCTGGTATGTGCTTACATAATATTTCATTTCACCCATATGGCAGGAACAACTGCGACATAATGACCAAGAACAGGTCATGTTCAGATCAAAAGTAATTGTCATTAAGTCTAAGTATGTTCTTGATAAAAATGTCTTAAACGAAACAATACTAAGAAAGTCATCAGGTGATGCTAATGTACAAATACAGTTCCAGAGAGGAGCAATTCTGTTGAAAAAGGAGGACTGGAAGGTACTTGTTTTACACCTTGGAACTTTAAGCACAAGCGAAGCATTTTTACAATGACGGGTACGAGTATGATTTACAAATGACACAAAATCTAGAACATTTAAATTATAAAATCCATGTAATAATTTATAGAAATATGTCAGATCTTTTATCTACCTGTCGTATACCAAAGGCAAGAGATTTAGGCTTAGTAATCTTTCCTTATAGTTCATGTAACCTTTCTTTATGCTTAGCATTCATGAAGTTACATGCCTCTGAACTCTTTCCAGGTTGATCTTATCAGAAAATAGGAAAGGAGAACCAGATTTCTGATGCATAACAAAGCTGAGACTTTACATGCGCCAAACAAAGAGTTCTACGAATAGTACTGTTCGTTAGAAGAGAGCATGACCTTTTGAGGAGACCTATCATCTTATTTCCCTTAGCCACAATTTTGTTGCTGTGATTGCTCCATGCAAGATTTATTTATTTATCGCCTCCCTGCATATATTAGCCATCATCGTCAAACTGTTTGTCGCGTTAAGCTCGATTTTCTGTGCTGCCGAGTAATACAAAACCAGTCAAAGATTTTATTGCATAATTATGGCTATGCGCCCAGTTGTTAGCACATAGCCGCTTTATTGTTTTAATCAATTTTTAATAATTAACAAGCAAAATTATTAATTAATAACTATATAACATTTAGCACAGAAAAGGTGGGGTATTACTAACGCCCACACATAACATATCTATATAAGTTCTACATAAAGCTTTCAAAACAGGGAGGAGGGTGGGTTCTTTCGTCCAATTTCTTGATGTGCACTGCAGCCCTCGTGGATTAGGAAAGGAAAGGTCACACATGGGTGGTTCACCACCCATAAATACCGGATCTTCAAATCACATGACTATACTTAAATTAACTTACGCGCGCAAATAACCTATTTCGCATAATTACTTCCAATTATAAATTACTACGGGAAGCAATAAAAACTCTTATTGCTATGGCAGTAAGCCCCTTTATTTATTATAATATTTAAATAGGGAGCCCATATCTCTAGAGCTTTTCAATGGGGCTCTACGTATATATAAATATTACAACATGCTGTTAATAGCTAAAATTATACAATATATAGAATCTATAAACAAGTGAAAATTACATGCAGTAAGTTGAACTACAATTAAAGACAATTTATATACGATATAAATTACAGTTTACGCATAATTTTCTGTAAACGCATATAAATTACGCATGATTTTCTGTGCGTTGTTCAAAGGTCACTTTGATTACATGGTCTAAAAGATCAAAGGTCATATTTCAAGCCATCCTGCGTGCACATGCACAGGTTCGACATGGTCCCCAACAGCCAATGAAATTGCGAGATTTCCATAAGTACGATACAATAGATATTGCATGCTCGAAAAAGGTCACTTTGTCTCAAAGTTCCAACAAGAAAGCTATCACAAACGACGCAAAATTCTTTATCTTCGCTATGGCTCCTGTTAGACGCGTAAGAGCACGTAGAAACAAGGAAAGTTCTGTACCTACTAACGTGGATACGGTAACGAGTCTCCGACAACAGTGCGCTGAGAAGGGATTACCAACATACGGACGTCGAAAAATGCGGCCCGTACCGTCGAAGCCAGGTCTACGACGCCTCAGCAAGGTTTTTACAACAGCAGCCCAGCTGTTCTTGACGAGATCGCGGTCAACATGGCATCCAGCGCCGCGTCTCAGTCAAATTCTGCCACAAAGAGAGCTTAAACAGCACTTCTGCTGTTCTTATTCATTGAAAAAGAGCTTGTGTAGTGTCTCCAACGTGGTTTCAAGCAAGCGTGTATATTCGCTGTTAACGCGCTCTGGCGAGTACGGTACAGGCCGCACAGCAGATATTACAACAACACCAACGTTGGTCTGAAGGGGATTGTGGCATCTAGTTGAGTGTCGCATCTGATATTACATTTATCATGATATGCGCTAGCTATATATGGTATCGTAAGTATTCCGGGCAGTTGAAAATTTTTATTGCAGATTTCGTTTAAAATTTAATCAAAATGCACACAATGTGTCATGTGTGGTAGAACACGGGCATCAAATAAGGCTCGCTAAGAGAGATTGTTAATGTGTAATCTTATCTGATCTAATCAGCTGAATATATTTTAACGCGGTTTAGACATGTGATTTAAATATGATTGCTTACCTGAATGAGATATCTAAAGAAATATTGAGCACAAGATCTGTACTTGACACACATCAAGAAATTCTAGCCCGGTATTAAGACCAGTGGAAAAAATTTCTGCTTACACAAGCGAAAACCTGCTTCTTTAAACTAAACTTAAATTTCAATCTTTGCTTTCAAAAATTAATATTAATTCTAGCGGCATTCGGCATCTTATTAGAGCTAAATTTTGACACAGTTTATTTATTTCAAATTAGTTTCTGCTTGAGCCGCATAACCAATCACTATACTGACTCGTGAGGCATATAGCGGCTTGCACAGTGAGTTAAGCCATGGTTGAGCATAGCTAACTGTCAGTCTGCGCGCGCCACTCAGAATTGCAAAGTACAAGCTTCTGTATATCGATATACGTATGTTAACGCGCGGTCGATTTGTAAACTTAACGACAAAAATTTCCAAAAATATTGAAAATGTAGACCAGGGCAAAACAATGTTTTTAATATGCCAAGTTACTTTTATTCTAGCCAAAAAACGCAGCTCACACGCAATCGTGTGAAACAAGATTAAACAAGATGAACAGATTAAATAGCGATAAACAAATATTTCAAAAAGGCTAGAATGGTAAGCTCTGTTTGCCGTATTATTAGTGGTTTAATAATTTATTTGTAATATAGAAGCTTTGTGGGGAAGCTGCTGGTATTTGTCTGGCCCATCCAGGTTTCCTGTACCTTAGGTTTTTCCTGGCCACTCTGATGATCCAGCTGTAATAAAACCAATGATAATGCCTAAACAGCAAGTCTACCATTTCCTGGCAAAAGCTGTCTTCTATATGATTACAGCTGTTGTGGAATTCAGTGCGCAATTCTAGTTCTCCACATCAAAAAACTAACACACAATATTTTTCTCTTGTGGGTCGTCTATGGGGACTACACTGCGTGTATTTGTGGGGTTGAAGTGCTCCCAGATGGTCACCCTTCATGCCCATAGACTCGGATTATTTTGTAAATAAGCATAGCCGAACTGTCCAAAGAGATTATCACCCTTTGGTTCAGGTTAATAACGGAGGGGATTATTACGCTTCTGCCATGGCCCTACTCCGGGATTATGACCCTTAGGGCCGCCCTACTCGGGGATTATGACCCCAATGGCATTAAACCTGGCATGGCTGTACTCGGGGATTATGACCCCAAGGGCCACCCTACTCGGGCATTATAACCCCTAGGGCATTCAACCTGGCATGGCTGTACTCGGGGATTATGACCCCAAGGGCCACCCTACTCGGGCATTATAACCCCTAGGGCATTCAACCTGGCATGGCTCTACTCGGGGATTATCACCCCTAGGGCCGCCCTACTAGGGGGTTATCACCCCTACAGTCTGTATTGGTTTTTTCCCATTAAATTTTTATATTTTGCACTACTACTCTGTATAAGGAAGAAAAAACCCATTTTCAGTCAACAGGGTAAACCATGTATTCAAATGACGTAATTTGCCAAAATTGCACGCGGATGTGGCGCGGAGGGCTGGGAATGAATTGGCGTGGAGAGCTGGGAATGAATTGGCGGGAATTTTCAAATTAATGGCGATTGCAGGTACTTTTATATTGCATTTGCGATTGTTTGGATAAAAGCTGCTTTTTATCGATTAAATTTTCACCATAGTAGCTCGTCAGTTTTGACTTTCTTACAACCGGATATACGAAGTACGTACAGGTAATAATTCAACACAAATTTGTTGATAATAATATGCATCCATTGTTTGTCATACAACGATGTTGTACAAATATCTAGAAATTTGAAATTGATATTTCATTGCACTTTTGGCAATAGGAAATGGACGAGGGGAACGATGACGATTTTCAAACGAGGAACCTTTCAAAAAGTAATGTGCGAAGAGTTTATTTGGTGACGTACAGTAGAGCCGATCAGAGCAAATTTCCAACAAGGCAAAGCTTTGGCGAGCAGGTCGTCGCCTATTTCAACGAGAGATCGACCACAAAAGCTTGTGTTCAACACTGGGCTTGCAGTCTGGAACGGCATAAAAATACATCGGGCATGCACTACCATGTCTGTGTCAAATTAAGTGGCCCAAAACGCTGGAAGAGTGTGAAAGATAATATGATGAAAAACCACAGTGTAGTTTTAAATTTTTCGGATGGTCATGACAATTATTACACAGCGTACAAGTACGTCACGAAAGAACATCATGAAGTGTACTTAAGTCCTGGCCATCCTAATCTCGCGGAAATCGGGTCTCCCCGTACGTCTAAATGTATCCGCGCATATCGCTCGGCTAGCAGAAAACGCAAATCCAGCACTTCAACCGCTAACAACCACAAAGAAGCGAAAATACCGAGAACTGTTAAACGTATCAGCAATTGGAAGTCTCTGATTTTATTGTCGCTAACCAAGTAAAGGATTATACAGAACTACTGGCACTTGCCGAGATTCAGAAAAAGGAACGAAAGAAGGAGTTAGCAAATTTCATCCTCAGCCGGTCTACCAAAGTCGTCGAGGAGTTAATTAAGAACACTTGGCTAATGAAAAACGCCCAAGCAAAGATTGATAGAGGGAGAAAGAACAGAATGCAGCTGGTGCACGAAGCCCATTCATCACATTGTGTTCCGGGTTGTGACCAACAGTGGATCGGTTGTGCACGAAAGGTACTGAGGAACAACAATATCCACCCGGTTGTCTTTGGATCTGCATTGAAAGATCTTTTGACGAAAGGGAGGGGCAAGTTCCGAAATGTAATGTTGGTCGGTTGTGCCGATAGTGGCAAGTCATTCCTGTTAAATCCTTTGTGCAAGTTGTTCAAGAACTTCGTCAATCCCGCTGTCGACAAATATGCCTGGGTAGGAGTTGAGAAATACGAAGTCATATATCTCAACGATTTCCAGTGGAGTTCTGCGCTGATCACATGGAAAGATTTGCTTTTGCTCCTGGAAGGCCACACTGTGCACCTTCCCGCACCAAAGAATCATTACTCAAGCGACGTGTGCGTCGACAACGACATCCCGATTTTTGCGACAAGCAGCCCGTCCAATCGTGTTCTACGGTAGAAATGGTCGAATTGACGAACGAGAAACGGAGATGATGTCCGTCAGGTGGAAAGTATTCGAACTGAACCACGCGATTCCAGAAAAGGAACAAAAGGAAATCGAGCCATGCCCACGCTGCTTTGCAGAACTAGTATTGTTGGACGAGGATTTTTCAACCTAGTCAACTCTCTTGGCGATGAAATAATTGCGCAATTAAATGCGTAACACTCAGGCAAATGAAAGTACACGTTACACACACGTTACAGTGCACGTAACACTAAAAGATTTTATTTTTTCTTAGTAAAATGACACGTTACACACGTTACACAACAGGTTTAAAAAATAAATGATATATTATCTTTTAATAATTATTTCGCGTAACGTGTGTAACGTGTTCAAATACTTAATTTTCCCATACGGTGAGATACGTAACGCGTCGTGTAACGTGTATTGTAACGTGTGTGCAACGTGTAAAAAATTCAGGTTTTTATATGTTATTGTTGTGCCACAGGTTCTTTTTTGTTCGTGTAAAAACAATCGCATAATGTGATAGCCTAAAACGACCACGTACAGTAAGCAAGAAATATGTTGCGCTTTACCCGCATAATAAGTGTATTTAATATTAATAAAGAAGTCAAATTGATCGGTCGCAGTGATAACGACGTTTTCCTAGTCATATCATTAATACCTAAGTCTTTCACCTCGTTTCTTGATGATCGTAGCAATGCGATTGCCCATAGACTTAATTATATTGTCGATCGTGGTTATAGGAAAGTGTTTCATCGTGTTTTTTACTCTTGCTGAAAACTGCTCAAAGTTCTCGCTTGTTATCTCCATGTCCAGAGCGTCTTTTTCCAGTTGTCTCGATACTAAATCAATGAAATAGGTTTTCAATGAGATTGAGATCTGGACTACGAGCTGGTATGGAAAACATCATTGCGTCTACCTCTCGGAATGCTCGTTTTGCGGCTGCACTGTTTTGAACAGGATCACCGTCCTGAAGAAAATATTTGCCGACGGAATTCGCGCTTTTCGGAAATATTTGTGGGAACTGCTCACGAACGTAGTCGGCAAATTTCTCCCTGGTCAAGCGTTCAAAGAACTGATCGCAAGCTATCATCCCCTCACCATATGCGATAGACACAAAAAAATGTGCCGTTTTTCCTTCCACGCCCGCTTTTTTTCCTTTGCTGGTGCAATTAAGAGCAAGGCCCTCGCCTTTTTTTCTCCATGCCATTGTTTTTGTAGCTCGTGCCTGATCAAATGGATTAGTTTTGTGAACAAAAGACGTCGCGTCGAAGTAGAAGCTCACGCCGCGTTCCCAGAAGTTACTTGGCAGTAATCTTTTAATTTTGCAAGCAAATTGATATCGGCGCCTCAAATCTCTCGCCGTCACAAGTCCTTTCTTGCGCGAATGCAATAGGAATACCCGTGTCTTTTGAGGGCTCTTCGAATGGTCCAGACTGAAACTTCAGGAGATATACCTGCTGCTGTTCGAAGTCTGGCTGCAGAAAAAGCCCCAATCGTTGCTCTTAATTTCTGCAGCTCCCTCACCAGGTTTCGCTCTTCGCGAGCAGTTAATTTTCTTGGACGTCCTTTGTTGCATTTGCGCTTGTCTTGTTGGTCGCCGGCGTCGATTGGCAATTGAACATGCTGGTATATCGTGGATTTGCTGTAATTAGGAAACGTTTTTAAAAGCTGCCTGCCTTTCACTCCTTTATCTTGGAATAAGTATCGCATGTACAGTGAAGTTTTCACTGGTACTGGCTTTCTCGACCGCACCATGGCGAAATTTGCGCAAGTAGATGTTGCGAAATAAAATCGTGCAAGTTATGCAACTCTAATTTCACCATTAATTGACATATCTTTTATCCGCGAAATTTAATACCACATAAGAAATAAGACATAGTGGGGTATTAAATAAAATATGATGTCATAAAGATATGCTATGACGTCACTTTTGTCATGTTTTTAAATATGGATAGTCAGAAGAATCATAATTTATGAGGAACACCATCAGTTTCTTTTTATGTGTATACGTATAGAAATGATTTTTTTCCATTAAGACAATCAGGCGCAAAAATTATTGGGACAACCCTATAAATGACCCCCTTCCCCCAATACAATGTTGTGAGAATAGCTGGAAAGAAAAAAATTTCATCAACATTGGTCGTGGGGGGCCCGGGGGGAGACCGGTGCATGTTAAATTGAACATAAACTTAAAATGTCCCATTATTTTTGCACCTGATTGTAGGGCATTCTTCTAGCGGGTCTTATATATACCCCGCTGGATGAAAACATAAGGCCGTACGAATCTCTTGGGTTAGACCACAATTAGAACAGTTTTTGTAACAATGTATAACTGGAGTACTTCATCCCCACGACCCCTTATCCCACAATTATTCTGTGTGTCCGTGTTTGATATTTATTTTCAGTCTAAAAAGCAATTGAAACATTAACTAACATTACGCCATTTAAATAGAATAAATGAATGAATGAAAATAAATGCAATAAATTAAACTAGAATAATAAAATCTTTTTTAGAGTAGCTTTACAATTAGCTAACGTTTTTGAGATTATACGTGACGGTGATACCGAGATCATATTCATTATCCACACGTTTGACTTTTGAAGAACATAGATAGTATTTGGCTAGAATAGGGTTTTTACGACGAGTAATTGACAGAACTTTGCACTTGGATGGGTTAAAACTAATGTTGGATCCCCTACTGCAATTCTCAGCACCAGTCAGGGCTTGTTGCAACTGAACACAATCAATCAATTCATCAATCTTTATAATTCACACGTTTCCACAATAGCTTACAAAAGTTAATAAAACAATTACAAGTTTAAATTACAAAAGATACTGAAACCAAAAAAATTATCTTGCGCAGTGGCCAAAGTAGCGTGAGCTTTCGAGTTGGTCACTGCCTATGCTTAATTACCATTCAAAAGTCAAAATTGAGAACGATATCTACTCAGACAAATAATTAATCTCCACATATACTGTAGATATGATTGCTAATCTATTAAGTTAGAACTTGTGAAATAAGTAAGGATTGACTATATGTTTTTTTAAATAAAGAAATTGAATTTGATTGCTTAATCACATTTTCAATGGTCTCCCATATTTTAGATGACGTAAACAAAAATGTTTGAGTTCCATAATTAGTTCGTGCACTTGGTCTAGAAAAGTTAGATTGTGCAGCGAATCTAGTATTATGTAAATGAAGTGATGATGCAGGAGTAATAATGTCAGAAAATATCGTCCGCATATAACCCTGCTGATGTAGTTGTAGGTATAATGTCAGGGAGGTGGTTAATGAAGAGTAGAAAAAGCATCCGGCCTAAGATGCTTCCCTACGGGACACCAGAAGTAACTCTCGATCATTACGAGGCAGCACCTTCAACAACCACGCGCTGCAAACGATTATGAAGACAATCCGTGAACCATTTGTGGAGATTACCTGTTATGCCACATCCTTTAAGTTTTTTGAAAAGAATGTCATGACCTACTGAGTCAAAAGCTTTAGTGAAGTCGAGGAAAAGAACGTCCGTTTGAATACTTTGATCAAGTAGTTTTCTAATTTGATGTGGGGTACCAAGAAGTTGCGTAACACATGAACGACCACGGAGAAATCCATGTTGCGCATTATTGATTACATCACGAACGTGTTCATACAGTCAGGTACAACCTCTTATAAGACTTTTCATAAGACATACATCATCCAAAACACGGAAGAAAAAGGCAACAAAATTATACTATATTCCACCAAACACATCTTACCAGCTCCGATCGCCAGTTTATTCACTTCAACGAGCGCGACTTGTTCGGGCATACATCATTCGTCCATAAACCTCCAACGCTGAAAGACGTCAACTGTTTTATCTCCAGCACAGGAAACGAATTTTAACAACGCGGTAGATAGCATTGAAATAAAGAGAGAAAAAGACTAAATATTGAACACTCACATTTTAATATTCTTTTGTAGGGAAGGTTTTCTCTGTACCCAAGTGCCACTGTAGGGAGTATGATTGTGTTGAAGTTATGGGCATCTCAATGGCGCGAGCTGTTGAAACGTTACAACTACATGGTGATAAGAAAGGAATACGGGAATTCATTGACACATCCGAAATTGGCCGCAATGGAGTAACATTTCAAGCATATGAAAACACAGACGAGCACGATTGAACTTTTCAAGTATCAAGAAACCTGCAGCATGATCGAGCACGATTTACGATGAACATTTGAAGTATCAAGAAACCTGCAGCATGATAGCCGCCAACCTAGAGCCGATACTGAAACTAATGTTATGCCAGGAAGATCGAATCGAGTGAGAAGAACCACAAGATTGATATAGATATGCATAACCATTAAAGGGGCACTGCGATGAAACTTTGGGGGGCGATTTTTTTTATTTTCTGAAACTGCGTTTCTTGAAATATATACCAGTAAAATATCAGGACAAAATATTGAGTAGAAAGCTTACAAAGCACCGATCGAAAATTCGTATTTTACGGCCGCCATTGACTTGAGCCTGTTTTTTAATCGAGAACAGCAGTCTGTTGTGACGTCATTTTCTCACTTCCTTTCTGCTGTCACAGCAAGCGATATATGCAAATATGTCAACACATTCTAATGAAAGCAGAAAGGAAGTAAGAAAATGACGTCACAACAGACCGCTGTCCACAATTAAAAAACAGGCTCAAATCAATGGCGCTCGTAAAATACAAATTTTCGATCGGAGCTTTAAAAGCTTTCTACTCAATATTTTGTGCTGATATTTTACTGGTATGTATTTCAAGAAACGCAGTTTCAGAAAATAGAAAAAAATCGGCCCCCAAAGTTTCATCGAAGTGCCGCTTTAAAGTTAACGGAAAATGAATGTCAAGACAAGAGCCCCATTGTGGACGCTGCAGCAGAGTTGTAGACTCGAGTCGAATGACTTGGAATTAAGTCAGGCTCGAGTCACGACTTTTGAGACGTGTGACTTGACTTGCTATTCATAGCAAGTTACTTAGACTTGACTTAGACTTTAGCAAAATGACTTGCGACTTGACTTGGACTTGCAAGAAATGACTTGTTACCAACGCATGTCAATGCTACATCACTAATTTTTGATTATATATATTAGATACTCCTGATGAATGAGTCGACGACAGTAAAAATTTTTTTTGAGTTAGCGTTATGTGTTCGCGAGCGTTTTCTCCACTGAGCTTTACTATATACCTCCAGATATATAGTATAGCTCAGTGGTGTTCGTGCTAAACGAGTTTTTAATTTTTTCTTGACTTATAAAAGTTCTAGCATAAATCATAGCCAAAATATATTAACGGAGCATGTTGATAACATGGCTGACGCTCGAACTTTCGGGTATCGTAATTACAACACCTCTTCTTCAAAGAGGACAGCTGCGTGCACAATTTGCGGCAGTAACATCACTGAAGGTTTAAAAACAACATCTAATTCTGTGCGACACTTTAAAAGTGTTTACGCTGAACGGTAAGTACTCACAAATGCCAAACATCAACTTACAATTAGCATTTGTCGAGTACGATGTTGAAGATCCTGCATTTATGCTTAAATGCTCCTTGGTTACACAGTACGATGTGAAATTGATGTATTTTGAATATTGATACATAATTTGATGTTTGCCAATATCAAACACGAAAACACTGTTGGGATTGATACCGATACTGATTCTGATGATCCAGGTTGTAATGATGCTGATGATGACCTTCATGATTCCACTTTATGGGAAGAGCTTGATGAAGAGGCTTAACAAGATGTAAATCTGGCCCTAAGAAGGAACTGCAGAAAGCAACCCCCACAATGTTGTGTAAATACAAGTGTAAATTTTGAGGGCAAATTTTAGCGACAAACTATATAAAGTTCATTGGTCGTCGTAAATGACCAGAATTAAGAAAAACCACAACATAATAGTCACCCTAAAGTAACTATATTATGTTATGCCGGTATGCCCAGAGGATCGAGAGTGACAAGGCCACCAGATCATAATGGATTTGCATATCGATTCCATTTAAAAGAAAATAGTGGTCAAAACAAGAGTTCTATTGTGGATGCTGCAGTTACAGATTTAATGGAACTTATAGGCCAAGAGTTGTATTTTGCACATCTGCTGACACTAGCCAGATTCTCTGCTACAATCCACATTATTTCAGAAATGTAGTTTAAAAAAAAGGAAACTGCAAGACTGATAAGGAATTTGAGAAATGGGAAAATAAGCATGATTTTAAACCTGTTACCTTTAATAGCAGTTCCCCAGCTATAAGTTTTGTGTCAAAATCAAATTAGAAACAAGGGACTGTGCTCGCCATGAGCAAAAACACACGGGTAAGTATTTAACGACCTTGAAAGCAACCACTAAATGGACGTTTCCTGAGGAAAGACAATTGATGAACCTGGTCGATTCACGAAGTACAAAATGAAACAATTATGGATTGGCAATAAAGCAAAATACCACTTTACACCGAACCCAAGTGGCAAAGATATGTGTTTGTATACACCATAAAAAATATAATAACAATTTTACATTAATCTGTCCAAGCATACGGATCATAAAAAGCAGCATCGCTTTTGTCCAATTCGGCCAAATTCTTGGGGAAAATGGCAGCAAGGTCTTTTTCGAGTTATAACAACTAATTTTTATGAACGCCAGCTGTTGGAGTAAGCTGTTGGAAAGATGTGTCAGAGGAATCACACTCAAGAGGAATGAATAATGAATGTGTCCTAAGCGCAAACATCGTTGGTTGGTCCGATGTTCTTGCATCAACAAAGAAATCTTTCCTTTTAAAGGAGAAAAATTGATAACCAAATGAGTGAAAACACAAAAGGCGTCGTCTAGCTGAGCAACTGCATAACACCCAGTGTGCGAAAGAACTACGTGAAAAAGAAGGAGAGGAGAAAAAGAATGAGCAAAAAAGCTGAAATTTTCAGTATTTGTTGCTCCCTGATTTCGTGAACTCTTTACAGGATTCGAACTCCGAACCGGGAAACAAATGCACCGGTACGAGAGTATTTTTGAATTTTGTAATTATGCTATATCGTTTTTTTTTTCTCAAGTTTCGCAGCCATGTTTTTTTCCCTGCTCCCCGCATGACGCCATTTTGCTCCTAATTTCTGGTATGTCCGGTATAATGATAGAAATAAATAAAATGAATTAAAATGAAAATGTTGGCCAGGCATGTGTTTTCAATGTGGGTTTTTTCTTACAAATTTCAACATGCACAACACCTGGAAATAGACAAGTATATCCAAGATGATAGAGTGTAGCAAAATTGGGATCTCTGTTTTAGTCGAGAATTCTGTCCACAAAACCGACAGCGAAGTGGTCATTACTTCAGAACCACAGAGTTTAGCTTAAAATGGCTCAGCACGAAGAAAGAAAAGTCGCAGATCATGAAGGATAACGGGAAGAAGTATCTGCAAAGCGTTTTAGAGGAAAAAATCGTCTTAAAATTGTAAAAAAAATATCAAAACGAGATCGCACGTGGTCAAAAACAACATCAGGACCTGAAGCAAAATGCCAACAAAAATCACTGGATGTGCGGAAATTGTCAAGATTATCGGCAGAAAATTGGCAATATTATGACGCTGGGCTGAGCCAAACCGGCAAAATTGGAAATAACCATAAACGCATTGTCAGAACAAAACAACAATATGGCGGTCGGAATCAAACAGCTAAAGTCGACTATACGCGAGTTAAGCGGAGACAATGCCAACATACAATGCGTTTTGGATCTAAAACAAAACCAGTGAACGAAGATTGATGAAAAGGGAAAAAATCAACGAGGATTGAAAACACGAACAAAGTACCTCTAAAACCAAATGCATTTCGCAATTGACGTATAGGAGTCGAATCCTTACGAATCCAAATCAAACAAAGACATCATCAAAGGACAGCCCAGCTCACCATCAGCATTGAACTACTTCACTGTGCAAAGAAAAAAACCCGCGGTTATTTGCCGTTGAAACAAATCTGACGGCTTCAGCAAATTACATGACTGACCTCGAAGCTGCAGTAAATTCTGAGTTGGAAAACCTCAGAAAGTTGTTAATAGCTAGTAAGCTTATAGTCTCCATTTAGCTCAGAGCATTTAGCTAAGACTGAGTTTATATTAATTGCCTGGAAGCCTATGATAAAAAGTATTTCTAATTCACATGCGAATTTTTTATTGAAAATAAACAAGTTTATGAGTAAAAAAAATCTCGGGGTAAAAAATGACCAGTACTTTCTTTGGAAAGGTAATACAACGATGAGATTATTTGTAAAAGATAAAAGCATGAATTTCTGCTATTCGTCACAACAAAACGTTCCTTGATCAAGATACACTTATTTTGATATATAACGCTATTGTTCGTCCGTACTACGACAACTGCTCTAAAGTATGTGATGTATTTGGCGAAGCCCCATCTAAACGACTGCAAAAAACTACAAAACAGCCAGCAGCTAGAATTATTTTGAACGTAAGCAAGGACGTAGAGTATACGATTTCTCTGCGTGCTATGGGCTTGGAGCCACTTGAAAAAGAAAACAAAAAAGCCAAAGCAGAAACTTTGTCCAAGTGGTTAAACAAAATGGGTCCTAAATCACTCATTTCTATCGTGGTCTTCGCTTCACAAAACCACGCAGTATGAACCACACAGTATGCTTCCGCGTACTGTTCCTGTTTATGGGCTGCGCTGTCACACTTTGTACATAACACTCTTTTGTTTATGAAATAAATTATACTATTGCGTCGAAAATGTCACAGAATATCTTAAGCCATATAATGCGTAAAAACAAAATTAATAGCAACATATTCAAACATCGCAAACAAGAAAAGAAGAGCAGTGACTAAACTATAAAAGAACATTTCATTATGGTACTCTAAATGTACAGCAAAAATGCATGATATGCGTGAAAACGACTTTTGAAATTGCACGTTTCACAAAATTTTAGTTACGGACATCGCAAGAATAATGTTTTAAAAAATATATGATGCAATATAATTACCCATTTAACGACGTAGTCATCCAAATGGACGTACAAATTTTCGGATAATTTGAAAAGTAAACTCATAGGTGAGACCTAAAAATTCATGTAGTAATAGTTTCAAAATATGCAAGCTTACGAGCCCGCAATACTAAAATGGTGAGAAAACGACAACAGCATTCACATTATTGGTGGTGGCTGTTTACATCAATGGCAGTGACTGGCTGTTACAGCCTCTTACATTCCTATTACATAATATATAAAATAATCTACACATCCCCGATGTTGCCTAGGATTGCTTCTACTTTTTTCAATCCTTTCTGTTCTCGAAACAGGCTAATAGCGACCATATTTGTTTATCGCTACGATATGGTTATATTCATTTGTATAATTTGCGCCAAGATAATGGTAGCACATAAACTAACAAAATGATAATGTTTGATTTTGCCGCCGTCTTGTTTATTGCGAAAATCTTGCTAGTGAATTATTCTTAACTGCCAGTAATGGCAACCATAGGGGTGCCTGTTCACGACCAAGGTAGTAAGTAGTACTGTGACTGTGATACTAGGAATATTGAACTCACAAGAGATATACAAAATATAACCAGTCACCAGTTTTTTCTTCTTCAGCCAAGCACTTTCAGTTTTAAAAACCTGTAACAAACTCGGCATGATCGTTAAGACGTGACGGTAGAATCATCACAAAACGTGAAACTTGTACTACTCTCGACGACAGGAAGTTGAATTACAGCATAAATTTTAGAGCGTGTTTCAAACAACCTTGAAACGACCTATCGGACAGCGTTGTTAAAAGTTTTAAACGCCACTTGTGACAAATACTGCGACCAAAACCAATTGACGGCTTGCTGGCGCACTTCAGCTACCAGACATGATATTAATAAGTACTTAGTAACTTACGTTTCACTTCTTTTTTTTCTTTTTAGTTACACCATAAGCAAGAAGCCTTGATGAGGAAAGTTTGGATACTTTGTCCGATTTTGCACCACGAAAATGCCTCATTACACGTCTCTTCCTATTTTGTTCCTGACGATCTTTTTCTGAAATTCTACCCATTCCTTTCCATCTCCATTTTCCGTCACCTTTTATTTTCTTGGCTATTTCCTTTAAACGTCTTTCTCTTTGATGACTGGCGTCTTTTATTTTTGTATCACTGCGGTCATCATCGGCGTTTTGTGCAGGCTCGGTACTAGAGAATCATAAACATCGGGTTACACGCGTAGTGCCAGCCAGTAGCGAAGTAAAAAATCAGTAACTCAAAAGAAAATCAGTATTTTTTTAAAATAACTTTACCCTTCTAACGAAGTACGACTTTTAGTTAGAATAAATTATTTACATTTTACTTCGTTAAACTTGCTATATTTTCGCAAAGTAAAGTTAACGTTATTCTCAGAGTAAAGTAAGCGGATGGTGTGGCCGCTTCGCTCATCCACATTACTGTATATACGCCTCGGGACAGTCAACTTTGGTTTACCGCCGCTCAATCACCTAAGCACATTTTAGCAATACTTTTCTTTCTTCAATTTTGTTATTTCCAGGATATGTTGCAAAGCTACGTCCAAATTAATTTCGAGCCTTCTTGTTTTAGTAATCAGATCTAACGTTTGTACTGTACAGGTATAATACATACTTTGTATTCGCAAGAGATTTGAGGATTAACATTTTCTTCTGTACGTTTCTTCCTTTCTGTCGATATTTTTTAATATCTTTCTTTTCTTCCTCTTTTGTCCTGGTCAAATACAAAGTAGGTTGCAGATTGCGCAATATATAATCAACAAATGGCAGTATTTGCTCGGTACTCAATGCACATATTTACAATTAGATTAAGAGCTCAAGATTTCTATGTGGTGATAGTTGATGAGTCAACTATCAACGCATAGAAACGAATCAACTACCAACACGCATGGAAATTGTGAGCGAGTAATCTAATTGTTTTAGTAGAAAGTCATTTTGCTAAAGAACTATTACAAATTGTCTTTGAATTTAAAAAATACACCAGAAAAATTATTCTTTTGCTACTCGCTATCTATGGAGCAATAAATAGCGAGTAGAATAGGCAATCAAATTACATCATTTGCACTAGTATGCTAATATGATTCTACTAATCATAAGTCATCAACTTTTGTCATCAATAAATCTTGGAAGTGACGAGTGAAAACGACAACAACCTGCAATCGAGACAAGCCTTTTCAGATCAAGTTACAAATCAGTTCACCTTATCCCGCACAAAAGCAATCGCAAAACACTATGATTTCTAGTAAATTATTCACTGTAACCACGTGCATGTACAGTACCTATACTGCATTGATTTCTTCAAAGAAGCCCACTGATTTAGTTCTTTATCTTCACACATCAATATCTTATAATACAGAATGAAGAACTTTGTTAGTAAGTTGAAGCAGAAATGTGTCAAATTTTAACTTCAATGGCAAATCGGATATACACAGTTTGTTACTTTTCCTCAAATACAAAAACGAATCGCGCAAATTAATTTAATTGTTCATTTTTCCCAGGGTGATACCATTGCAAAGTGGTTGTAGTGTACCAGAAATAAATAAAACCTAGGCAACAAAACGTGATTGTAAATTCGATTACTATTAAATCAGATTAACAAAAATCTGATATACAATAAGTAATAAGTCTATTTATTTCAACAGGGGTTATTGGCATTGGCCTTTATTGTATTTTAACTACCTTGTTCCTTATAATGTCAAAAGGCTAAAAGCGTTTCATAAAATGGTTTGAAATACATTAGCACAAGGATTCGAGAGTGGCTGTTGTTTTCAGACGAACAGATTTTGTCCAAACTGAAAACTGCATTTTGCACCAAAAGTTTTCATTTTTTTCTAGATTGACTCAATAGTAGACTAGACTGGCTATCCTTGTTTTGCAATCAATCTCTCGGGACGCGGCAGACAATGTTAACCATCCATGCTGGCTGGATCCAACAATGGAACTAATAGCATATTCTTTTGTGTTATATCTGCAACATGGCCGCCGTGACGTTAAATGCAAACCATCAATAGTGTTAATGCGAAAAAGATTAGTTACTCATATGTTGTACTTGGTTATATATAAATTTGCGGAAAACGTAGTAAACGGCAATTCCGATTATAGCCAAGCTTCCACTTTCCAACATCCGTTTCCTAAGTAGCAAGTTGCAGATAACGTCTTGCTCGATCACATGTAAAACTTTTCAAGAGCCAACCAGCGAGCTCGATACTGGTTTTAACCACTCTGTTTTAACTCATCAAATTCGTTTATCATAGAGAGGTGATAAACAGCAGAATGTGGAAACCTTAGGAAATACATGAAATCACCCTGTAATATTGTATTCATTTAAACATACCACGAGTAGCGAGAGAAACACGAAAATTGACACTATTCACTAAACAATTAGTAATCAACGTAAATACTTAAAATTCACATAAATTTTCTGCGATGTACATGTATGATAAAAAATTAGCTTCGAACTATATGTCAAATTTATCCTAGCAGCAAGCAAACGATGCACACTGTACATAGTCATAATAAATGGGCGTCAAGCACAAACCTCATCGACAGTAAGACCAAAGTCATTCGGTTCAACTTCTCTGTACTTAAATCTGCATGGCAGGTCACCTATAATGTCTTCGTAATCCAGTTTGTAATACTCATCAAAATACTCCTCAAAGGATTTTTCTCCTATATTAAAATGTGTTCAAAAACTGGGTTCATGTCTTCCTTAGTTGCACGAAGGCGTTACTAAAGACGAATATATACTGCTTTATACTGCTGCAAGGGGCACTTTTTAGCTCAGTTCAATAAGTGTAAAAAAAAATAAAAAAACTGCGCAAAAAATACATAACTCTCACACCGAGCAAAATTTAGATTTTTTTTGGATTGCTCATACACCGTGCGTCCAACATGGCGTCTGTTCTAGCAACAAACCGCTTAAACCATGAAAAACCATGAAAAACCATGATATCCTTACCTGGATCAAATGTAGGTTTGGCCGTATGAAGTGCTTTCGAAAAAGAGGACTTCTTTTTCCCTCTGTTCTCATTCAAAGTAATTTGAGAACTCTCGTCATAATCTGCATCCATCTAAAATATCAAAGTTGGGCATCTATTTTGTCTCTTATTTTATCAAGCTTCGCTACAAGAGCATGGTCACCACAACAGCCAGCGCCAATTACTGATTTAGTGTGTCAAGGTATGTAGATTTGAGTGAGGAAGAAAACCGAGTACCCAGAGAAAAACACTTAAAGCGCAGCCAGAAGTGAACAAGATTCCACACAGTACAATATTGCGAGCTTACGTACATTAAATCCAACATCATCACAATGAAGTTCTAAAATAGATAGTTAACAAAAAATGAATATAAAGCGTTAAGTAATTGTACATCTTTGACTTTCAACATTTTAAAATGATTTTTAATATTCTTAATCAAAGTGAATCAAAATTGAAATGGTTTGTTCATAAAATGTGAGGAAGGACAAAGTCAAAGTGTGAAAGGAAATTGACTTTGTTACATTCTAGTGCAAATTAGTTGCATTAATTTTACCTTCGCTATTCTGACCTTGACCTTGCCATTCATCCCAGTTTTCTATGACGAAGAAATTAAAATAAACCAAAATGCTCAATTTCTAATAGCATTCATCTGTATATATTCTATGCACAGGTACAACGCTAGCGCTTTAATTGGGGCTTTTCATGTTCTTATAAATCGACTAATGTCTTTTGAAATGAGGTTCACTTCAAAAGGAATTAGTCAAGCAGAGCTCAGGTATATGAATATCCCCTCCTCCAGTAAAACGCTAGCTTCGCCTTGGTCTATGCACGATACATGTATTCTGCACAAGCAATTTATGGATAGTATAAACATTCTTACTCGTGTTCAAACATGAGCAGCAGAGCTTTATCAGATTTTAGTATTATGATCTTCGTTCACTGTACAAAATCCACGAACACAATTGGTCAAAATCAATCGCGTGTGTGTTTTAGTTACACGACAACAACGAGTTTTTTACTGCAGTATTGACGATAACGTCATAACGTTGCATTACTCATTCAAAATGTTTTCAAATTGTGCACAAAGCAATGAAATGAAGACAAAATTAATAAAATTAATGATGAAGAAAGTCCTTAAAGTACGAAAAGACAAACGAAGCGGAGTATTGCTATATTTACAGGTAAATAAACTAAGCAAAAACGCAGGTGTACGGTATTTAAATTAGTGCAAGCAGTGAACTCAGATCATATAATAAATGTTTTTGTTCATTGTACATTCTTGTACATAAGTCAAAACAATCTCTAGCCCTTGAATAAAACGCGAGGCGCAGCAGAGAGATTCACACCTGATAAAGCACGAATTACGAGTGTTTTAAATGGCTTTTAAAACAACCCATTTTATACCCATCTGGTCAGTTTGTTTACGAGAGAATTTTTAATACGGATAATTGCCGAGAAAATCGAGGGAAACGTTTTGTGAAACTCTACGTGTGTTTTATCACATATAAAGACTTCTTCATGCCTATGATTTCCTTTGTATTTTTCTCACGAATTATCAACGAATTTTTCAACCATTACATAAGCAATGCCGAAATGTACAAACACCCAGTGTTATGTTTATACAGCATTCTATCAATCTTTTATCGATATGTTGTTGCAATATATTACATGCGAAAACGGGATGTGAGACGCGCAAATTAAGTTTTTGTAACGCAAATAAATGGTCGGTTTAAAAAATATGTGCGTTGAAAATATGTTCTTTGATGACATGAAAAGGAATCGTCGGGAAATCGTGCAAGACGAAACCTGGTAGTTTTAGTCAAAAACAAGAAATAAAGTAAGAATTCACACTGAACCTTCCTCATATTCTTCCCAGTCTTCGTCATTAAATACTGGCTTTTCAGTTTCTTCCCCGTTGTAATACTCATCGTTAAATGCTTTCTAAAGGCAAGTACATACTCGTATACGGCATATAAACGGTCAGCTTCTACGACAGATACTTTGCAAACGCGATTCAAGCAGTAGAACGTTAAAGCAGAATTCCAAACAGGTAAGGTAATACGGTATAATACCTGCATAGCTTCATCGTATTTTGCTGGATCAAAATCTCCTTCGAGGTCTTCATCATCAAATCCCACATTTGGATTCCCAGTTACCTCTTGATAAAAAATATTTCTGTGAAAATTTTTCGGTACAAGGGTGGATTTTGATGTCAGTTATCACCTGTTAAGAATATCTCTGGAAGGGGTCACATTCGTTCTTCGCGAAACCTTTCCAATTTTGTCGCCTTTGCAGACAAACAAAAGGTTTCCAAAAGAACGAATCATGCTCTTAGTCACATGGTCAAATGAAATTCAAACGAGCCAATGAAAATCAGGATGCTGCATATTAACTCAGGCGTTTGCAACATGTGATGTAACCCATGAGTATATTTTTAAAAGTTGATCGTTGCATAACATAAATTTTATGCTCAAAGAGTAAGTGACACAGTGAAAGCGCATACCTTAAACAACGATGCAAAATGTAATTACAAGAAAGGGAATTTAATCTACTTAACGAACTCGAATCATCTCTTCAATAGTTCAATTGCATTCTATAGTCATGCAGATATACATGACACCTAATTATAAAATGTCTCCGAGTGTAGTTTCGAGGTATGTTACATATGTAGGGCACATAAAAATTAGACACTTTCAAATTCAAATTCGTATTCATTTGCATCAACTCTGATTTGAAACCTTTGTAAAAACAAAGGTTTTGTAAACATAGGAATGTAAAAACGTCATTATAACTGTTCCATGCATGTGTACAAGATCTTGTGTTTCTGGGAATCATTTATTCACGCAAACGATCTGCCAAATTAATACAACTAATTTAAATTGGTGCATACGTACCTTTTAGCTTTTCTAGCTTCTCTAAAATTTCATTCTTTTTAAGATTTTTCAGCCGCTTTATCTCCTCTTTCTTTTGCTCTTTTTCCTACATAATTTTAGAGTCGAATATAAGTGTGATAGGTAAGGTTGACGGGCAAACAATTTTTGCAATCAATAATTGAATTGACAGTAAAGCGATGGTTTGATTGATAAACCTGGCAAGTATAAAACAACACGCCAACTTGGGAAAGACTCGTAAAACAAACTTGTCTTTTGTTGTTTTGTTGAAAAAATGAAACGTTTCTTGGCCATGCAGCAAAGAAAAATACCAATTTAATATTATACTGGAAATACATTTTTCATATTAAGATTATATTTACCATAGTGTATAAATAGTGAGTCCTTTATCTGTAAATACGCTGTTAATCATATTTTCACATGAAGTGTACATTGACATAGTATGTATAAATTAAAAAAACTTTGCATTTTTTTTAAAGGACAATAATTGCATGGTAAACCAGAATTTGACTTTCTTCTTCGTTCCATTTAATAAACAATTATTGTATGAGGTTTTTGTGATATGCAGAATTATCAACGTCGAGGTAAGAGTTATCAGCCGAGCCGAAGGCGAGGCAGATAACTCTTACCGAGACATTGATAATTCCGCATATCACAAAAACCGAATCCGATAATTGTTTTATTATACATTGTAAGCGGAGAAAATAAACATGGTAACGAAAGAATAGATTTCTCTTTCTAAAACCTTTTTAAAACTCGAGCAATTTCGCTTTTCTCGAGCAATTTCGCTGTTCTGCAATCCCCTTTTCCAACAAATATTCATGAAACACTTGTTGAGCGACTTTATATGTTCTTTTGCATGTGTTTTTGGAGTCTTTTTCCTCAATCAATTGCGTGATAGTCGCATTTATCTGCATGCAATTGACCAATTACAGCGCATAAAGCAACTGCAATGTATAATAATGTAAATTATTCTTTATAAGCAATTACCGATAAATAATTACAAATAGTTCACAAGTTACAGGTATTTCGTATGTACATACAGGTATGTCAAAGTACATTTAAATACGATTTATGCTATATTTACAGACACACTACACACTATTCACATACTATATAACAAAAAGGAAAACTTTTCCAGTGTTTTTTGGTTTTCTACATTCAGTTAACATTAGTTTCGATTTATGAAGAAAGTAAATAGATTGGAATAAAATTGATCTATTAGAATGTTTTCTACTGGGTTTTGCACATGGCAGTAAGTCAAACAGGTTTTTCATTATACAAACAGTGTGACCAAGTGCCCAAATAACCAACTGTCCAAACACTCTTGCATATTTGTATTCGTTTTTGCTCTTTTGGTATTATTTGAACACTTTTTAACTGATGATTATTTTACACACCTTTAGCTTCCGTTCATTGCGTTGTTGTCTTTTGTCTTTTCTTTTATTGTCCTTTCGACGAAGGGATCCAGCGACGTTTCTTGGATAGCTTTTAAGCTAAAACAGATTGATACATTTTTTACCAACACATTTCGAAAAATATGTCTTCCACATGCTTTTTAAGGTATAAGAAAAGCAAAAAAGGACTTGCAATGAAATTTGGAATTGGTGTCAATTTTTTATCACGGCACCTTGTATATTTACAGCATTACACGTTTACCACGCAGTTGTCTAATTAACATTAATTTGCAGCTATAGGAAAACAACGTTTCCAAATCAAATCAAGGTTCAATGTATACCAAACAAATCAAGGTTCAATGTATACCTTAGACTGACCCTTCTAAATTCCGGTTTTCGAATTTCACATGGTTTTATCAAATCTATACTTCTCATCTACAGAGGTTTCTGGAAACGCAGCTATCAGCCAAAGAGCAAAGATCTTACAACACAGGAAACTTACTTCTGCTGCATTGGGTTCTTCATATCTAAAATTATACTTTCTCTCGAATTCTTCCTGTTCTTCAAGCTCAACTTCTTCCTGAAAGAAAACAACTGCATCACTCACAGATTCACAGTATACAGAGTTCAATCAAGAAAGCAACGTTTTTCACAAAATTGATGTCGATTCAAAGTGACTCGGTCTGCTGTGGATGGTGAAAACCGTTCGTGTCGGAAATCAAGAATGTAAAACTTCTTTAAATACATTTTTGGGTCTTTTTGACGACATTTAAGACAGTTGAATCGTTGTTATGTGAGAGATAAACTCGTTGGCGATGCCAGTGTAATGCCCTGAACACTGGGCGGCATTGTAGATATATGTAGAGGACATGTGCCAAGAGAAGGCGGATGGAATGGTAATGACTGCAAACAAGAGGAGTCAATACAATATACGAACTTGAAAGATAAACAATCCTTAACGTTTTCGACGTCCGACACTGCAGACTTTTCACAGCATAATTTGCGGCAAAATTTAATTAAATTTTTTTATCGCAAAGCTTTCGATCCATATGCTCGGACACACAGTCATTAGTAGCAGTAGCCAGTTGTACTATCAGCACTGAAGGAGATCAGTGGAAGATGGATACGATCTGTTCTACATGATATTAAGTGCTAAAATACCACAGCATACATCTACAGTACCGCATCATGCAATGCTACTGATAATTATTACCTGATCAAAGTCCTGAACAACTTCGTTGTATGTTGGAATTCTAAAAGAGAAAGTTATTACCTGACACAAGAATTGATTTATATTCATCAAGGAAATCAAATGCGATCAATACAAAGATGCCACTAAATGATACGCAATCTCATGGTTGATTCATTCTTGCTGATGCTGTTAGTTAACCAGCTTGTTGTTGTTGCTGCTCTAGTTGTCGTTTTAGTTGTTTTTGTCATTGTACGTTTATACTGATGTGACTGCTACAGTACATGTTGCGCTTGTTGGTATTGTTCCATAGAAACGATTGAACTTTCTTCCAGCTTGCACAGCGAGATGATTGCAGAATTGGTTTAGTTTGCAAACCGCAATGTAGAGGACGGTATACTGAATATCTGCCAACTGTACAGTCATATATGTAATATTGCTTAGCTTTTGAACCTTGCTCCGGGTGAAATACTGTACATATTTTATAATATTTTTACAATGTACAATACTTTTAAAAAGAGTAACTCTTTTTAAATGGTTAAGTTTAAATTTCTCAATACTATTACTTACTCAAGAGAATCTTTATCGATGTATTGTTTTTGTAAAATGAAATTTCTCAGAAACTTCTCGTCCTCATCAAGATTGGGATCATTCCAAAGTTGCATTAATGGTTCCTTGACAAAAATAAGAAGAATCATGCAGTAGTTCATCTCATGAGACAAGACCATATATATAGTAGTATCTTTTTATTCATATAGGCTGGCTCGGTCAAGTGATTACCCGTACATAATCTCACATGACATTGCATAATTGATAATCTACTTGTTAAACTTGCACTAATAGATGCATGCACGAAATTTATCTGTGGTAGTTTTTAAGTAGCGCTTTTTCTTTAGCTAAAGAGCTGCTATTCCCGATCACTTTTCGTGTCGAATTCCACATTATTCACCTTATTTGCAATGACCACTTGATGAAATGTTATTAGGCTGAAGAAAAAAACTCGTTTTCCCAATCTTATACAAAATAGCCAGATTTTGTCAGTGATTTGGCGACTATTTTCCAAATAACCTTTTCTCTCTCTTATATAGATGGCGAAATTTCTAAAACTAATATACAATTAAGTACAAAAATGAAACAAACCAGTTCTCTCTTGTCTTTTTCACTTAATTTCTTTTCCTTTAACCAGTCAGCGTAATTCTTATTTTCTATTTCCTGAAAGCAAAAAAGTAAGTGATCTGTGCCTGCATTGAAACTTCGAAACAAAAGTTTTCGACTTTCTATCTTTCGACTTTGTTTTTAATTCACAATTATGGCCGGGAATACACCAGGTGATATATCCCTGCAGTGTTTCTGCAACGAAATCGCGTTGTGTGTGAACAGTCAAGCAAGAAATAACATGCGGTCGCTGCACTGATAGGTTGCAGCGTCAAATTTAATCGTCTGAATAGGAGAATTTTAGTGAGACGTTTTGCGCCGCTTCAGAATTTTTTACGCTGCAACATATCTTGGTGTTAAACCTTTCATTTGAATTAAGGAAACATGATTGTTGCTAGCTAAGATGTCTTTTTTTACTGTACGCCTTAATGTCACTGTATCATTGATAGTTGAAGAAGGGTGGTCGAAAAAGAGGCAGTACCCGAAAACGGCGTACAAGAAAAGCTAATCACACCACACTTCTATGTCGATGGCTTAGTAACATTTATGTCTCAGTCAATTTTGGCCTGTTGGAAGAGCTCATTCGAGTGTATGAGAGTTTATGAGACATTTGCACTAAAATCTCCTAACGGACCAAAATTGACTTACGCAGACATGTTAGTAAGCTGACGATATGTGAAGAACACGGCACGCATCAATAAAAGAGTTCTTGGTGTCGAATGTCATATACAGTAAGCGTTTTCTTTACAGATGCGTTCTGCGGTGCGGTAGAATTTGACCTGTCAGAAATTGCATGTGTTTGACTTGTCACTGGATCAAGGAACTGACCGCAGTGACCTTCCACTTTGTTGTTTTCAGTCACTTACACCATCCTTTGTTCTTCCTATATGAAACTCACTGTAGTATATTTCAACAGACTTTAATAACTTTAACCCAAAAATCGATTAATCTAATGCATTTTAGATAACCTAGATATTCATGCACTAATGGACGCATGAAACTCATGAAACCAACCACCAGGAACCAATGAAATTTGAATTAGGAAAACGGGGATGGATTTTTTGTCGAGTTAACAGCTGACAGCCGACAATTCGCGCACCATAGCACTATACTGTATCCAAGCGGCAGAAACAAAAACACACTCGGGTTTGTCCCCCCCCCCTAAATTGCACTCGAAAACATCCTATTATAGCTGCATGAACACTTACATTATTGTAATATTTAACGAGTAGGTTTTCACTTGTACAGTCGAATTTATGACATACTACTGTACAGTACACACGTAAGTAAATAGTTATTCGATAGAGTAGCGCTAACTTAAAATTCGGAATTTCATTTTTTCCTTTCACATTTTCATTATAATCATTATTTGTACAACACCTTTTCCTTTTTCGATTTCTTTCGTTTCTTTAAAAAATCACCTTGATCACCATCAACCGCATCACCAGCATCCTTGAAACTAACGATGAGAATAAACTAGTTGATACTAACATTCAAATTAACGCTACACAGCATAAGATTAACTAAAGCAATATTTGCCAACTCAATGGTTCTGCATGTAGGGCTGTAGAGCAGTATAAACAAAGGAGTCTAAGCGCAAATAGGAAATTGCAACTACAAATTCAACAAAAAATTGCGGGTACATTGCAGCTGGAAGCAAGTTATGGCCATTTTTCAAAAATAAACGAATGACAGAGAAACTAACGAATATTAAGAATAAATATACATTACGTATTATCAAGTAAGCAACAAGAAATAGGCATAGACACGCATTTTACAAAGCAACATGCTTTCAATGCAACACTTCGCTGCAGAAATCGGACAAGAGGAGGGACTGCAAATCTGAAAAACTCCAATAAAAATGCAGTACGTGCACATACATACCTCTTCTTTAATTCTTCCTGCTCTTCGACGTACGTTAGGGCAGACTGCAAAGAAACGGGGTTTTTTAATGTTTCCAAGAAAAAAGCATTTATTTAGTTGATTTCATTTATCTAAACTCGCATTTACGGATTTACCTGGCCATTTATATTCGTTTGTTCATCAGCCGAAGTTTCATCACTGGCGAAGGCTTCACTGTAAAAATATTTAACAATTATTCAACAAAGCCGAAGTGAATGTTGGTGAATGATAGTTGAGGCTACATGACAGTGTATTACTGTATATAGAGATTACTGCATGGTTGGCGAGTGCGTACGATTTATATGCACGAGCTTTTCACAACAAGTGCATGTATAGTAAAAATCGTATAAACGAGCCAACCATGAAGTAATGTGTTTATGCCATACATATAGAGATTATTTTGACACTGAAAGCCTGTCAAGGCGAACAAGTCGAAACAGAATGTTGAAGTCTCAAAACACATTCATCCCGTTTCCAGTATTCCTTCATTATTTAGCCTAAACAGTGAGTCAAAGCTGTTCTTCTTTCCGTTTCATGTTTTTCATTCTATAAACTTTTCTTTTTGACGTAAAAGCCAAATAACCCTTTCGCGCCTTCCCTAACACGGCGGCCATGTTGTGAGCAAAATGACAATACGACTTTCTTCACCAGAGAAAAAAATCGTATAGTCAATCAAAATACTGATAAGATATTTTATATTAGTGAAAAAAATCGTACGGCCAATTAAAACGCTTATTCGCTTCTCCACAGTGAAAATGCAATTTTTATTTCACCCGTTTACCTCGCGTAAATCTCTATATTAGTCTGGCAGTTAGAGGCCGACATACTTACTGTACCATTAATTCGATTCATGTCCATCTTGGTTTTATCTTGTCTCTTTAAGGTTAGTAAGCATATTTCTGCATGTCGGCCAGGTTGAAATTTCTTGTAGGTTCTTGCCAACACGTTTTTCGTCAATATTTCTATAAGACTGTATTACTGTCAAAAAGGTGATATTTCAAATTCAATTTTAGAAAAAAATGACTAACATTGTCAGAAAGCTCATAAAAAACTAGATATAAGGCATTTAAATGATCACCCTAATTTCTCAAGCTTATTGATCTTTCAAACTACGAAAAGATGCTAAAATTCCCCAAAAAATCCTGGGCACTAGTATAAAAATACGATTTCAAAGACTCATAAGTGACTAGGAACTGGAAAATTAAGGTGACCATTTAAATGTCTTATACGTTCACCATTTTTGACATTAACACAGTTTTGTAGTAATATTAACGAAAAACGTTTTGGCAAGAGCCCACAAGAAATTTCATCGCAGCCGACATGCAGAAATATACTCACTAACCTTAAAGGGACAAGACAAAACTAATGGAATTGCCACTCGTTATGGTAAATAAACATGCTTTTTTGTACCTCTAGCTGCCGGACTATATGTATGGCATGATAACCGATATTCACTAGAGTAAACTAAACATTAGTTTTGCAAACGTTCTATACTAGACAATCCGGCGTACGAAACAATTAACAGTAACGAAAAGACGCTACCAGAATGCATTCGGTCGCTGAGGGTAAGAATGAGAGAGGAGGTTGCTTTCTTAATTTGGCATCTATTTTTCAGTCGTTTTCGCTTGATGCTCGCAATGCATTCTGACAACATGAACATGCTGCCATCTTTTTCGTTATCGTTAAATATCAATGCAAGCAGCACTATCAAGCGAATATGTATGCCAGAGACCACCATTTTCAATAAACACTTGGGTACTTATACCACATAATACCATATGATCAACTCGGTTTCTATTGTTCTCAGAGTGACACTTAAACGCTAAATTACTCAGAAGAGCGAAATTCTCTAATTTTCCCCCAAAACGGAGAAAATTAGAAATTTTCCCTAATTTGTATGCATGACTGGAATCCAAACAAATCAACACTTTACACAACAAAATAATCAGACATTAATGTATTTTTAACACAATATATTATTGCACGCAACAGCACACATTATTGATGAATTTATTCCCAAGCCATTTCTTACAATTCAAATTATACTGTATATCCTCGTTAATCATGGTATTACAAACTAATACCATGATATGTCGGGAAATTAGTGATTAAATATTTCTCACCCTCGGGAGGTTTGTGGAATTCCTTCGGGCTGCGCCCTCGGAGATTCCACAAACCTCCCTCGGCTTTTGGGGACATTTAATCACTAATTTGCCTCATATCATGGTATTACCTACAATAAAACAATTTTTTTAGAAAAAAAGGCTGATCCTGCAGTAGTAGAAGTGCAAGAGCAATGAAGATGCCGTACAACCCTTTGCTCAATTGGTCACGTCTTCTGGCAAACGATAATTAGAAACAGTTTTATTACACAGTACAATCGACCTTCGACGTCTAGTACATGGAAGTCAATCTGTAAATGCATTAATTTGCAGTTTTGGATAATTATATTAACGAACATGCGCTGCTGGTCATTGGATAGTCATAGAATCATAAAAGAACTTGTCCATCATATTTTTCTAACGTATTTGTTAGAGACTTTATAGTAATAGAAGTTTTATATTTTTCGTCAAAAGAGTACAGCAGTTATCTATTCATTAAAGAAGAATACCAACTGTTAATAAACTATAATAGCCAGAAGAAGAGAGCAAGTGTGACTTGTGTTAGCTACACAATCAGTACATTGAAGACAATGTACCAACTCTTTGTGAGCGTTCGCACAAAGTACATATTAGTATTACATATTTCTTACCTTCCTTTCTCCAGGAGCCGTTCTCTTTCATAATCTTTAAGATACACTGGCTTGCCACGTTTCTTAAGCTTTTCATCTTCAGCATTTTTGTCTTTATCTGTGCACGAAATGCGACATGCATGATTGTCAACAGTGACCGGGTCGGTTACCGCAAACTTGGAATCCGCAGATAGTTGGTATAGCATCTTTAATGGTGCTAGCATCATTGATCTCTTTCCCAAGCCTGAGTGTCTGATAAAACTTAGATTTTGCGTTTTAACCTAAGCCTAACCCAAACCCAAATAAGTTTAAAATTCGGATTTGAACCTGCTTGTTTTACTAGAAATCGCACGTCTAAACGACCGAGCTAACAACGAGCTTGCTGGAAACCGTCAAAACTTCACCTAATTGAGACCAGATCAGTCTGGGAACGAGATTAATGATGCTACCGACCACTAAAGATGTTACCGACCGGCTATGGTTTCCAAACAGGCGTCGCCACAAACCTGTACTAACAGGCTATGTGCTCAAGTGGTTCGCCATAGCAATGAAGCGCAACAAGCTATTTAAGAAATTGTTTTTCTAAAGGTCAATCACAAAGCCGTGTTAGTTAGGATGAGATTGTAGTAATATTTCATTGAAACAGGCAATTATTCACACAACTACAACAAAAGGCAAAAGCTTGATATAAATACTCAAGAAAATATTTTTACTAAATTTTGTCGCCAGATTAACAAGTGAAATTAATTGCTGCAATTTGCAACTTGTCAACGTACTTGTACCATTGATATGTAAAATTTATAGCGAATACGCGTCTTCATTGCATGGAACATTCTTCACTTATTAACATCTCGTAAGATTATATTAGCGTTCCAAGTTGCAAGAAAAATTACAGAGCGTAACAGACTGCCCTAAGGTGGCTTAATATTCATGCGAATTCGTTTGAAATTTTATCGCTCCAGTCTCCACCATAAAATGTTTGATAGTGAATGCTTGAGCTTCATTTTAGATCATTTCACACATCTATAGCACTGTTCTCTGTGTTTCAAAAAGAGCTTCCTCAAACTTTGTCTGAACATAGAAATCATTCTTCCCGTCTGAACTGAAAAACTCCATAAATTCGACACCTTATCCAGACAACAATGTCCCTGGACACACGAACGGTAGGAGGATAAAAATATTCCAGTTATGAGCACAACCAGTAGAGCAATGCAATGACCTAAACTAAGTTTACACGTGCATTACAAAAGAATCTACGGCAAAAAAGTGCCATGACTTATCGACTATTAAGCCTTAAAGAATTTTTTTTATTATGTTAAGTACTGATACTGGAATAAAGATAATTAAAATCGACACTTTTATCTTTTTGATTTCAAAACGTTATTTAATAAAGGGAATGGAAAATATTTTTCCGTATTGATATCGAGTTGTAAACACTTGAGCAAGTGTGGCAAAAACTGGAAATTGCGAGAAAACGCTTGCATTTCTTGCTCGTTTTTCCTCTTAACCCCCTCCCCCCCCCCCCCCCACACACACACACTTCACGGCGTATTTCCTGAACTCAAAAGAGACACGGAAAATATTTTCCATTTCATGAATGTAATATACTCATAAAAATGAATGCCCAACAACTGGATGTGATCAACGTCTACTTACCGTCGGAAAAGAATTTCATATCTTTACTGTATATCTTAGGATCTTTGTTCTTGATGAGCGCCAGAACCTTAAGAAAATCTCGTTCCTTCTCAGCATCAAGTTCCTGTGTAACAAACAACACAATTACTAAATCACTGCTATACAGATGGAAGTGTAAAATCCTGGCTTATTTCTACTGTGTGTACTGTACTGCTTTAAAGGATATTGGCACAAAAAATTTAGCTTGGTTTATTAAAGTGCCTACGACACAAAATTTTTGTTCAGTATTTCCGCTTAGCACTGCAACGATAAGTTAAATAGAACTTCTTTGATAGAACTTTAATGAAAAAAACTGGGTTCATTGTCGACTTTCAATTTTTGTTACAAAATGCAACGCATTCCTATGACTAATGCAACGTGTCATATCATATTCCATAATGACTTGAAAAAGCTTCGTTTGTTGATAAGCAGGGCCGACAGTAGAGCGTTAATTGGGAGGGGGGGGGAGGGACGGTTGATATTCGTTAATTTTTTTCATGTTCGGCCCGATAAATTTCTGTTGAAATCAAGCCTGTACGATAACAACTGATTTCAAATTAAAGCAATTTATCGGACAGAACGAGAAGATACTGTATGAATATTCACTCCCGCCACAATTAACGCTCTAGTGTCGGCCCTATTCATAACTAGCCAAATTATTGAACATAAACGAGGAGGCCTAGTGATCACTACAATACACACATGCAGTTTCAGTTATTTTGTCTTGTCATATGCCACAAAATAAGCAATCTGAGAACACGCAATATGCAGTTTGATATCCAATGTGTATTGTTTGCTTATCGAATAATGGCGAGCATCTCAACAGAAAATTAATTTAAAAAAAGTACCTAAAAAGTTAGATGTACTATGAATTTAAAAGTACTTTGCAATGAAATCAAGAAAAATTTGGACAAAATTTCATCCATATAATTATGAACTTTAAATGAACCTGTAGAATTACTAATAAAAGTTTTCGCAGCTTTTTTATAACTTGCTTGCTTTCTGGGATATTTTGCCCGAAACATACCTGGCGTTCGCCATTTTTGTGTCGTAAAGCGAAGCTTCGCCCCGGAATACAATCTCACATTCATTTTCTGTATTTAACAGGTGTACCTAAACCAACCTTGGCATCTTCATCCTCAGATTCACTTGTACTTTCTGAAACTTCGTCTGCATTTTCTCCATATTTATCTTTCACTAAAACCACCCAAACCAAAAACAATATACTGTAGTACTGCTTAGTTAAAATCGCTTTACCGGATGTCCCAAACACTTTACCGGATGTCCCAAAAAACTTGCACTGTCTTTTTGTTTGAATTGAATGTAACGTAAAAATTGTAGAGGCACTCAAATAAGTTTTATTGCATTCAGAAAGGGCTAACTTAGATTTTGATATATTACAATAAGATTTTGAAGTAGCACTAAGCGACATAACAATATTTCAAGCCTGACAAGCAATTGGACTATGCAAAAATTTCCGCTAAACTCACCTGTTGATGTAAGTCTCATTATATAAGTTTGCTTTTTTGACAAAAACGATTGTGCGATATGCTTGTTTCAAATATCACTATCAACTCAATCAAAACTCTCGCCCTGCGCCAAAGCTTCCTTAAATGCATGTAGCAGGAAAAAACTATGTGGCTAGTGAGATGTTAATGCAGTTTTCTCAAATTTAAGATTAATTTACAATAGCCTATTTAAGTAAAATTTAAG
Organism: Muricea muricata; assembly: GCA_963855995.1. Classification (NCBI taxonomy): domain Eukaryota; kingdom Metazoa; phylum Cnidaria; class Anthozoa; order Malacalcyonacea; family Plexauridae; genus Muricea; species Muricea muricata. The sequence continues at coordinate 36,838,426 of OY979717.1, read as the reverse complement.
CGTAATTAGCTTTTGTGATTTTTGCGTGACGTTCAATAAAAAAACGTAAGGACACCCAGCGTAGCATATGGCAGAAAATAGACCCGAGGCTAGTTGTGCGAAAGGCAGATACCGCTATCCAGCTGATAGCGTTTTTTCAACTGCCACAGAAAGGCCCACATAAAAAAAGCAATGACACAAGGAATCTTGAACTCACATGAGGGTAAAAAATAAGCTGACTTTAGCTCGAAAATGCTGAACATTAATAAGGAATTTAACACTGAAAGTAGTTATGTGCTCTGAACATGTTTAGAAAGTTTGAGAAAATTACTATCTGGTGGACATTAAATGTGGTATTCACCGTTCACACAATCAACCCCTGGATGAAGTCTGCAACTGACCCCAGAGCGAATACCCTTCATTCAGAAATTAATACTAGCAGTAGCGGCATTACCACTCTCATGACAAAGGGATTTTTCCCTAAGCATAATCAATTCTGTTTATATTGTTTAAGGCAGACACACTTCTTAATATGTTTTTTCATGCTTTAGACTTAACTATATACAATGTTAATTCAAGAAATTTAAAATATTTAAACTATTAATTAACTGATTGCTCTGCTTTGCAATATAATATAATTTGGTATTAACTTGGGGGCATCCAAGCTAAATTTTTTGTCTTGGGTGAAGTGTTATGCAAAAGTAATCTATCGGCAGTCTAGTAGACCTTCACCAAGTCTGCCTTTTGATTTAGGGTGGGCAGCCAAAAAATAGAAAGTAGAAAGGCTGACTTGTTTCCATTGCAACTTAAGGCATCAAATTGCACATTTTGAAAGGAAATTGTGTCCTTCTATTTTTTATCAATATTAATTAATGTTATGGTCAAATGAGGTGTTGCGTTTCCTATGCATGGTATTTTTGTGCATTCGTCCATTCCTTGCTTCACGGAAGTATTTTAAATCAAGTACAGTATGTTACCAAATACAGTATATAGTATATAAAATTTTAAATTAAAGTAGGGAAGAATGGATGGTGGGGGGGGGTGTCAATTCCAGCATTGTCGAGCCTGAATTAGTCCTGCCTAAAAATGCTGAACAATAATGTTGACGTCATCGAACAATGTTGCCTGAAAAACATTGTTCAGTCCTTGCAATATCCTGTTGAACTGCGGTTCAGGTTGTAGATGGGTAAACTTTACGTTATGTTTTGGCAGGCAAACAAGGATGAGTGATTTAGAACAACAAACCAGAGTATTTCTGCCTGGCAAAACGTAAACAAAGTTGACCCGTCTATAGTTACTAATGTTTACCACATGAATGCTTGACATGTCAATCAAGCCTGAAATTTAAAAAAAAACACTCCTTTCTATAAACGTCTAATGACTAGTTAAGTCCTTGTCAGCAAAACAAATAAAGGTCAATGATGGACAGCTGCTGTATATGTAGCATATAAGATATTTCCCATCATCAGAAGTTGAAAATTGGAACCAAATGCAATCGCTCATTATCCTAGTACAAATCAATAAAAATCACATTTTTCATGCTGTATATTTAGCTTGCGCGGTACTTACATCTATCTAGTTCGGCTTTCTCGCTTTGCTTCTGAAATTTAGCGGCATACGTCTTGTTTACCTTCAAAATACAATCTTCGTACTCCATTTCGTCCGCCATCATGGTTTACCATGGTTGTACTTCATGTAAAAAATGTGGCAAAATTTCTTTTATTATTTATCCTTTAATTTGGAATTTGGAGAAATACTTCTGCCTTTTGCGCGGGGGTGGGGGAGTATTATTCACGAAGGCAGGTGATTTGTACGATTGTAGTTTTGGATTATTTTGACACTAAGTTGTCTAAGTGACCCAAAGGCAAACATGTTTGGATCTCGCGAAAATAAAAAATCGTTCAGCAAAGTTGCATAATGTTGTGCGCTCCATATAAACTGGAGGAAGGGTTGCTAACATGGCGTGATGAAGGGAAGGGGGGAAGGGGATCCTCCTCCTTCAACCAGACCTAGTCCTTCACCTAGCTGCCATTCTCGAACCGCAGGACATAGTGCTTCTGCAGAAGTGCCTGTGTGTAGGCGAACAAATTATTACTAAATGCGTCTTTGATCTTCATGGCCAGACCATTTCCTTATTGGATAAAGTTTTTAAATCCGAAAACTTATTAGCACAACTGGAAAGAGAGTCCTAAATTTAGTAAAAGTGCGAAGTTTGGTTGGAAAATATAGTAAAACGAGGAAAATAAAGTCCCGTGAAGTTTGCAAATTATGTAACATCACAAGGCGTATTACAAAAGTATACAAAATCCGCAAATTTTACTGCACTATCTTCGCTCGTTTTAAAACCAAACCTTACAATTTTATGAAATTTAGGCCTCCGTTTCGGGATGTCGGGACCATGCGGATCCTGTCACGTGTAAACGGGGTCTTGTTGAGCTTTTTCCAGTTGTGCTGGAAAATTGTTTCCAGACGAACAAGGAATTAAAGTGGTCTTGCCAAGTCTTGCCAAGGAATTGTTATATTTCCTAGTATCGCAGGTTCCAATATGGCGTCCCAACGGTTTGTTTTATACTTTCTTCTCTTTTGTCAAATTTCTGGTATAGTAATATTTCTCAAAGGATTTTTTCCTCTGAAGAAGAATTCTTCAGGATTTTCCGCAAGAAACGAGAATGGATTGTTTCGTAAATTTGATCGTTTAATTGTGGTCATGATCGATGCTCTGAGAGCAGACTTTGTTTTTGGAAATGGCTCATATATGACCTTCACCAATGCGTTAATAGCAAATGGTGATACTTACAGGTGCGTCCCGGTTTCTTAGCAAGGATGTTTTCTTGTTCCCTATTCTGATTATTTGTGATGTTCCCTATTAAACAGTCTTGAGTGTAAAATGAAGGAAAGTAATGAATCTTGTAGTTTATATTGCCCACACTCCTCTGCAGAGCCAATATTATTAATTAACAATTAGATTACGAGTTCCAGATTTTTATGAAGTGAGGGCGAAGCCTGAATCAACTATCACTAAGGGCGATCATTTAAAGAAATTTAGAGCTCAACAAAAATTTTTCTTTTGCTACTCGCTATCTATTGAGGAATAGTGTAGACAGTGACTAGAGTGGCCAATGAAATTGCAGCATTTGCAATAGTATACTAGTATGATCCTACTAATTATTGATTTTACATGGTGCTACTGTCAATATTGATGTACTATCCTAGAGCTATCATAATAAGCTATATTGACGAAGGATTAAGACTCTATGTGGATCAGGACAGACTAGTACCTTGTAGTACCTACCATTGCTTGAGATTTTTATTTCAAAACTACCATTGCAATGCAGAATAAACAATCAAGGGTCTGAGGACCAGATGGCTTTACTCCATCCTATCTAGTACCTTCGGCCTCAGTGGGTCGTTAGGTCAAGTGTTATCATGTATTCAAAAATAATAAACTTTTGTGTCTTTCCTTTTCCAATTTTCATTGGAACTGACTACATGTATGGTCAGAAAAGTATATTCACAAAACAAGTGAACATTTGCTATAAATATCAGTTTAGGAACTTTTTGCTGCTGTGACACAATGATAAGTAAACAATCAGGATGGTATTTGGCAATTGCTATTCTAAATTCATAGATCTTTCACATGTTATATAAATAGCGGATACTACATAGTGGTTTGAAGATATGAATTTTTTCCTCAAGTGGTAAAATAAAATATTTTACAAATGAGCACAGTGAATGAGTAAAACATTGTTCTCACCAGGAGAAGATCATATTCATGTCTTCAAACAGCCTTTGAAATGTTGTATTTGTTTTATGTAGTTGTATTTTAAAGACCCAAGTCAGTAATACCAATTTTTGGTTAATGCTAAAAGCTTTATTTCAACTAATTATGCAGCTCATCCAACAAAGGTTCTCCTTCCAAAAATGAAAACTCTAAACTATATGAGCGTACGAGGGATAACAAATTATTGCTTATTTTCACCTCTTGATTATATATTTCTTTTAAACACCATTACGGCTACGTAGGAAACTTAAGGTTGGCAAATTTACTCACTGCAAACTTAAGGTAATTCCCTGAGTGTCAGGACCTAAATAAACAATAATCATCTCCTGTGCACTCACGGTTCACAGTTTATGCTTTTGGAAAGACAACCGTAATTGGAATTGCTGTACATCATATTGTCTATACTCAAGAAGTATCTGTACGTGCTTGTAGTGTTATACTTGAAGTCTTTTCATTTTTTCCAATGCAAACAAACATGTAATTTGTTCTCTGAACAAAGGTAAAAACTGGTTTGCTGCTCTTACAAACATCACCATAAATTCTCACTAATCAATGCCCCTTTTACACTAAAGCTCACTACTGTTTTGTAAGTTCCAAGAACTTGTGCTTTTAAATTTCCTACCACATGTATGTTGTCTTGTTGGCATGGTAACCAATACCTCCCCCCCCCCCTTAGTTACTGCAGGTATTTCTAAAATAAATGTCAAAAAAAAGCATGTACTAAGGGATATTTTTGTTGTCTTGTCTTGCATTTTTTTAAATCTTTGACTAGTTTTCAGGCTCACTCTAATCCACCAACTGTGACCATGCCACGAATAAAGGTATAGCATCTGCATCTGTTGTTTAATGTAAAAAGAATTACAATTGACCTGAAAACATACAGATATTATTTGTTTTGATCATTTTGAAGTACATTATTATTTATTGAAAATATTTTAGGAGTTTTGATTGGTAAATTAAGAGCTAAAGGTGAAATCCTCATATTCGCTTGGTAGTTGCCCAAATTTGGGATTAAAAATAAATACACGACATTATGACTCATTTCGTCGTATATTGAAAACAAATATACCGGTACGACATTATGACTCATTTCGTCGTATATTGACTGACCTTTGTTAATCGACCTTTCGTCGTAATCTGACAATTGTTTTAAGAATATCTTTTCCGTAGTCTGATTGGCTTTTATAGTTTTCGAACAGTTTCATGATGTTCCATTATTAGCAGCTTGTGTCTTCTTACATACAAAGCAAGCGTTTAAACTGAGTTTAAAATATTTTCAAAAAATAAGAAAACAATTATTGAATTCGGTTCTCGCAGGATATGAACACAAACCTCTGCCTTAATAATTCCTCATATCTTGCTCGACCTCATTCAATAATTGTTTATTCTACAATGCTGTGTATGGATTCAAAACAAGGCCGCCAGCGGTTGGCTACGGAAGCTAAATGACACGCACGACTCGAGCCACGAGTCGAGAGCACTGAGCTCTATTTATATGGTCGAGAGTCACGAGTCGAGAGTCAACTCGAGCCGCGACTTGAGATATTTACAGCCACAGATTGAAAAGTTTGTCAGAGAATATAAGGTGCCTGGGGGCAACATCTAAAATAGACCAAAAGACAGACCAGAGTTATCATTACTATTAAATAATTCTTGATTGAAGAAGATTAAATGAGACTCACCTGGAAGTTGAAGTTTGATGACAATTCTACCAAATCCGAAGTGGTACTGACAGAAGCTTAACTTGAGATGCACGGCCCGCTCTGCCGCGAGTCGAACGTCGAAAAAGAAAGGTTGTAGACACAATGATACCTGTGAAGGAATACACTAGTAGAGGGCGTCTGTACTGGGCGGGCATGTTCACCCTCATTACCACAGCGGACTTGGTAGAATTGTCATTAAACTTTCAGGTAAATATCGTTTAAATTTTCAATTCTACCAAATCACAGTTAAATACTTCCGGTTAACATTAAAGCTTGGAAGCAGTTGTGGCCACAAGCTTAAACAATCGATCGACACACTTCTTAAACAATCGATCGACACACTTAACACAGTCTCTTGAAAATAGGTCTATAATAAATCAGACGTCCAGGCAACATGCCCAAGGATAGTATATACATTATTGATAACCTGTGGCTAACTTTGCTAACATTCATTGTGCGAGTATACTACGTCCTTTAAAAATGGTCGTATCGATTCCACTCACCTGGAGTAGCTCTTAGATCCAGATGGGTTGTTTTACGTAGCACATAGGCTCTTTCTAGGTGATGTTTTAACGCCAGTAAGGGCATACATTATCGTGATCATACTTTCTGACGGAGAAACTAGAAGGCACGTTTCCTGGACGATTTTGTTTCGCATGTTTCTCGAGACCAAAGAGATAATACTGTTCAGCTAGTTTTCTTCATGTTTTCAGTATCCCAACGGTCTCAAAGTTTGACATCTTTGTCCTGATGTCAAGGCAAGCGACATTTATGTACTAACTTTTGCGAGAGAGCTTTCAAAGATGTATCATGAACGGGATGAAGAGTCTCAATTGACGTTTTAGGTTTTTGAATTGCCTTTTTTAAACTAATGTGCAGTTAAGCAGTGAGGGATGTCAGTGGAACTAAAAGTGTTTATAACGCAGATTGAGTCGTATTAAGGGTAGAATAGGATAAATTTTGCCGATATAAGTTTCAATGGTTAACCCCCTCGACAAGTTTAATGACTGGTGAAATCATCTCGGGATTCGTGAAGAAACCGGCGTTCGGCCGACATTTGTCTTGACTCCCAAATCTGTTGGCTATCCGCAGAAGAGTTCTGAAAGCAAAAATAACATAAGGAAAACTGTGAGAATAATATGTAAGATATAAAAAATAATGCACGCTCCTTACCTAAACAATTTCGTTTGTCTAAAGGGTGAAGTAAGCGTTGAAACCCCGGCAACTCGGTTTGAAATTACTCAGGGCAGCGCCACATAATAAGAACTAAGCACAAGGGCCACTCGAGGTTATGCAGGTTCTGGCCAGTCAATCGCGCTGTATGGCCAATAGAAACGCTGGACTGGCTGTTCCGCGATTATTCTGGCCAGTCAATTGTAGCTTCGTACCCAGGCGTCTCTTAGTGCAAAGTAAAAGCGCACCCCAGCGCACATAATTAAGTAATTTGATGTATGTAATTGATCCGCATATATGCGCTGGATTAACTGATGATATTTTAAAAGCGCCTGGGTACGAGGCTGAGTCAATTGCATAAAAATAGGGGGACATGTTGCACTGCTGAGTGGCCTTACTGTCTATTCGCTCTACTGTGGCAGCGCGGGGCGCGCATCTCATGTTAACCGGAAGTACGTCACTGCGATTTGGTAGAACGATCCTGATTGGCAGAAACTTTCTCGCAATTTTTTAAGTTTTTCACATTTATTTTTTTTAAACGTACTTTAAAAAACATGACTGTTTGAGGTCGTGTGATAAGTAATTTGCAAAATTTTTGTCCGTTGTGTGTCACACAAATACTTGTGGAAAACACTCGCGCCTGTATACACTGATACTGTCAGAACGGTGCCCACTCATAATAAAAATATTACGTATTGTAGGATTTATTTTAGATTTAATACAATTAAATACTTTACACATCCCATACATTGCAATACTTTATATTACAATTTATAATATAGCATTTGTGAATCCTAAACGCTGATTGGTTTAGAGCCGTGTTTACATAACTCAATGTAAACACGGAAAATTTCCCGCCACTTGTAAACACGGAAATTTTTTGTATCCTTCGGGCTTTTGACATTGCTATATTTTAAAAAAAATATAAAACATTTTTCCGTGTTGATATACAGTTCTATCAACACTCGTGGAAATTGGAAAAACTCGAAATTGTGTGAAAACACTCCGCCTTTGGGGCATCTTGTTTCCACACATTTTCTCGTTTTCCAATTCCCACTCGTGTTGATATAACTGTATATCAACACGGAAAAATGTTTTATATTTGTTAAATATAATACATTACAATACTTGACAAAATTCACAAGTTATACAATGCCGGGCAGGGACTAACCACAAAAATGATCTCATAACGAAGTCCCTTCTACTGTAAATTACAATGAACTGTACATACATAAAAGATGCATGATCAACCACAATGCAATGCGCACATTCACTACTGTGTTGTGGAGCCGCCATCATTCAAAAAGTGAAGAAGATGGCCTTCCTCACGTTCAACACTCTTACAACATAGACCAGGGTTGATAGAATACATTGAATAGATAACCCAATCCATCAAGGGTGCGATTTAAAAAAATATAAACAAAGAGCGTAGATCGAAATGTTGCGTGCTATTGGTACGAATTAAGTTCGGATAATCGCTTGTTTGCTTTCATCAAAGGTAAAAACTGAAATAGAATTTGTAGGATAAATTTGCTATTGTAAAAAACACTTAGGGCAAATAGTTTCTTTTACTGGGCATGCAATTTTTGGAGCAAAGAACAGGGATATTTGTTGCACTTCTCTGAAAGTCGCGGTGGGTAAAATTTCACGGCAGAAAATAATACTTCGTCGCCGCGTTTTTACCAAATGTCTTTTTCACGTTGTTTTTATTCTGGTCAACGGTGTTTTATGAATGTTATATCCTCATTCATATTTTCTGAACAATATAATTCAATAACAAATAGATAATTACTGTGTGCACGGTATGTAATTAGCCATTTTCAATTGGGAACCGCAAAGCATCTAGGTATGGATTGTATGGAGGGACAACACTAAGTGATAGGAAACGTTAAAAGTTTAAGTTGAAGCAAGTGAATATAAAAGACGCCTCATCATCTCTTAGGAAAAGCCTCAACGATTGTTGCACTAATCGTTCCATGCCTTCTGACTGGTGTATTCTATCACACTTTCCCTCCAAACAATCCATGCATGCGTTGCGGGGGTCCAGCTTAAAGGAGACTTAGCTAGTGGAGAGTTTTCTCCGAGAGTTATGCCCAAACCACACCCACTTTTATCAATGACCACACCAGTTTCTTAACCTCCCGACGTTTCCTTGAACTAACACGAGATAGTTTTATTTGATGCAACTCTCTTGCCAACATTTATGTCCTATAATAATCGTCCTTTTATAACTCTGAGTTGCGTTCACGATTCTGGCGGTAAAGAGAGTTGTATACGCGGCTCAGAGTCATAAAAGAATAATAACTCCCCAACATCTTCTTAAATATTGGTAAGACAGAGTTAAGGAAACGTCGGGAGAGTTAAGAAATTGGGTGCGGTCATTCGGCTCTCCCTTTAGTCATGCGGTTTTGATTGGGAAATTGCTAATGGCTAAATGTTTTGTTTAAGGCAATCACGACTGGCACTATCCCTGGTTTCATCGACGTAATATTAAATGTGGATTCTAAGGAACTATCAGAGGATAACCTTGTTACGCAGATGAAAAGATCTAATAAAACGATGGTATTTTACGGTGACGACACCTGGATTAAACTATTTCCCGATCATTTCGTCAGGCACGATGGGACGACTTCATTTTTTGTGACGGACTACACTGAGGTGAAGAGTATGCACTGTGTCTATAGTATTAGACAACTTGAGATCTAAGACGTCAAAATTTCGACACAGAAATAAATAGGGGATATTACTCGGCGGTGCGGAGATATGATTCTTATCCTCGAGCGGTGAAAACAAGTGTTTTTACAGAAGAGCGCGGTGAATAAGTACAACTGTTGTTTTCATCACGAGAAGATTAATTCCATATTTTCAAGCCGCCGTGTAATATTCTTTTTATTACATAGTCAAAAACATTTTAAAAACTCGGTTGGTAATGATAGTTTTTGATCGACAATGCTAAAAACGTAGCTTTATTTCATATAACTACATCATATTTTTTAAATTCGGTGGATACCTGTACATCATTTTAGTGTCTTCTTGAGGTATTTCAATTTTTTTCTAAAAAAACATGTAGTTTTTCCTTTGAGCAAAGTTGAAAATTGTTTCCCTGCTCTTCAATCATCGCCATTTTGAAAATACAAAATTATAGGTTTTGAAAAATAAACGGTTTTTAGGCGTTTTCTGGCAGAATATATTTTCACTGAATTTGTGCTCCCCGAAAGTAAAATATTTTTTGCAGCCCTGCGTTGCTCTTTGCATTATTAGGTTAATATTATGAGCCAAGCTTTTCGTATCTTTCAGGATGGTTCTGAGATATATCACTTTAAATCTACAATCTTTAAATCACTTTAAATTTTCTAGGTGGACAATAACGTCACCCGACACGTCGTTCCTGAACTTAATCGAAATGATTGGGATGCGATGATCTTGCACTATCTTGGCTTGGATCATATAGGTCACCTTGCGGGACCACACAGTCCTTTGATACGACCTAAACTTGTTGAGATGGACAAGATTATTGAAATGATCTATAGAACCGCTTTGAAACAAGATCATGAGAGAAATTCCTCTACATTGATGGTACTGTGCGGCGATCACGGTATGAGCGATGGGGGCAGTCATGGTGGATCATCATTCGCAGAAACCACCACGCCCTTGGTGTTCATGAGTTCTTTGTATAAGCAACGACGAGGTAGGGGCATACAGTATACGTTTTACTAATCTAATCCATGTTGCACTAATTTAATCCATGTTTTACTTATCGCATCTATGTTTTACTAATCGAGTCTATGTTTTACTAATTGAGTCTACGTTTGCTAATCGAGTCCACTCCATATTTCCTAAGGAGTCTAGTCCATGTTCTTTTACTACATGCCAGTTACAAGTTGTAAACTGACTTGTGGCAAGTTGTTTCAACTCGCTTAGCTTCGGGAGAGTTCGCTCCATGTAATCAGCCCCTGACAAACGAGGTTCATCTGCATTTCGTGTAGCTTTAAGAACATCACATTTGCAGTTTCAGAAGCTCCAACAAAGATGTGTCCCAAAATTTATTTCACCTCGTCCTGGTTTTAATTTATTTTACCTCGTCCTGGTTTTAATTTATTTCACCTCGTCCTGGTTTTAATTTATTTCACCTCGTCCTGGTTTTAATTTATTTCACCTCGTCCTCAACTGATGATCTGCTGTTGGGCGAAGTCAATGGCGAAGCCAGCTATTTGCACAGCTTGTCCAAAATGTCAAAATAACATTTACTTTGCCGACATATGAACGCATTTCAACCAAATTTCAACCGTCGTTGTGACAGCGTTATCTGTCCGTTCGAAACCTTATACGAATAAAAAATTCTTGTTTGTCCCAAAAATATCTTGGGAGAAATAACGTGAAATGAAGTGACGTTTTGGTATTTATTTCATATAGTTGACAGTAAATCACTAAAAATACACAGTACGTTATTTTTCATATCTTCACTAGTCAAGATATCGATCACGTGATCAATAATTTTGGTTTCTAAAATGACGATGCTTGTAAGAGCAGTGAACGAATGTTCACTTTTGTTCAATACAAAAAAAACTACCTGTTTGTGTCGTACTGTTTGAGTTTGGATAATATCATGTAATTAGTTGAAATAAAGCTAAGAGATCGGTATTATTTATGGCAGAGGTGGGTGCTGAAGAGGAATTTTTTAAAGGCCAAACGTTTCTCCAACCCCTCCCCCTCCCTGTTTTGTGCCGAAAAATTTTTTCCCACTTTTTAGCAGGCGAAAAATCACCCACCATGATCAACGTTTTGCATATTAACCACTAGTGAAATGGTTGCGTGTTAAAAATGATCTAAATATGCTATGCTAGTCTGTGGACAAAATAATTTCTGACCAAAGGGTCTTTGCTAGAAAATGAACGGGGTTTTGTACATTTCTCTGATAGTTGTACATCAGCTACAGAAGCTGATGACAATATTCCTGGTTTAGGAAAACCGTATGAAATGAAGAGAGTAAATCAGATTGACCTCACACCTACATTGGCTCTCTCGTTTGGTTTATCCATTCCAAAGAACAGGTATGTATTCACCCCATGTTTTAACATTTGTGCTAACTACAAAACCTAGAGGTTGGCAGAGACTTTACTGTACAGGATACAATTTTGGAACGGCTTTCAACTTTTCGAAGCAGCTTGAACTATGAAGTTTTTTTAATGCAAATTGCTTGCGCTCTGTTGATGTGGAAAGAACGAAGATATGCTAAATTTCAAATGTTTCAAACCCAGGGGGAGGGGAGAAGTGCGTATTTTCGAACACATTAAAAATGGCTTGCGCACGAAATTTGAATGCTTAAAAGTAATTTTGAGTTGGTTGGTAGAAAATGTGTTTGGCGTTTTATTGCTGCTCAAAATTTCAAGAAATTTGATTGAGTTTCTTTTGATTGACTTTTGTAAAGAAAAGTTCTAATTTTGATTGAATGCCCCTTTGGGGTATTATGCAACTTAGGTAAATGGATAAATTCAGCGGGTGCAAAGCTGATTTTGCTAAGGTTTGCGATGTTTTGACGGCTTAGACTCGAGCACATTTTTTGAAATTTTGTACGGCAATACACCACCCGATAAATCTTCTATCTACCAAGTCAAAATTGCTTTTAAGCATTTATGTTTTGCGGTCAAGGCATATTTATCCTGTCGCAAAAGACCTCCCCCCCCCCCGTGTTCAAGTTTTAACTTCTCATTTTTTTCTGTTTATTCTTCATAAGTACAAACAATCTATTTTGATAGAAAAGTAATAGTATTATATAGAACGTAACGTAATAGATTTAAGCACCGCACGATATAGAGAGCTATTTCAGATTTGTTTACTTTTTTTATACAGCCTGTATGGACGACGAAACGCTTGTCACCGCTTCTCACTTTATCGTTTCAGAATCTAGTATACTTTTTGCGAACTATTAACTGCAGTGCGTGCACTGGTAACGTTGGTTGATGATTGTTCCTCTTGTTTATAGCATTGGGTCTCTTATTCCTGACTTGCTCACAAAGCACTCTACTAAAGAACGCCTGGAGGCACTTCGCATGAATGCTTTTCAAATCTTTGACGTTTATCGGTCCAACACAGATAACGAGGCTGTGCTTGATCTAGATTTAGCTGCGCGACTTCACGAAGAATGGTCGAAAGACTACGAGAACAAAACTGGCGTTGGAATTGATTTCGACATTCGTGCTGAAAAGATATCGAAGTTCTATTATTCAGGAATGCGAGCGATGACCCAGAAACTTACGAAATTCATGTCCTCATATGACTTTTACGCTTTGTATATTGGAATATGGCTTCTACTCCAGTCTCTCTTCGGGTCTGTCTGTTTTTACTTGGACCTATTTCCACAGGATTTATCTAAGTTAATTGGCCTGCATTTTCCAACCTTGTCTGTTGTATTTTTTATGATTGCAAGTCTTGCTGGCGGCGTCCACCTTCACCTTTGTTCAAGTCAAACATTAGGTTAGTAACATTTACAAGACGAGTTACCGTTCTGTATCAATGTTTAATATATGATCTTCGTTCACTGTTCAAAATCCGCGCGCGCGATTGGTCAAAATCGATCACGTGTGTTTTGGTTACCTGGCAACAACGAGTCGTTTGAGTGCGTTATCACAATAACGCACGAAAAGTGTGCAGTATTGAAAATGACCAGGAGTAAAACGTCAAGACAACTGTATTTACAAGTGGATAAAGCTAACAAGTTGATGAAAATATCGATGAATTCTACTATAAAGACCAAAAAGGAAAACAATCTTGAGAATTTCTATCGTCAGAGGTAATTAAACTTAGTAAACACCAATTATTCTCATTTTTTGGACTGTAAACTCTCGCATGAAAGCTCATTTAACAGGCTATTTTTTGACGTATCGTTGTCTTTATTTGCTTGACTCAGCTTGTAAAGGTTGTTCGCTACAATTCTTCAAATTTGTTGTACTTTTTCACGTATAATGTTTTTTAAATTGGATTTGTTTTATTTTGTTTTGGTAGCGAAAGCGTACGGCTTTTGCTTGCGAGCACGACCAGTGAACTCAGATCATATAATAAATGTGTTAGAGACTGTTAACTCTAACCCTTAAATACAGACACGAGTGCTTTGTATGAGTATCTGTTTACACTGATACAGAAATTTTGTAAATTACTTTTCAAACGACCTCAAATAGTCATGTTTTTAAATCACGTTTGAAAAGTAAATGTTAAAAACGTAGAAAATAGCGATTAAATTTATGCAAATCAGGGTGATTTTTTATCAGTGTATACAAGCACTGTTTAAACATGTATTTCTTTATTATTAATGCATTTGATCACATAGATCATCATATATGTTGATATATTATACCTCAAATTCAAATTGTCCAATCAAAATATCGTATTGCTACCACGTGATGAGGTGATTTCTCACTGAATCTCACTTTTAAAGTGAGATACCACTGAATCTCACTTTTAAAGTGAGATTCAGCATAGACAATCAAAAGAATGGACTGGAAACGCAAGCTAAAGTATCAATGTTGCTGACGCGACATCCGTGATACGGCCTGATATGCTATACTTTGGAACCCTGTAACTTCACTTTAAATATACTTCAGGACTTTCTATTTACATATTTTAAACAAAAACGGCAATCTCTATGGAACTATCGACTTTTAAAATTTTTTATGGATGTAACAAAGCTAAAACCCAACGCTGAATGTTTGCATTCTTTTTGACTGCAGAAATGTCGCCATTGTTGTTGTTGAAAAAGGTTTACGGAAACATTAAATGGTGATTTTCCGCCTCGTTTATCTCTCTGAAAAGTTTTAAAAGTCCATAGTTCCATTCACATTTCTGTTCTTGTTTAAAATATGTAAATACGAAGTCCTGAAATGTATTTAAAGTGAAGTTACAGGGTTCCAAAGTAAAGCGTATCACGGATGTTGCGTAAACTTTAGCTTGCGTTTCCAGTCCATTCCTTAGATTGTCTATGGATTCAGTAAATATCTCACGCTGTCATGGCAACGCTTGTACACGCAAGCACAGATCGGCAAGTTTTCGTAAACAAAAATGGCGGAATGTGCGAAAAGTTTGATGAACTTCACGAAGAATTGTAAAGTATTTTGGAGGACAAGGACGTTGAAAACACAAATATTTAAAAAATTAAAAGGAATTTTCTGTACTTCTCGTTATAAAAATAAACAAAGAACTGGCTATTTTGTATTTTAGAGCATCATATTCACGAAGGTATGTTCAACTTGAAAAACTTAAAAGTTTATTCTTACGGAAGTTTTCGATTTTCGGTATAATATATCATTTATACACCCTCCGCTCGGGGGATCCAGTGAAATATTTCCTTCAGTGATGATAGTTCCCTTGGGCTAAAGCCCTCGGGAAATATCATCACTTCAGGAAATATTTCACTGAATCCCCCTCGCTCCGGGTATATAAATGATAATTTTTACTCCATGTTTTTGTCTTAGAACAGCTTCCAGCACATTTTCTTCTGTACATGCAGTCAACTCTAGCCACCCACTGAACTGTAACCATTCACAGCAAAGCTTATTTCAGAACCATCCTCAGAGATATGAAAAACTAGATTCATATTAATCTGAAACTGCAGAGAACAGGGATTGGTAGCGAGTCTTATCCAATTTAAGTGCATGAAACATTTTTTGTGACTACTTCACGCTTGTCTTTGACCAATCCCAGTTAGCTCGATAGCTCAATTGGTAGAGCGGCGGTCTAGAAACCCGAACATGCGAGTTGGAATCCCGCTCGAGACAACGGATTTTTCGTTGTTCTCTGCAATGTCAGATTAATATGAATTCAGCAAAGTTCATATTCTATCAATTTCAGAAGACTGACAATAGATTGCTATTTACAGTTCAAAACCCTAAAAGCTACTAATCGAGCCCATGTTTTACTAACCGAATCCATGTTTTACTAACCGAATCCATGTTTTACTAACTAACCTAACATTAAGTTCCTTGTATGTTTGCATGGTGATTTTCAAATTAAAATATAATTTTGTGGAAACACCACGTAAGTTTACTATCGCAGAGCTTTCGATCCGTAAGCTTGGATGTTCATCAGTGCTAATAATAATGCATTATTATTAGCACTGATGAAGATCCGAGCTTACGGACCGAAAGCTCTGCGATAATAAACTTACGTGGTGTTTCCACAAAATTATATTTTAACCTGACATTAATGATGGCATATTCTTTATTGTTGTACAGGGACAAGTGAAGTGTTCTGCGTGCCTTCAGTGCTATCGTTTTCATTATCATGTGTTTTTATCTTATCAACCGCGTTTGCATTACTGGGTTTCATGTCTATTTTTATCAATATCGTTGGATCGCCGACGTGTTTGTACTTGCCTTGCCAAATTAATGCTGCAACAACGATCTTTCTCGTCCTGGCTTTACTGCTGCACAACGTAAGTCTGCTTTCGACGAGTTTTATCGAAGAAGAGCATCAGACATGGTATTTTATGACCACTACGTATCACTTAATTTTATTGCACAAGATGTATCTTGAAAGGAAGAGTACATCGCGTTTATATTTTAACGACGACCAAAGGTCAGTCGATAACTCTGCTCTCGACACAGCATCGTCAAAGAGGAAAATTGGCAGAAATATAGATCGAAAGGAGGAAGTAACGGGTATTCCTGGAGTTGAAAGAACCGAGCTTTATCATGGATTAGAACCAGCTTATATAATTGTTTTGTTGCTGGTCAACAGAACGCTACGGGGCTGGAATCAAACTGGGATAAAATGGGCCGACCAGCCTGATGTTGGAGATTGGCTAGTGAGCCCTGAAAATAAAACTCTGTTATCTTTACTTGCGATTGTTTCTTTGCTCGGAATAGCGTTGGGCATGTGGTATAACGTACTGAGAAATCGACGTGGTTTGCTAGCTTTTGTTATCTTCGTAGCCGGCGAAGTGTGCGTGTACCTTTACCGAGCTGCTACGGGCTGTGTGAGTCTTCCCTGGGCTGTTGAAGCTCCCGCCAAAGATGGAATCCAATTTGCTCAATTTGTTCATCTTTGTGTACTAATACTGGTGTTAATATCATTGTTTCAATTGAGCTACCGAAGAAGTAAAGGATCTCCGTCAGAAGCGCTTGTCGATGGTTACGTACTATTAATTACACTTCTTTTAAGAACTCATAATATTCCACTTGTGGCATTGATGCTTCTTCAAGTTCACATTCACCGTAAAGCTATCTGGGAAAGGTAGGGTAAAGTATAAATCCCAGAGGCGTATGGTTTTCAACCAGCGAATAATTTTGCGCCCAGCCACCTTTTTTATCCTTTTAGTCTAGGGCTTACGGCTCGAATCATGCTGAAGCAATTGAGTTCACCCAGAGAAAATAAGTCACTTCACGCACGTACGCGAAAATATTCGGCAGTGGAGAACAAGTCAAGCAATTTTCCGAGAGAATTTAAAATTGTCACCGGCAAGTGGATGTTTCTCCTTGAAACACCTCGAAATTGTGTGGCACTCCGTCCTGCTCGCATCGTGTTTGCACACAATTTGTTGTTTTTCAATTTCCACTCGCGTTGCTGTCACTGCATTTCAACATGGAAAATGTTTTATAAGATATTCAAAACACGAGCAGAATTATCAGCTTTTAACACGACGCGCTGCCGAGCGTTTTATATCTGATAATACAAGAACTGCGAGTATTTTAAATGCTTAAAAAAGGATCCATTTTGTACCTATCTTGTCAGCTTGCTTGCGACTCACTGTGATTATTTTTTATCAATGTTTAGATGCAACAGCAATGTGGAGGTAATTTTAAGTGCCTACTTTGTCGGTTGGTTTACGTACTTTGCCCAGGGAAATTCCAACAGTTTAGCCACGGTTGATATTGGAGCAGGTTACATTGGCCTGGGCCAGAATTACTGGCCTGGTTTTGTTGCCTTACTCGCATCTCTGGCGACATTTTCTGGACCTTTGTTTTGGATGATGCAAGCGGTGATATTTATTCAGAATAAAAGCGATTCTAACAGCAGGTAATTTTTAACGTTTTTCAATTTGATTTTTTCCAACCTTGAGGATGGGTGTTTCCGAGTCGCTAATGATATGGTTACATCTGCGGTCAACTTGTGAACTGGGGCCGGTTGTATCAAAGGCTTAAACGGTGGATAAGTGAAATTTAAAAATCACTTTTACACCCAGTACAGAACCGAAATTATGAGTTTAATAGAGTAAACATTTAGTTTTATATATAATTTTTCTTCTCAGGGCAAATAACTTTAGCTGGTTGGTTTATACAACATGCAAACTTGTTTTATATTTTTGACTTATCCACCGTTTAAGACACAAAATAATTGAATCTCCGTAAATTGTCAACATTTTATTCTATTTTATTCTATGACAATTTACGGAGTTTCAATTATTTTGTGTTTTATAAAAATACTATATGCCACCGTTTAAGCTGAACGCCTTTGATACAACCGGCCCCAGGTTTTAGATGATTCGATCTGATTACATTTAAATCAAAAGTAGTTTAAAAAAATATATTACAGTCATTTCATTCGTCAAATAACGATAAATTCATTCGTCCACCTTAGCTCGCTTTGATTGGTGTCTTCAACACATGCACATATGTACGTAAAAGGGTCCGTCTCCCGTTTCTTTCCTAAAATGCTTAGTTAAATTTTATAGGACTACTTCAGGATGTCGTATCCGTCTAACCTGCGCCGTTCTCCTCATGATCAAGTCATGCAACCTCACGGTCTGTGCGATACTGTCCTGGTTCAGCTGTTATCATCTATTTGTCTGGAGTGTTTTCTCGCCAAAACTGCTGTACGAAGGAGTTGTAAGTCTTTTTTTCTGCATATTTATTCTCATTATTTCTACAGCTGTCCAAATTTGATGCGATTAGTTTAGGGGGGTTTTGGGACATCTTGTATACGTACCTGCCTGTCTGTACAAATAATGAACTGTTATTTAAATCAAGGAATTATTATTAAAGTGTGACTCGAAGTGCAGTAAAATAGACTTATATTTATGTATTCGTATATCCATATATGCATTTGTGTTCTGCCTGGCTAATTCTTTCCAAATAACTGATAACCCCCGAAAAGAAACTTGTTGGGCAGAACACGAATATCTGCCCTCTTGGGGAAGACAATTTTAAATGTAAACCACAATTTTACAGCTTTTTTTGTATTTTATTCAGTGCTTTAGTTAACTTTCGCCTAAATTTATCTGCAGCTGTTCGGTTTGTTGAAATATCTTTCCGCCATTTTGTTAGTTTCGAATATATATGTATATATATACGCAGCTAATTCAAAAAAGGTTGTCCTTTCAGACCTTAAACTCTAAGCGCGCTTAAATTGTGCTCTCATCATGCTTTGCGTGCTTAGAGTTTAAGGTTTGAAAGGACAACCTTTTTTGGATTAGCTGTATATATATAATCTTCAGGTGGTAGACAAATTTCGAAAACATGCATCCTTCTTTTATCCTTAAGAATGAAACGTGGGCGTATGGGGGTTCAAATGAAATCTATTTTTGTGTTGGCAGGCGAAACTATTTTCGATCTTTTATCAAGCAAGCAATCGTTTTTTTTTCTTTCAAAATACTAAGTTATCGCTCGAAACATAAATTACATCTTTTTGATTATCCCGTGTAAGAAATAGACTTTTTATTATTGCCACTTTATGGTGAAATCTGTTTTGTTTTTGTTTCAAGTGCTAAATGTTTCGAAAGTTCCACTTCGGTCAAATTTTTTTTGTGTGTGAAAGATTTCATTTTTTTTAATCCTTGTATCGTATCTGTTCATGCCATAGAAATAGTTAATTCTGATGTAAACAAATACCAGCTACTCGTGTCAGGTTTTGTTTTATCCTGATCCAGCTTTCAATTTTTAACATGTTTATGCAATCTGTATTATGTATGATAACTTAAATGTGGTGCAATATCTTCCTAAGTGATATCAATCAGCTGGTATATGTTTACAAATTTATAATTTTGTTGTAAATAATGATATTAGAAGTACACAAATTCAAGAGGGAGAGTGCCTCGCATGGGTCTCGAGTCCCGTTCGCACTCTTGCCGTTTGAACATCGTTCAATAAAGCTGTTAAAACAAACAAATAAAACATTTAATATGATTCCTGTATCGCTCTTTAAATGTGCTTGAAGTCGTGCTAATGTAGTGCTTTGTGTCCTGTGTGTTGCTTGTGTATTAATGTGGTTTCTTTGTATACAATGTCGGAAAGTGTGAACCTTATAGGAAGCCAAATGACGATCCGCTAGACATAAACAAGCACTCTAACTATCCATCTAGCATTTTAAGGCAACTCCCAGCTCCAGGCCTTTTTTAAGAAATTGCCCGTGGGGGGAGGGGGGGGGGCGGTGTACATAAGGGACCTTTTCGTTATGACCGAAGGGACCAGAAAATTGTGGGATATGCTGACATAGTTTCTATATCTATTACTGAATGAAAAATACTTTTAAAATGTCACGATCAGTTATTATTAGTTAACATTTTCGCTCATCGACGCACTGTTTTTTTGTGTGATATATCGTTAACAGCGAGGAGCTGACAACATTAAGCAAATTAAGTAGAAATTTAACTGTCCCCACCCACTGCCAAGAGCAGCACATACATTTTTATTTCATGCTACGTGCTAAAGTAACAACATGACAACTTAGTGGGGGGGGGGGGCAAAATCCATCAGTGGGGGGCCAAAGGAGGGGGTGGGGGGTCCTTGCCCCCCCCCCACGTATATAGTTAAAAAAGGCCCTGCCCAGCTGTTATCAACAAGTGCATTTTAATACTGTCATTTGAAAGACAACTATTCGACGATGCAGCACGAAGATATCAAAACGCACTAGGACATAGCGACTTTGGTCACAAGCTGGAATACATGCCACATGTAACACAGCAACCACGCAGGAACAGACAACGCAACATCATTTGGTTTAACCCTCCATTCAGCGGAAATGTCAAGACAAACATTGCACGCAGCTTCCTCAAGCTTGTAGACACGCAGTTTTCCGTAGGCCACAAATTACGCAAAATTTTCAATAGGAACAAATTTTCAAGGTCAGTTACAGTTGCATGAGTAACGTTAAGTCAGTTATCACAAGCCACAACACATGCATAATTAGGAAACGCCAACCACAAGACATTATTAGTGCAGAGAACTGTAACTGTAGGAACAAGCACGCATGCTCACTGCAGAACAAGTGTATGAGTAAGGACATTGTATACAAAGCAACCATTAATACAAGCAACACATAGGACACAAAGCACTACATTGGCATGCCTTCCAACACATATAAAGAGCGATACAAGAATCATTTTAAATCTTTCACACACAAAAAATATTCAAACGAAACGGAACTTTCGAAACACGTTTGGCACTTAAAACAAAACAAAACAGATTTCACCCTAAGGCATGGTTGAGCATCCAATCTGTATCTGATTTACAAACGCAAGTCGAAAGTGAGCAGTTGTGTAGATCAGATACAGATCAGATGCTAATGTTTATCATGCTTTCATTATATCAAAGAAATGAATATTTGGTTAGAAAATCAAACTTAGAGTTTATGTAAATCAGAGCAAGATCTGTATCCGATTTATAGAAATATATTAGATATGCATTTCTTTTGCGTTTTCTTTTTGAATTATTTATGCATTTCATGAGCTAAATTATTCAACTACATAGTAATGTGGGTCCCAGTTTTAAACTATAATAAGACCTACACTTTTGTAACCCTTCAATATCCCGAACTTAAATTTTGCCTTTTTGACTGCGCTTCTACTAGACTGCGCAAATAATTGATTTAACCTGGTTTCTTTATTGATTTAAAATATAGAATGTAAAGTTGTAAATTAGCTGAGACTTTAGCACAGAGGACTTGATTATCTAATCTGTGCTAATTTATACGAAATATATACGCCATCAAAACGTATATTTACATGAATCACGCCTTCGCAAACCATAGATATTAGAAAAAGGAATGGATTGGCAACTCTTTTGTTATCTATATTTTATCTTTAGTTGAGCACACCGGAAGCAAACATTGCCCAACTTGTATGATAATTATGCTTATGAATTCAATTTCGTTTATGCGCATAATTACCATAGCGAGTTGTGCAATGTTTGTTTCCGGTTTATTCAAAATAACTGAACCGAAGATCGTGTATAGTATTGAATAGTGTTGCCAATCCATTCCCCTTTCTAATATCTATGCGCAAACTGACGTTAACGGGGACGGCAGAAATGAGTTTGACTGCGAATATCTAGGTTCACTTCAGTGAAAATGAAGTATTGACGCATCATCTTACCATGATCAAGTTGACATAAAGAATAAACGTCCTTGTAGCACTGCTCCTGCCTTGTATGTACACTGAACAAAAAGCGGTCATGCTAGTTTAAAAAATTGCATAACTAATTTCGCTATTGGCAAGCTGTTCAGACAATGTTCGGGCTATGCTGAGAGTGAGGCTAGGGTTAGCGATGTCAAAAATAGTGTGCTGCCGAGCGTCGATCACGTGGTTACTTTTAAATATATGCGTCAACACGAGGGTGATCTACCTTGCGTGTTAATTGCGTGTTCCAGCAGATTGGAATGATTTGTTGTATCTGCGAATGCAGATATATTGCTGTCGTGCGCGTAACTGTAACTGTAACTGTAACTGTAACTGTAACTGTAACTGTAACTGTAACTGTAACTGTAACTGTAACTGTAACTGTAACTGTAACTGTAACTGTAATGTTAGCTTATAGCCAATCACTGAACGCGTAAGCTAAATTCAGCCAATGGACGAGAATGTAACATTTGGATGACGTTATGTTTAAATTGTCACTGAACTAACAGATTGGAAAACTTTTCAAATGCTTAAGTGGAGTGGTATACTGATTTTTCAATCCAACATGGCGAAAATTTTATGCATGAAGTCATGAGGAATAAAAGCCGATCGCACTTAACGGAACATTAACAAGGATTTTGAGGTAATTTATGAACAACTTTTTGTGACCAATTCATATTTCATCACCTAGATAACGAACTAGCCTGATAATGTAGGAATATGTTATGGCAGTATGGCTCTATTTAAAATTAAAGCTGTTGTCTGGGCTTTAATATTTTTGACCAAGCTGAGATTTCCGCCCGGAGTATCTATTGCTATTGTTTTGAAATGTCATTGTAAATGTCATGATCAAGTTCACTGTGTTCAAGTGTTCAACAAGAGAAGCAAATCTGGCATTTTCAAGCACCCGTGTATTTTCTGTTTATTATATAAACTACAGTCTTTTCTTGAGCAACATGAAATAACCACAAGCTATTATGATTTATAATTTGTTGTAAAGTGATGATTTTCTGATGTCCTGAGATGGGTGATTATCATACAATGCTGTGATACTGATACTGTGCGTCTGTGTCAATACAATATATTATTTCTTGTCATCAAAAAATTGTCTGCTTGTGAATTGCCAATGTTCGAATTATGTTTCAATGTGTCTCTTGTTCAAATATTATTTGAGTATATACTTTTATTTTCAATGCATGACATGACAGATAGTTTTGTAATACATAAATATTGTTGAAATTTTAAAAAGTATATAATGCTATTGACAAAACATTCAAAGCTAATAATTTTGCAATAGTAATTTTGTAGAAACAGTTAGTGTTGGTACAGATAAGCTGTATAAATATCACTGTAAATGTTATGTTCAAGTGTTCAACAAGAGAAGTAAAACTGGTATGTTCAAGCACCCTTGTATTTTCTATTTAATATATAAACTACAGTCTTTTCTAGCAATATAAAATATCCATAAGCTATGATTCCTAGCTGGGTGTAAAGCAATGATTTTCTGATGTCCTGGCATGGATGATCATGTGCAGTACTGTGATACTTATACTGTGCCAATATATTTCTTGTCATCAAAGTTTAAACTTGTCTGGTTTGAGTACTTTTTTCAATGCATGACATGACAGATAGTTTTATAATATATAAATATTGTTGAAATTTTTGAAAGTATATGATGCTACTGACAAAACATTCAAAGCTAATAGTTTTGCAATAATAATTTTGTAGAAACAGTTAGTGTTGGTACAGACAAGCTGTAAAGTGATGATTTTCTCATGTCCTGGCATGCGTGATTATTGTGCAATACTGTGATACTGATATTGTGCATCTGTGCCAGTAATATATTTCTTGCCATAAAAGTTTAAACTTGTCTGCTTGTGAATTGTCAATGTTCAAATTATATTTGAATGTGTCTCTTGTTTAAATATTATTTCATTTATTTGAGTACTTTTCATTTTTTTTATAACATAAGATAGTTTTGTAATATATAAATATTGTTGAAATTTTTAAAAGTATATAATGCTATTGACAAAACATTGAAAGCTAATAATTTTGCAATAATAATTTTGTAGAAACAGAGTTGTTACAGATAAGCTGTAGAATTTGTATTGGAGTATTAATACTTTTTGGGTCAAAGTTCATTCAAATAATGCCATGTGTATAAAGGTATTTGATATCTCTACTCTGTGATACTATATTTTTATTATTTTAATATATAATAAAAATATGATATCACAGAGTGGAGATATCAAATACACATGGCGTTATTTATTGATGCCTCTAGCCAATGAGAGCTTTCGTAATAGTATCTGCTTACCCAGATACATAAATTCTTTAACTCGCTAAATTTCCTTAACCCAATTTGAGGAACCCAATGTTGTGAATATGCCCAGGTTCTGTCATTAGATCTGTTCCGCCTTCTTTACCGTTTCACTAGCTAAACGGCCAATATTTAACCATATTTATGTAGCTTTTACCTCTTTCCCACGTCGGTTCGCAGATACATGTACGCATGGCGTACCTATTTTTGTATATATTCTGTTACAATACCGTGATCGTATTTGGAAGATTTGCGAAGGGGAAATTTCAGAATAGTGTATTATTTTGTCAAAGGAGCTATGAACGAATAGCATCACAGCGGTGGTTTGAAGCCGTACCGTCTTAGTCGGCCAGCGGAAGCGTGAGTTTATTCGACCATCATGAA
This sequence comes from Muricea muricata, assembly GCA_963855995.1. Lineage (NCBI taxonomy): Eukaryota > Metazoa > Cnidaria > Anthozoa > Malacalcyonacea > Plexauridae > Muricea > Muricea muricata. The sequence continues at coordinate 36,813,764 of OY979717.1, read as the reverse complement.
GATAATGTATATCATATTAAATTCTAAACCCATAATAACACTAATGCTAAATAATAACAGCAACATAATTTACTTGCAAATCGGATTATTTTACAAATTTATTAAAATCTTGTTTCACAATTAAATATAGCTATTTTAAATATGTTTTTAAGATGTTTTCCACACGATCAATATACGAGGTGACTACTTAATAAATAACACCCCTCGTACTTTACGCGCTTGACTTTTAAGACCCTTACAGACGAGCAAGTATTCTATGACAAGGTTTTATGTGGCACGTTTTATTTATGCGTCACTTTACCATTTTTTTTTGTATGACAAGTGCAATTGTTTAAAAGCTAGCATGCTTTTCAACAAGTGCTCTTGGTTACAGAAAAAAATGGCAAAGTAAAAACTTTCGCGTCTGTACGGTTAGCAAAGAAAACTTGTCAAAGTAAATTGAGCCCAATAGTACGTTGGCCATCGGTGTGTTGTGCATTTGAAAATTTTGTATATGTGCAGATGAAAATAACGCAATTTTGCTAAACCATAAATCGTGGCATATTTCAATTACATAAAAATCATCCCACCTGTTTTTACCTCGTCCCGCGAGGGGAATATCAAGAGGCACTAAATTTAAATCTTTCTTAATTCTGTACTAAGGAGCTTAACGAAACACACAAAATCATGCATAAAGTTGTATTCTTCCTTGCTTTGCAATTAGTTGTTTCATACTGATATGACATAACGACATAAATTTTTAACGCACGTATGAAAAACGCAACAACGGAAAACAGTCTTTAGAAGTCTGAATATGATGATATCAGCATTCTTTTCGATTTTCAAATTGACAGTAACATCGTTCCGTATCGTTCCTAGACCGGGACGAGATGAGAAGCGGCACGATTGATTAATGATTAAGCAAAAGCTGCATTATTAACATTATTTGCAAAAGCTGGATTGTTTACAACATTTTTATTCAGCTTTTGCTTTCAAACATAAAAATTTTGCTATAAAACGAAAAATATGTATACTGTAATAAAACTCTGTAGCATTTGCGACCATTCAACGTGGCCGCCAGTCTAAGAATATGACGAAGTCAATCAATCAGTTGGCTATCCAGCCTAAAGTATGGGTTAAATACCGAGGAGGGATCTATGTCATGAAAGGACCCCCCCCCCCCCCGGACGCGCAGCGTCTATATAAAGATATGACATAAATTCCTACTTTCGAGGTATGTAATTAACTTAATTTATTTTTGATGAGGTTTTCTAGTCGAATCTTTTGACTCTAAACAATTTAAGTCGAGATTCTTCGAGATTTTCCCACAATTATTTATTCAAGGTAAATAACCTGGTTATAACCCAGGGTACATCAAAGAAAACTGACTCAAAAATAAATTAATACATCGCCAACGCGACATGATTTTTAATTTCTGTAGAAACAGGTATAATTGCTCCTGTTATAATATTTTCTTAAATTTTGAACCATATTATCTTATTGGTTCACATAGCCTTTAAGGGCCTGTTCATATTGATCCTACTTAGCCAGGACGAGATGAAAGGTGAGATCATTTTGATGTATTGAAATAATTCCTGCCTATACTTTCCTTTACTGGCTGTGTGAACTTTCGTTTAAGCATAAACAATCTAAGGAATGGACTGGAAATGCAAGCTAAATTTTACGCGACATCCGTGATAACGCTTTTGGAACCCTGTAACTTCACTTTAAATACATTTCAGGACTCCGTATTTACATATTTTAAACAAGAACAGAAATGTGAATGCAACTATCGACTTCTAAAACTTTTCAGAGAGATAAACAATGCGGAAAATCAGCATTTAATGTTTCCGTAAACCTTTTTCAACAACAACAATGGCGACATTTCTGTAGTCCAAAAGAACGCAAAATTCAGCGTTGGGTTTTAGCTTTGTTATATCCATAAAGAATTTTAAAAGTCGATAGTTGCATAGACATTGCCGTTCTTGTTTAAAATATGTAAATAGAAAGTCCTGAAGTATATTTAAAGTGAAGTTTAATACAGGGTTCCAAAGTACATATCAGGCCGTATCACGGATATCCCGTCAGCAACATCGACGCTTTAGCTTGCGTTTGCAGTCCATTCTTTTGATTGTTTATGGTTTAAGTTTGTTAAGCCTACTGACTTATTTCAATGCATCAAAATGATCCCACCTCTCATCTTGTCTCGCCCTGGCTAATTGAGATCAACAGGCCCTAAAATTTTCTTTTTTATGTTATAGTAAATTAAAAATCGCCTCGCGTTACCGAATCGTGCCTAGTGTGCATTCACTATTGACCTCACCCCTGGATTAAAGTAAGATTTAAAAATACAGTGTGTCCCAGAAAAAAGGCTACCCTTCATGTCAAGCGTAAACGCCGCACGTTTGAATTCGAATGTTTTAATTCCCTAAGCGGGCCTAAAGGCTGCTTTCCAGTTGTCCGTTTTTTACACGTGCGTGCACGCACGTAAAAGTTTAAACTCTTCTATGCAGTTTGTATTTAACAAATAGAATCCCTAATGTATGCTAACTCGTAGCGAATGCTGAATTCTCTCATCAAAACATTTGTTTATTTCAACTGTCATGTTGAAATTCATTTAGGCTTTTACGTGCGTGTACGTACGTGTGAAAAACGCGTAACTGGAAAACAGCCTTAAGGAGCCCATTCTGTATTATTTTGGCAAAACAATTCAATTAACTTGCAAAGTAAGCATAAAAAATCTCTGTGTATAGCAGAGAACTACGCATTTTTGGGCTCATTAGGGAGTTAAAGCATTCAAAACTCGAACAACGCTCGACACTGTCGCTTGATTTCAAAGGGTAGCCTTTTTTCTGGGACACACTGTATGAATTTTCACACATTCTCGCAATTTCACAGATGAATAAAAAATGATGTCACCTTTCGTCCTTGCGCTGGCCAAACGGAATCAGTGATGGAAATAGTTCCTGGGTCAGTGTACTTTCTTTTCCCTAGAACAAACTTTGGAAATAGTCCAATCAAACTGATCTTTCCCTTTCTTCTTGTCCTTGAAGAGAGCTATAACCCATTCCTGAAATGACCCAGACCCCAATGTTACCAAATGCTTTGAATGGCTCAAGATATTCATTTCGACAATAGCGACCACTCCGTGGTCCATTAATGACCGGTCAGTCTGGTGAGGACTGTATCTTTTAGGCTTCAGTTTGTCCATCAGAAGCTTTTGAAACCCACTCAAACGTTTTTTATTGTTAGACAGCAGGGTATCAGAACCGTGCTGAGTTAAATCGGTGGCTAAGAACACTGTATTAATTCCGTATTTTTGTTTCATTTTTAAAACAATTCTTATTACGATGTCAACGCATCTTAAAAAGGATGTCTCCGAGTACCACAACAATTGACGTTCAGACCTTACGTGTAACGCAATGAACGTCTTTTCTAAATAAGTTCTTCTGTAGAGTTCAACTTCCTGTAATATAAGGTCGCTGTGACGGAGCTTATGGACTATTTTGCGTGGACTGAGCGTTGTCGTATTTGGCTTGAAGTGAGTTCGATCAATTCCAAAGCCTTTCCAGTAAGTGATGACAACGCACTTATCGCCTTTAAGAATATCGTTTTCAAATTGTTTATGATCAATTACCTTTTCCGCGTTAACACACAATTGTCTGCCCGGCTGTGTCTCTCCCAAGCGTGTTGAAATATTCAAGCCTTTATCGATAAAGGGGCAATCTGTCCAGCCATCTCTATTTATTTTCGAAAACATGCCCTCGTAGTCACTCTCGCTCAACTTAAACCATTTCTTTGTTGCTTCTCTTCCGTCTTTATAAACGAAGTGCACAATTGTCAAATTGGATATTGTCTTGTTGCACATTTTTTTGAACTCAGCAAGGGGTCGTACCGTCGCATAGCGATTTTGAGAGAGTATACCGTTCATGGCTTTCACGTCGAAATATAGACTGAGCGGCTTAAACAGGCGGCTTGGTGTAAGCGCCTCGCCCCACCAGCCTGTTCGTAAACCGCACATTCGTGAATGACGAACAAATGGTTCGACCACATGCCTCGAACCATATGCACTTATCGCACACAGCTGAACAAAATTTTCCGTCGTTTTACCGAATTGCTCATAGTGATGAAAGACAAACATGTACTTATCATTATCGCTTTCGTGTAGATTCATTCCGAGTGATATAATCTCGTGTTTATCGTCTTGATCAGCGGCATGCCGGTCTTGGATCGGAACTGGATTTATATCGAATACGCGTTTTACAATAGACGAGTAGCGGCTTAAACGCTTTTGTCCGTTCAGTGGCATTGCCAAATTATACTTCGACCTGTTCAAGGTGTCCCCATCGTCGCCGAGCCGAATATTAGCAAGCAGATCGTGCGTTTCCCGCTCTGAATAAAGATCCCTGTGCGGTTGTAACTCAAGTCCTGTAAACAAACTCAACCAGATCGATATACTCCCGAACAATGATACGCTCGTCGCGATTATTATGGCACGCTGAATAAGCCGCAAATGTAAACGATACATTATTGCTCAATCTTCGACAAATTGCCCGTATTTAACCTTTGGAAACTCGTCCATTTCAATTTCGTTTCGCCAACGATCATATTACCCTCTTTTTTTATCAGTGGGATTCCAAACAAGCCAGTTGTTTAGCCGTTGTGTAACACACAAATCCTCTTGAGGTCCAACTTCGCTTGGTTGAACATGTTACCCAACAAAGAACTCTTTCTGAGGATTGTTCATAATAAGGAAGGCAGTTACAGATTGCAGCTCATCAGCATTTTTGAAGTACATGTCCACATTCCCTGGTACAGACCTCATTCAGAGTCAGACTCCACCAAGAATACACTTCCAAAGTAACTACTTCCATGTCGTGACCGTCTAGGAATACTGATTAGTAATTCGTTAGTTGACATTAAGTGTGTGCATAATTAATAATGCAATGCCGTGTCTTTCGTTGAAGGCTACGGGGCAATTTGACAGTGCCTGAGAGGCAATTACGAACGACTACCCCAGTATGTCGCGCGTGTTCGAGCTAAATTTGCTTACTATGGACTGTCAGTGCACCCAGTATACATATTTAACTTTAGCATTAAAAGTCCCAAGAGAAACAATTGTGAGAATATAACACCGTCTGCTATATAGGCATACTAAACATGTAATACCCGAAAAATACATAAATAGGACGTTTCGGGGGAATACTGGCAAAATAAAACCATCCAACGGATAAAACTCTTACAACGCGGAAAACTGTACCCGCTGTTGCATTCGAACTCGTTAAAATTTTGTTTTTTAAACATGTATTTAAATTTATGTGTAAACGGATCCACAGGTAGTAAGTTATGTAAACAATCGACAAGCTGCGTAGGCAAATAAAGGTAAAGGCAAATAGAAAGCAGTGCGGATGGACGGACAAACGGAAGAACGGACGTATAGAGATTGAAAAACCGTTGAAATTGATGCCTCGAAACGCGAAATACTGTTTCGTCGTTTCAGGTGGGGCCAAAACAATCTCTATCACAGAATAAGCATGCACGGGAAGGACACTCCTTTGATCTTAGCGGCCGTACCGACAGTTGCCTGCATACACCCGCGAGCTTGCGTCCGCCTTGTTTTTGGGTAGTAAAGTCATATAATTTAGATGCGATTTGTTCCGATTACGAGAGCTCAGTCAAGCTGATTCTTTCATGTTTGAATTCGTGTTTGTTTTAATATTTAAGTTATTTTGCATTTAATTACAATTTAATATATATTTACTAGAAATACATGCATGCAGCAACCCCTCGCCACTAACTAAGAGCATGCAACTATATTTTCGGAATTACATGAAGTACTGAAATAGGTTGTTGTCATAGCAACACTGCAATTGTTATTTATATTAATTTTTCAAAAAGACAAAATATTGGGTTTTTAATCCTTGTTTCATTGACAATTTTTTAAAATGGCACAACATTTGTCATCGGTATGTTATTACGCCTAATGTAAGCTTAAATTTGGTATAAAATACGACCTACTAATTACATATATTAGACGTTTTGAAATATTTATGAAACTAAATTTTTATCTACATAAACTTTGAGTTTGAAACAAAACCGTTTCAAGCCAATTTTGTATCTTGGCTCATATTCTTTTACATGTAAAGTTCTTCAATATTTTGAAATACAGTAATAAGAAGACAGTCTTGCATTTACAAAACATAAACTTACTCTGGAATTTAAACAATAAACAGTGAATAAACTGGAGGAGTACGGCTACGCCGGCCTTTATAAAGCATTAGAACACAAGTATAAATACGCATTATCAACAAACTTGCCTCGTGTTTCACGCCGTAGTCAATTCTTGGCGCTTCTTTGTATTTTCCCAGAATTAATCTCTCTTCAAGAGTCAACGACCACCCTTCGTTGGTTGTTAAAGTTGCCAAATCTTTTTGCAAAATACAAAATATTGTAGTGCAAAAAGCAAATTTAGATATTTGCTGTCAGTTGAATTCGTGATTAATCAATCAACAATAAATTTTAAATCTGGCCAATCAGTGTTAGCCATTCATGATAGTCCGCCATATTATTGAGATCAGTGAGGACATACCACTTTTACTACCTATTAGTGAAGTCGCTTAACCAAACGATCTGTACTGGCGTGTACAAACTTGAGCACCCCCCCCCCCACAATTGATTAACTATGCCTCCTAATCAATTTAAGAACGGGTGCCTAAAATTTTCAAGTTAGGGGGGTGTTACCACAGTGAGGTGGTACGTTAACGGTTGGCAATGTTTCTCTGCCAGTCAATGATATTTAATGTGAGAACATCAAACAGGAAATTTTATATGCCCATTTATCTGTTGTCAAGTCTATGTCTTTGAACAATATCCCAACACCTTATTATGAAATACAATGATTGAGTAAAACATGAACAAACATCCCGAACCGTTATTTCAAAACCGGAACTTCCCCCCCCCCCGGGATGATAAATTTTGTGAATATCTTCATTACACCCCCAAAAACATTTCAATTTGACTTAGGAGTCGCGGGGAAAGAAATACTGACTTTGTCCGCTTTGTACAGATCTTGCCAATTTTTGCCGCTAAGCGACCGGACTATATCACGAGCAACGACTTTCAACTCCGCTTATACGAAATTAGTAACCCTCGGCCCGGGCTTACGCCCGGAACGGCGCTTCGCGCCGTTGGCTCGGGGACAAAGACAAAATAATGTAGATATGCAGATAAACCGATCCGGTGATCCGTATATTTTGATAAATACTTCAATTTGAACGCTCCAACTGAAATAGCAATTACTTACAGGTGTAGTTCCACAGTTTAACAATGCGATTGAAGTAGGATGCTTGGAAAGTACTATAGATTTATAGTATGGGGTTTCTAGCGTGGGTAGAGGATTTTGGCTGAGTCTTGTCCGACCATTGTCCGCAAATGAAACAAAGTAGACGTCGAGATCGATATTTCCATGAAGTGCTTTGAAGAAGAACAACCAAATCTGCGATTTCTATTTCATAACAAAGAGGAAGCAAGTTGAGGCTGTTAATCGCTGTTTATAAGTATGCTCTCCACGTCTCGATTTCAGTGTCCAGGCCGTAGCTCTTCGCTGGACGCTTTTTAATTTAGATATCAAGCTGTTGGGTTACGGAGACCGAACTTCGGAAGCATAGCGTATTCGTGATCTAACAAGTGCCAAGTACAATGCCCGTCTTACGTTGAGTTGGTCAAGAAAGGACAAGTTCTTTTTTGAAGTCGAAGCATCTTGTTCGTTTTTCAATGATAGTGTAAATATGGTCATTCCATGAAAGATTGCCACTGACGCAACACCAAGATCTTTTTCTTTCTCTACATGCGATAGCGTAGTCGAGTTCATTTCGTAGGCATAAATCAACGGAGATTTTTTCCTTCTGATTGTCAGCACCGTATACAGTTGGACGGGTTGAATTCAATTTTGTTGTCACGACTCCAGCGCTCAAGATTGGTCAGTGGTTGTTGCATTTTTCTCATGGAACTGCATATTTTGGTGTCATCCACATAAAGAGATGTCATTTTCTCGTCGGGTAAGATATCAGAAAGGTTATTTACAAAGATTACAAAGAAAACAGGTCCAAGGATACTTCCTTGCGGCACGCCAGATGTTACGGGCGTCCAGTAAGACACAGTTCTGCTGTTTGTAGCTGCAGCGTGATATTGACGAACACAACAGTATTATAACTACCATTATAATAGCATTCAATCGCGATCATGGCCGATACTTTGGTATCACAACCAGCATAAATTGAATAAATAAATGAGTCGCATGTATTGTACATTGTGAAATATCTAAAACAATAATTGATTACATGCATCTACGTCATGGAGAACTCTAACATTTTGAAAATGAAGGAATGAAAGGTATTGACATTTGAAGTTCCAAAACGCGTGGCTGGTCATAGTATTGTCGCGTTTATAGAGTGGTTTTATTTCTATCGCTATATGAATTGTAGCTCATGCAGCATCATGCTTTAAAAAAATAAAATCGTTTTAAATTTGACTTTTTTTATATCTACTGCCTCTACTGCTATACCTTTCCTCGAACAAGAGTTCTTTTATTATTTAATTTTAGAATGTGCATGTGCTTCAGCTTGCAATGCGTAATTTTCTGCTAAAGCAAGCTTGTATGGTTGCAATACGAAATATTGGGGCGTCAGTTATGTCAAATTACCCTACAAATTGTGGATTTTTGAGCTCAGAAAATCCGCGTTAGTGTGCGTTGATATGTTTTAGCTCAATGAAATTTTAATAGCGTTCAAATTATTTTGTCTAACTTCGCACCCGAATATTACTGCAAGTTGTTGTATTGAAATTATAAATAAACGAAACTGGTGCGTAGCATGAAGCTTTACTCTCGTGATTTTTGGTATGTTGGTTATTAAATTCGGAATTTTCCCGGTTGGGGTTTCTCATTGACATCTGTTCTTTTGAAACATTATGGAGTTTCGAAATATTGCAGCGGTGTTTCTTTTTTCACTTCTTTCTTCACGTGGATTTATCATCTCAAAGATTCCGCATTTTTTAAATTTGTGTTAATGTTTTTTAGCTCAATGAATTTTTAATAGCGTTCACATTCTTTTCCTGTGGTAGGTTCACTTCACACCCTCCTATTACTGCAAGTTATTGTATTGATGTCACTGGTGTATGTTTTTATAAAGCTTTACACACACAAATTTTGCACAGTTTTTTCTTCAGTTCAACGTTCTAACACTATCAGGTACTCATTGAATTCTATCTTGTAAAACATTATGAAGTTTCGAACAATTCATTTCATCTAAGGTAAGATTCTTGCTTTCAGGTCGGCTAACATTATAAGATTAGTATATCCTAAAACTACATTTACAGATTTCATTCAAGATTTGTTTAAAATTTTACCACTGTTGTTGCTATCATTAATACGTCCTCCTTTAGCTGGGCGTGGCCGCGGCCGCGGCGGCGACGGTCAAGGATTCACCCAAAACAGGCACATACATGGCGCTCAGACGAGAACAAACACCTGGGAATAATGAGTAAGTTTTATCATACTCTCTAGCTGTCATTCACTAGCTCGAAAAATGGCTACACCGTGGGTTATGAAAGCCAACTTGTTTCGCTTGTTGAACCTATACTCTAAGAAATAAATTTTTGACACTTTATGGTTATATGAGATATATGTGTGTTTGATTATGAAAAATACTTCCTAAGAAATAATTTCCTCAATACATGGAATATTTAACAATTATTCGCCGAAGGCGAGGTGATTATCGGGGAATATTCACCGAGACGAAGTCGATGTGAATATTTCCCGAAAATCACCGAGCCTGAGGCGAATGATTGTTTTAGTATTTTTACACAAGTTATTTTAATTTTGTTAATTTCTTTGTCCGTAATTTGTACAAAACGGTGCTAGTCGCCATTTTGTAAACTTGATTTTACTGTTATATTCACCTGTAGGTGAATATAAAGGAATGCCACGTCATATTGGACTAATATTTCTTATGTTCACTTGTGTAAAAATACTAAAAATTATTAATTATCGTGTTTTTCAATTATCCTGAGCAAATTAGTCATTCTAAAAAGTGCGAATCACCAGAAAGCTAACAAAAAAACTACGTATATAAGATTACGATTATAAAACAGTTTGTTATTCTACCAGTTCAAATAGTTTTTAGTTATTGCTGTTTTAAATGTGATCATTGTATACATAAGTTGTTTTTGAACTTAATTGGCATGATGTGAATCTCGCATATAGTTATAAAGCCCGCTGCACGCGAGTGCACTTGTCGCGCGTACTTGTTATTCGTGACAAGTAAATTGGATCGACAAAGTTTCCTCGTGTGCGGGCAACATTTACGGCATTTTCGTAATTCGTGACATGTAAACCAAATATCAAACATGTTTGATATTTTTCGTCATTCGTGACAAAAAAAATCCTCGTGTGCGGCGACCAAACGACAAGTGCGCTTGAACAGGACAATGTGCGCATGCGTTCAACTAGCAGAATAATTCAAAACAACATGTAGGGCGAAAACAATTCTTAAAATATCTTCAAATGAATTGGCGAAATTGCTCTGGATCCTCCGTTTCCAGTTCTCGTAATAAATGATCACGGACACCTTGTGTTTGTCTTCTTTGCAACCAGCGTATAGTCCATTGTCGACGACGGGCTGCCCTTAAACGCCTCCGACGTCTTCGCAGAAGAAGGACTAAAAGCAATATTTTTTGTCTTCAGAATCGTCTTCGTGATTTTGATCTGTGTTTTGTTTTTAATTATTCTGCTAGTTGCGCGCATGCGCACATTGTCCTGTTCAAGCGCACTTGTCGTTTGGTCACCGCGCACGGGGATTTTTTTGTCACGAATGACGAAAAATATCAAACATGTTTGATATTTGGTTTACATGTCACGAATGACGTAAATGCTGCCCGCACACAAGGAAACTTTGTCGTTCCAACTTGTCACGAATAACAAGTACGCGCGACAAGTGCACTCGTGTGCTGCGGGCTTTAAGGCAATATACGAGTACTGCGTTGATAAGCGAGTAAAATTGAAAGTGCATTACTCGATCGAAGACAATTTAACGCCAATAAAAGCTGTCTAAAACTGGAATGTGTAGTTTTGAGCATCGTGTGAGCTTTTTGATGATGTAAGACATTTTTGTTGCCATTAAATGCAAAATTTCACATTTTCCGACAATCATCAGATCTCAAGGAATTATTTAATCAAGTTTATTTTTGTTGTTAGTGTAAACATCTATATGAATGTCGACTTTATATTTCGCCCTGCAGATATTAACAAAAATATTCTATGTTGTCTTTACAGGCGAAGATCTTGCTTCATAAAGAGTGACGAGAACTATGAAGACAATTTTCTTAAAGAAAACAAAGTGAAACAATGAACAAATGGCATGTGCATGCTGATAAAAATATATACACGTATATCTACTCTGTACGAATAACGAAATATTTATTTGGCATAATGCATTCATGCAGGACGGAAGCAAGAATATATTTGGAAAAAAAGCATCAAGAACGTGACTATTAATGACTTTACAAGTAATTTTAATGACACGAAATAATTGATGGGCCGGAGTTAATATAATTATAGATCACAAATACTTGTTCCGTCATTTGATTTATAGGACATTGGCAAATAAAATTTTTCATTGTTTCATGTGAAAGAGCATGAAAAATTAAGCCGATAGACTATCTCTTTTAGTTCCGAAGTTATTTACAAAAATGTACAAGATATAAACTGCTGATTCTGATTAGTTGATAATCCTTAATTTGATTGTGTGCAACAATTGGGCTGTGTCACTGGTATTTTGATTTTTTCTTCGCAAACATTTGTTGCAAATTTGCTATCAATCATGAGGTACAAATCAAATCAGCTACTTTCCTGTTTTCTGGCATGAAATCTATTCAAAATCCATGTGTATGTTCTGTTCGAACAAGATAAATGTCAATTCCATGCAATTAGAATATTTTAAAGAGTTTAACAATAGGCTTTGTTCATTAAGACCGTTCGCCCAAAACTTCATATAGGGGGTGGGTCAAAAAACTGATGCCATTTTGTATTTAACTTAGCTGCGTAGCGACTGTAATTTGGTAGAAGTTGCCTAAATATATCTCATGGGCATACAAGGCATATGAAATAAACAAACCACCATTAATTGTATTTATGCCACTTCTGTCAAATTTGAATATAAAGGGTATCAGTTTTGCAACAGTAAGTACCATGCTTAAATGAGGACCTCAGTTATATATTAGCCAAGATTATAGGCTCAAAAATATTAAGCTGCTCTTGCACATTCTTTGTGCATATTTGAAAATTTCATTCATATATTCCCTATCGAAGCAAGTCAACCTAGCTTGCCAAGCTGTTGCTAATGGGTCAGGCAAGATTAATTGCATTCCAAGGCTCATAAGCTCATTCAAATTCAAATCCACAATGTAATGGACCATCCCGGCCAGCTGCACTGGATGTTTTGTCACAATGCATGATGGTTTATTCATGTAAATGTCTTAAAAATCAACGAAAGACTTAATTCTGAATCAGTATCCATTACTAAAACTGTTATTTCTGTATGTAAAAAATAACATGGTACCTACATATGGAAGTAATATCTTGGGGATAAATTGTGATACTACTCCATAGAGGAAACCCCCTGTATAGTTATTTGTGAACGTATTATGCACAGAACATGCTTTTATATTTTAGGCGGCGAAAAAACGCATGTTTTCTCAAATATCGGATGTTATACAGAAAACAGTCGCGTTGAAAAAAATGATTTTTTGGCAAAACTTTTGAAACAAAAAACATTAAAAACTCGTGTTGTCTTTAAATAAGTTTCCGAATTGCACAGCAGTATAGGCTGTCTGATACTCAGGACTATATTAAAACCACCCAAATATTTCAGATTATTCGAGATTGTATTGTTATATATACGAAAGCACTATTGCATCTACGTAGACACTATTGCATATGCGTGCACAACATTTAACCAAAGAGCGGCAGATTTTTGCCGATTTTTATGTAAAAAAATGCTTGAGAATCTTCTCCGCTGGTATTCGACTTGTGATAATTGCTTAAGAGAAACACCGCAGGGGCACTCTACTTGGACTCTTGCATTAGCAAAAATGCAGTGATGAGCTTAAAAATATCATTGCTGCATGGATTAGTTTCCACTATAATGAACTGCGTATTTTCGCACCCTAAAACGATTTTTCGTTTTAAAACTACTTATATATGAGGTTAGAAAACCTTGTACAACTCTAAGTTAACTTTCAAAATCGTATCGTTTTTCCTGTTCAGATTTTTTGGTATCGCTTTTTTTTGACATTGCACACGCGCAGTTTTGTCTGGTTTGGGTGTGAATGAATACACATGAAACTTATACACACGCAGAATGTCAAGGGTGCCAAAAGTTAGCTTAACCCATGCTAGCACTAAGCAGTATGTTAAAGGCATTTAAAAATAATAAGATCCTTTCCAACAATATTCCAACATCTAGGTAATAATTGATGTTTAATGAATCTCCCTTGCACACAGTCATCACAATGAATCAACGAGTCTAAAATGTTACTAATAATTAAGACTATTGTGACAAAAGTTTATAAGGTAACTGCGCAATTCCGGTGGCGGCCATTTTGGAATAAGGTGCGTGCATAAAGAAAAGCAACAATGTTAAAATTGCAAATACATACTGGTCATCAAACATACATTTATTTAGCGCTACTGATAACGAATATATGTTTGGCAAAATGCATTCGTGCAGCATGGAAACAAGAATTTGACCATTCATAATTATACAAAAACAGGAACAGTAAAATATTTGTGCGCTGGAGACGATTTAATATAATTGTGTGGTGCGCTCAGCAGCTTTGTATGACCGCTGTACCGTTATTTGTTGGTTGAATGATTAGTTGGCAGCATCACCTTCGGGTTGACAATTGCAATCACCTGCTGCCAAGTCTCATATCGTGGAGACTTCAGGCAGTGTGCTACAGAATTGATTTAAATGATGCTATCAGGTTAATATATTTATGTATTGTGTACACTTTTAGTAAAATTTTCTTTACTTGCAACTACCCAAAAATAAAACAGCCATATGTTGGTTGTATTATGACAAAAGAATCTTGTTTGATATATGTACTATGAAAGTCTTTAATTTAAATTAAATTTTAAAAAACGCAATACCAGGACAATCTTATCTGGGCAGAGTGCCGGGCAAGTCACTCAGACATTGATTTTTGGTTATTTTAGTGATTTCATAAGATGTGCTAGCAATTTCTTGAAATACTTTGGAAGGTACCCTAATAGTAACTGATTTAAAAAGGAGTTCGTTGGGCAGAACAGAAATAAGTGAATACACCTCACCTCCAATGAACGCTCTAGTTACAGCCTTGTGCCCATTTTCGTTTTGGCAAGCGGAGTGAACGCCTTAGCAGGCGTCTTGTTTAACTTAAAGTGCTTAAGAAAAAGCACCGCAGGGAGCACTCTAGCAATAGCAATTGAGATGGTGGTGATGAGCTTAAAAATATCATTGCTGCATGGATTTGTTTCGACTATAATGGACTGCGCTACTTATGTATGAGGTTAAAAAACCTTGTGTTAACTTCCAAAAATCGTATCGTTTTTCTTGCACTTGATTTTAAGTTTTCTAGCAGATTTTTTCCCAACTGCGGTCTAATTATTTATTCAAGGTATTTATGTGAGATAAAATCCGCGGTACATAAAAAAACTGACTCAAAAATAAATTAACTACATTTATTGTATGTCAAGCGAATGTTCTGCCGAATGGCGCAATCTGATTGGTCAATTTGAGGTCCGGATTTGGCCATGATGCCCTCTGCTGTCCTCGCGGGGCATTACGAAATTTTTAATGCCCTATACAAAAAACCAAAACAAAACAGTAAAAACCAGTCGTACGCACTAGTGTTTTTTCGAAAACATGTAAATTGCTGTAAAAAGATTAAGAGCAGGGAATGAGCGACGATGAGCACTCAGAAAGTGAGTTTTATTACTCTGAGGAAGGCAATGTCAGAGTAAGTTTGCAAAATGAAAAATTCGAAGCAAGCGAAGTTTATGAAGCAAGCGAAGTTCTTAACAATAACGAGTATACCGATAGCCAGGAGGCTATAGACAGTTTCGTGAATGCCCAAAAGAGTGAAAACACCGTAAAGAAGACAACCAGTGTTATGAATAACTGTAAGAGTTGTTGTAAAAAGATTCAACTTGTTAAAAAATGAATATTTACGTGCCGGAAACAGAAGTAAAATATTACATCATCTGTTTAGTTTTAAAGTGAAAACTCAAAATTCAAAAATTTCAAAATGCCATGTAATAAACAACTTATTAGCCTCGACCGCTCGGTCTTTACGGTAAAATAAATTATTAAACCTCGGTCTTGCCGTATTGACCTCAGTATCGCTCGGTCAATACGGCAAGACCTCGGTTTAATATTTTACCGTAAAGACCTCGCCCTCGGTTAAAAAGTAGTTATTACAAACTTATGAGACCATATACTTTTGTTTTTAGTCGGTTTTTAAATTTCATGTAACAACCTTCTTCATTCTAAAAGCAGCAGCTAAATACCACCGGGTATACAAATCAATTAGCAACCAAAAAGAATGTCCGGATTTGATCATTTAATAATTTATTCATTCTACGTTTTATGCTTGCATTACACCATAGTTAATAGAGTCAATGGTTTGAAAACTCATTAGAATAACAATATTGTCTATGTTGGTCAACGTTTATGCAAAAAATTCTTCATCGTCACGTGTCTATTGTGTTTTTGCCAAATCCACCAATAGAATTCTTGAATTGTCATATTGTTCAAGTCGCGGATGGCTAACTTTCCTAAAACGTTGTTATTGGTTAGTTAGGTAAAAATACAATTCGCACGCGACGACGATCGACCATATTTCTGCATAAACCAGAACAAAAACGTAGATAATGACTTACATTGTAGTTCGGGGGAACCATTAAATACGCTTAATTCCAATGGTTTGTCCTTTTTTGAGACACTTTGTAGGTACTGTTGTATTTGTAAAGAGAAATTAATTCTTTTGTTGCAATTTTCAAGCCAACGCATCATGAATTTATGTAAAATAGGCGCTCATGCAACGCTAATCTTGTCCGATCACGTAAATCTTGTCCTAATATACAGGGTGTCCCAAAAAAAACCAAAAACTATTGAAATCACCCATTGTTAACATTTGAATTCCCCAGCACTTGTTAAAAAATTAAAATATCTTTGTAAAGTACGTTTGTTTTGCTCATGGGAATATTGATAAAAACCAAATTGAATAGGCTAAAATAACCCATGCATAAAATTTGATTGCATTTTTAATATACACTCGTAGGTTTAGTTTTTTTGTCTGGCATAAAAATGGTTAACACTGAGTATTACTATTAATTATGACGGTTATGTCAATAGTTTATCCACTCGTGGGTTCAATTTAGTGCTAGGCATTGAAATTCTAACAATAGATCATTTTCAATAGTTTTTGGGTTTTTTTGGGACACCCTGTAGTGTGCAGCAGGTCATGGACGACAGTGACAAAGAACTTTACATAACTCAGAATTCGTTTATTTCGAGTTTTGTTAGGCGACGATGTTATTGTTAGATGACACCGGGATTGATAAGCGAAATATGCAAACAAAGATTAATGGGTGGTGAAGAGCCTTCGAAGCTCAGCATTTAAATAGAGCGACTATGGCACAAGTAAATATAATCAACGAGATCATTCAAAGAAAGGTATGAATCAATCATCACTCTGAGATACTTAAATGCTGTCTTGCGCTTCACTGTTAAAACTATCAACTTTAGCAAGTATCTGATGCGTTCCAATTAACGTGATCTTAGTCTTAGAAAGGAATTAGCATTTAACCAGCTATCATGCGGTTTGGATCTCCAGATAAAGTGGATTCAATCAATACAATAGCAATACTATTAAAAAAGAGCAAAGTATCATCAGCATATAGCTGAATGCTACAGTTCTGCATCACACATGGTAGTTATCTAAATATATGATCAAAAGTAAGGCCCCTATGCAGACCCTTGAGAAACACAATACTGTATAGATTGAGGACCAGATACCACACGATACCACACGATTTATATTGATACTTTGTGTCCGATTTATCAAGTAATCATCAAACCAAATGCTTGAAGAATCATTAAACCCTACCTGGGGAATAGTTTTTCCCGCGTCCTTTCATGGTCTAGATTGTCGAACGACTTAGAAATGTCTAGAAAAACCGCATCAGTGAGCAATCACTTGTTTACATTGCGAAGTAACTTGTTTGAGGTGGGGCATGTACCAGGGAAGTGCAACGGTCGGAAACCAGATTTACAGGTGGATAAAAGTTGGTTGTCCTGTAGGTAATGATATATCATACTGTGTAGAGCACGTTAAAATACTTTCACAAAAACAGGTAACACAGAAACGGGTCTATAATTAGCAGCATCTGTCTTAGAACCTGACTTGTGCACTGGCGTAACCATGGCATGTTTCTATTCAGATGGTATGGTTCCTTCAGGTAATGTTCTGTTCATAAAGATGGTTAAACGCTTAGGGCATTACATCCATCTTTGAGCAAGGGTGCAGGAAATTGGTCATCCCAGTTGATTTATAGATGTCTCAATTTTCTTCAGTTGGTCTAGACAAAAGTCTCGTCAATTGTTGGAAGTTGAAACTTAGAATTTGGCTTGGGGACTGAGCACAATGTACGGGAAACTAGAGATTGTGTGTCGCACCATATTTTCATTAGCTATAGCTTCATAAATATATTGCGCAAAACCTTGTGCAATGTCGAGTGGATTATACATCAAACCAAAAGCTGTTTCCAAACATCCAACACCTGAGGACTTTTTGAGTTTTGAGATTACACTTTTCAATGTTTTCCAAAGTTAATTCTCATTAGCATTTACATTCGAATAAAAGTCACGCTTTGCATCTATAATAAGCCGTGTTGTTTTGTTACGTAATTTTTTATGCACAATAAAGAATCTTTTTCTTATTAAGAAAATTAAATCTTAAAGTAAGAAAATCGTTTTCTTAATGAGAAAAAATATTCTTGAATTAAAAAATATTCGATTTCGAAGACATTATTTTCTTAAAATAAGAAAAAAGTTTTCTTATTCTATTTAACCAAGAAAAGGAAATGATAATAACCAAGAAAAGGAAATTACAATACAAGGATAATAACCAAGAAAGGGAATGACAATACAAGGAAATGTATATCTTTTTAGCAGTTCAAGAAACTATTTCAACAAGATTGCAATTTTCTTCGAAGAGAAATTTCATTACGTACTAGTATACATATCCCCGTGACGAGTTAAATCGTCTGGCGCCAATGGTTTAAAGCTGGTTACCCTTACAAGAAGAACACATGGAAATCACAAGTGTTTAACATGGTAATCACATGGGCCGCATGTGATCCACATGTGATTCACATGTAGATTTATCATGTTTATTTCAAACTACATCTGTTTCACATGTGGTTCTAATGTGGTTCACATGTGATTAACATGTGTTAACATGTAATTCACATGCAGATTTATGTTGTTTATTCCAAACCACATGTGTTTCTCATGTGGTTAACGTGTTTCCAGATGTGATTCATATTTGGCCACATGTGATAAATATGTTGTTGAAATGGGATAAACACGTGAGGATATCATTATATCCATAGTTTAGACCAGTAGTAGCATTCAATTTTTTGCATTCTCAATCTTATTCGTGATTGAATTTAACCAATCTTTGTTGGTCACAAGAAATAAATATGTTACCTGTTTAACCAATTATAAATTGGCAAATATAAGCGACAATTCTAAATGCATGTCAAACCCGCAACCAATTTTCAATTGGTCATATCCGCACTCATTCTATAAATTGGTCAAATAGTTATACGTAACTAATTATTAACGGATTAAGTTGATATTCCAAACAATTAATCATACAAAGTCATATTTACAATTGTTGTATATAATATCTATGTATTGTATAAATTAATGTTTATCATCTTATTCCTGAGATTTTGGGTTAACACCTACAGAAGAAAATTGACACGTGTGCATCCTGACCTGCCCTAACAGTCGTCAGTCCTGAAATAGTCTATCGAAAAACGTTTAATTTGTGTTAAAATGTGTAAATATATGTCCTCATGCACAGATATAAACGTATATTGAATCAATGGAAGATTTAGACAGCGGACCATAATATTCATTTGCCTTTTATGATGTTTAGCTACTATTCGTTTTACAGTAATATTGTTGAGATAAGAATTTATATTTATAGAATAAGTACATGTCAGTTACTGATTTATACTAAATGTAATTTTATTTATTCCACTGTAGAATTTCTACACTATTTTACAACATTGGTACAGTCACTTCTAATGATCAGTGGCAGTACTCCGTGCGCGAGACTTACCGGGAAGCGTTATCACATGTAGAAGCCATATTTGATGTTTTCTCAGTCTGTCAAACGTGATGTCCAGTTACAATTTTAAACATGTGATTTCAATCAGGAAGACAAATGGAATGACTCTTTGTACACCAGGAAAGGCAGCGTAATACTCAGGTGAGCATGTTGTTATACTTTTTATTTTGATGAAGCTATTTTAAAGCGGTGCATGATATTTATCATATTTTGCGCGTAGTCATCGCTACAAAATAGTAGTGAGCACGTCACTTCATGTGTAACGTGTTTCAGTTTATATAAATTTGAATTTCGCGCTACGATACTGCAAATAAGACGTTGACATTCATACATTTCCTTCCCACGAAGGCATATTTCTAAACATTGCGGACTGCATTAAAAAAAACCCAGTATTCCGTAAATAGCCAGATGGGACAAATTTTCTGCAAGATACTAAATGTCATTCAGTATCAATTTTATTCTAAAATCAAGCTTGCTTCTTGACTTTAATATATTAAGTTACTAATATTTAGATATATGAATGTTAGTTTTTATGTGCGTTACTGTGCATTAATAAAAAATTTTGTCAGCTATTACACTGCAGGAACTATAGTTGTGTAGCAGTAAACTTTGCCAGTGGGCCTTAACATTTAATATCCTACACAGCCCCCCCCCCCTGTGGGGCAGGTTTGAAAATGTCTAACCCTTAAAAAAAACAAAATACCCCTGTGGTTCATTAATCGTTTCCCTTAGAAAAGATCAAATGAAACTGACAATCGTAACCCCCCTCTAGAAAATGCTTCTGAGCAACTGCTCAGAATATTTTCTCATTACTGTACCTTGATTATGTCATGTGTTAGCAGATTGTTTATAGTTAAGTCATTTAGTTCCAGCGATAATTAAGACACATTAAAGTCATCAGAAATCAGAGTAGAGAAAATCGCTGATTACCAGATAAGATTCAAATTTGCATGCTGTTAGTACAGTTTATTCAATCAATTCCGTTGTAATGCCATCAGACTGTTTACCTGTCCTCTTTTTTATTGAAGTGGTGCCTGTTTTTCAATTACATTGTTCAGTAATGACTTGAATATATTCCATGTATCAACTACAGTTAACGATGTATTAATCTCTCCCCATGTGATATTATGTAAATCTGCAACAAATCTTTCGGCTGAGTAGTTTTTTTATTTTCGAAATTGGATATTGTTAAAAGTATTTTGCGTCTTTTTTGCTCACCTTACTAAGTAAATAAGTGAGTGGTCACTAATTGAGCATTGCAAGACCCCAGATGCAACAACTTTGTCGACATCCTTTGCTGGAGCAAGATCAATCACAGTTGATCAAAATCTCCCCAAGCTATACTAAGATGAAATGAAAACACTGCAGTCGTTCGAATTCGTCATGTAACTCATGTTGTTAGCTATTTTTTAAGATATCACCTTATTATTGCGTTGTGATAACGCTTATTCGCTTCAGCACTCAACAATTAAGTTCAGCTGCATGAGTGATGTGCTTCTAATGAATGGACAATTTGCGTGTTAGACTAACTTTCAGTCTAGCCAAGACAAACAAAATCTTTTACCACAGTTAAAAAGAGCATCTTAAAATTAGGAGAATTGCCAAGTTTGGTGGCGAAATGTTGTAAAGCATGGAAAATATGGCCTCACAAAGTTTGCAAATTTGTATACATTTGTATTAGGCGAGGAAAAAGTTACCACTTTTCAGCTAAAATTGTATCAAGAGTGGTAACTTTTTCCTCGCGTAATACAAATGTATACAAATTTGCAAAGTTTGCGAGGCCGTATTTTCTATGTTTTACAACATTTCGCCACCAAACTTGGCAATTCTACTAATTTTAAAATGCTCTTTTTAACTATAGTAAAAGATTTTGTTCGTCTTGCCTTGAAAGTTAGTCTAACATGCAAATCGTCTATTGATTAGCTACTAGCTAGTAAGATAACTCTTGAACAAATCTTACCGATAACTTAATAGTGGGAGCTTCAGTCGTCGATTCGAGAATATTTAGCAGAGTAAACTGTTTCAAGCATAACTGCACGCAGCAGAGAGCACTCTAACTGGGTTAGCAAGATGGCAGTAATGAGCTTCAAAATTTTATTTCGTGGATTTGTTCTCTCCAACTAATATATAACTATTAGGTATTTTTGCGCGCAACAGTGATCACTTCGGTAAAACTTTTTCAATTTGACTTTCTTTTTACTTATTTACCTTTGCCACATGGGCAGGGTGACCACAACAGCGTGATCCAATTGCTGTGTGCCCGTATAACCTAACCTACCCCTTCAACTTTTCCTATAAGAGGAAACAAGAGTAACCGGAGAAAATCCACGACTTTCAGCAGAGCGTTGACTCTACTCTTTGCACATCAGGACGAGTCGAGTCCACGTTAAGATGAACCTTACTGGGGATCGAACTCGGAACCTTAGAGGTGAAAGGCGAGTGGTCTGACCACTACACCACTGAAGCTTCGAAGCCCCAATTTGGAAACATTATACAGGTCTTATTAATTTTTCAAAATCGATCGTATTGTTTTTCACATTGCGCATACACAGTTCTGCAAATACTGGTTACTAAGTAACGCCTTTTTTGTTAAGGAGCGCGTTTTTGTTGTATTGATTGCTAAAAAAGTAATTTGTAAATTTGATCCATAACTTTTGCAGGTAACGTGTCTTGGTTCCAATTAAAAATGGAATTCTATGTTACTTGAGGTTTACGACACTTTTAGTTTTCACATGACTCAGGATTAGGTGCATGAATACACACGAAACTCATGCACATACACAGAATTGATACTGTCTGTCATGGAAAAATAAAAAAATTTATGCTAAAAAAGAACCTGAATCAAACAATGAACTCTTCCGAACGTTAACATTTCAGCCTTTTATCCCCACTTCAGTTTCCGTTTCTGCTATTCAGTTTCAGCGTTTTATACCGACCTACATGGATGTGCGCGTAAGAAACATGGGCTTCATTGGCGGCCAAGAACGGAAACGTCTGATCGAACATACATGCAAATATATATTACATGCAAGTATATATCACAAAGTAGTAATTAATTGGTAGGGGTCGTTAATTATTTGTGGGGGTCGTAAATCAACCCCAATAACAACTTTTTTAAAGTTCACCGTGCATAAATATATTTAAATAATAATAATAATAACAATATTGCAAGCTTATATTACCAAATAGTGGAAGTCACATAGGCTTAGAGTTATGCCGGGTACTGTAGCTTCGTCCTGGGTACTGTCTATACCATAATTTTTTTTCAACAACGGACGAGAGTCAAGTGGTACCTACACAGGGAAAAATTTATCGCAATAAATTATGGATAATAATTATATAAACCAAACTCGGAATCTTAGGATCGAGCAAAGTTTCAAAAGTTATTAGTTCTAGAAGGAACTGTGACAACGCACAGCAGCATTTACATGCAAGATAACGAAGATATTGAATATTTATATGCAAAAACAAACAATGCATCTTAACTGTCAATAATTGGTGACATAGCGGATTTTTGCCTCTGGGGGGAAAAGTAAAAAAGAGCTGTGGTCTGTTGAACTAAATTATAATAGTCTAGCCAACGCAAATTTTGATACAGACTGTTAATTTCTCAAGCTAAAGCGAGAGTTATAGTTTCAGCCTGTTCCATTTTCATGCGCAGGACTTCCCCCACGCGGTCACTCTAAATATTGACCAATCGTTACAAGTCAGAAAGGCATGTGATTATTTAAGCTTATCTCATTGGCAGCTCTTCGTTGCATCAGGACTTCCTGACCTTGATCAAGACGGGTCTGGCAAGTGCAACATGTTTCTTTCTATGCGTACACGATCCAAGCGAAATGGCAATATATACGCTTAGCTGGGCGTACCCGATGAAAACTCAATGCATGTGTACTCGATCAAATACATGTGAATGTATGCTTTCTATGCGTACTCGATCCAAATAAAATGGATGTATATACGATTTCTGCGCGTAACTGTACATAAGGCCAGCGTCCAAACGTGGATAATAACACGAGTTGGTTGGTAGTCTGCTGGCATGTTAATATTTTTGATATCAGGTGCAATTCTTTTGCTCTTTTTAGACTTTTACCAGGAAATGTGAATTTATTAAGACGTTTTCTAAATGATTTTCTTTCTCTGACTCTGAGCCACTATTTGCTCGGAGAGAGTCATCATTTTATACTTTCAAACATTCGCCTTGATTATTTTGGTGACTTTGGGCTTATTGGTTCAGCAAATTGGTTGTATTATTGCTTGTTGTTTCATGATCGTCATCGCTAGTTTCTTCAACAATAAGTGCCGAGGAACTAACATTTTGGCTTGGGATTTCGGGATATTCGCTCCTTAGTTGTTGAGTATTTAGAATTTTATCGCCATCTGTTTTATCAACCAAGGGCTGGTTTGATGGTTGGGTGGTTTCTATCGAATAACGAGCATGTGCTGGTCGATCTCCTCCCAAGTCCTTACATAAAAGGCGTATTGTAATTGTAAAACTAGCTTTTTCTACTTCAGCGCACTTTGCTTTATCTTGAAGATCAGCTAAAATCAAGCTCAAATTATATTTACTAGAAATACATGCATGCAGCAACCCCTAGCCACTAACTAAGAGCATGCAACTATATTTTCGGAATTACATGAAGTATTCGTATAGGTTGTTGTCATAGCAACACGACAATTGTTATTCTTTCTGTATATTTTTTCAAAATGACAAAATGTCAGTTTTTAATCCTTGACGATTTTTTTAAATGGCACAACATTTGTCATCAGTATGTTATTACGCCTAATGTCAGCTTAAATTTGGTATAAAATATACGACCTATTAATTACATTAGTAATAAGAAGACAGTCTTGCATTTACAAAACTTACTCTGGAACTTAAACAGTGAATACACTGGATGAGTACGGCTACGCCGGCCTTTATAAAGAATTAAAACACAAGTATAAATACGCATTATCAACAAACTTGCCTTGTGTTTCACGCCATAGTCAATTCTTGGCGCTTCTCTGTATTTTCCCCGAATTAATCTCTCTTCAAGAGTCTTGTGGCAGTCGTTTTCGTCTTATTTCTCGCCTTTTTGGATGCCTAAAGTGTTTGCTACGCCTGATAGTCCGCCCTATTCCTGAGATCAGAAATGACCAATCTTCGTTGATTGTGAAAGTTGCCAAATCTTTTTGCAAAAATACGAAATATTGTAGTGCAATATAGTCCGCCATATTTTTGAGATCAGTGATGACCACCCACTCCCACTCACCGCCATAGAGATTATAAAAGAATAGAGGCGGCATCGGATGACGAAGCGCGGGACAAATTGAACAAATCTAATGGGGGCCCCGGAATTTAAGTCCCGGAGGTATACTGAAAACACACAGTTTTTGTCAATTTTTGCTTGTTTTTATGACCATGGTGCACACAGATATTGACCATAATGAGAAAATATGTTGTAGCTTTCCAGTTTTTGTAATTTTAGATGCAGACGGCCAATTTTTTGTGTAAATATTGAAGTTTTTCAACCTTAGGTTCTCCTTAGCAACGCATAGCAACCAGTTTTTGACCGGCTTTTTGCAGCGAGGTTTTGTAAAATATCTGCCAAATTATCCCACATCTGGATACAAATTGAACTTATTTGCCTTCAAACAGTACGTTATCAAAATTGTTTTAGAGGTGCAACAAGGTGTACAACCACAATACTGCGATGTATTTAAACTTTAAGGATTTTTCTAGTGTGTTCATCTGATATTTCGAATCCAAAAATTGCATTTTCGCTCATAAATACTCAATATCAAACATACCCAACTTTATCCTGTATTCAAAACACAAAATTCAAAACGTTCAAGGCAATCCCACACTAATCTTTAACATTTTCGCCTTTGTTTTACATAAAAAACTTTGAATGCGAAAAAATCGAAGAAAAATTTTTCTCGAGCTTTCTCGATCTCTTGTTGTGAAAAGTCGATACCCAGCCAATAGGCGCCCAAGCATACATCCGGGAATCACATCCGGTTCTTAAATTTGGCCCTCATTAGCAAGCTTCAATTTGTCCCTTTCGTTTGACTGAATTTATCCTACGATGCCCCCTCTATTCTTTTATAATCTCTATGCTCACCACCACCCTTAAACCACGCGCCCGCGATATTTGATGAACTTCAGACTTCGCTATGCTTTCCTTTTCCCGGGTGTAAATAGCCGTGCGGAATTAGTACCCTCGCCCCGGGCTAACGCCCGGAACGGCGATTCGCGTTGTTGCTCGGGGATTAATAGTTTTATATATCTTAATTTGGTATTTATTATCTGACGTATAAAAACCAGGACGCTATATTTACGTAAAAACTGTTCGCGTGTGATATGTTGTTGACAGCAGTGACTAAGTATTTTCGAGCGAGAATTTTGAAATTTAACACCTGATACTACACATCTAAGTTACAAGTCAAAGAAAACACTTGAAATACGACAGCACAGCGTGTGAAGTAATGCAGAACAAAGTAACGATAATAAGTAAAACTGAAACGGGTTTTTTGGGCATTAAAATCGCTGAAGATTGGGTGTAAAGGGTTTTTAATTTAAATATGATGATTGCCAATAAACAAGGAAATACGTAAAAGACAAGACTTCTTTTACGGAAATGAGCCAGTAAATCGTAGGAAGTATTATGTATGTAACTCAGTATCAAAATATCGATTTATACAGCAAACAGCAAACGTGGTAACAGTTATTAACAAACCTTTTATGACAATCATAAACAATTTAATGCCATAAAACCCCATTTCAGTAAACCCCAAACTATAGTTTTATTGCTTCTACACGCTGTGCTGTCATATATTTCATGTGATTTCTTTGACTTGTAACGCAGACAGGTAGTGTGAGGTGACAAATTTCAAGATTCTCGCTCGAAAATACTTATAGTCACTGCTGTCGACAACCGACCACACGCGAACAGTTTTTTTCTGCCGAGAAAAGGCCAAAATTAACCAAATCGGTTAAAATTGACAAAATACCATCGCTCTATAAATGTCTACTACTTGCTCAATAAATGTTTACTACTTAAATTTGATAGTTAACTAGCCCAACACAGTGTAAATTGCTCAGATGCAGCTTCGAATGCACTATTGCACTCCTTGTTCAGACGCCATAAGTGGTCCCAAGAATCGGGTGTGTGAAATCAAAGTGGCCAGGATTTTTGTAGGTATAGAAACTCTATCCAGGCATAGTTAATAGAGTAGATGGTTTGGCAAGTCATTAGAATAACAATGTAACTCTTTATCTATGTTGGTCAACTTATGAAAAAATATAGTTCTTCATCGTCACGTGTGCATTGTGTTTTTGCCAAATCCACCAATAGGAGTTCTTGAATTACCCTATTGTTCAAGTCGCGGATGGCTAACTTTCCTAAAACGTTGCTATTGGTTAGTTAGGTAAAAATACAATACGCACGTGACGACGAACAACCTTATTTCTGCATAAACCAGAACAAAAACATAGATGATGACTTTAATTGTAGTTCTAATAAGTTTCCAAACCGTCCAGCTCTATTAACTATGATCCAGGTTATCTATTTTCAGATCGATCAATAGCACCGCTGAATACCGTAAATGCTCTAATAAACGGCCCTTTACATTTTTTGGCCGCTGCTCGATTTGATTCCTTTTCCGCGTAGTCTATAGCTTCGCATTTTTGCGACATAGTAAAGCTTCTCTTTTTCTCCCCTTTGTGCGATGCAGCTTCATCGCATGTAGTAGACATGTTTTGCACGAAGACTAAACAGGCTGTCATAGACTCGTTTCATGGCATATGAAATGAAGTTCAAGGCAGCAATAAGTGGGCATGATGTGTACAAGACGACGTAGACCCTTGTTCTGGAAGAAGTTTTAATCTGCAAGAAAGACAAGCGCGAAGAGGCGAAAGAATTTGATGTTAATGCAGGCGGTGTGTATAAAGTCAAAATATCTCCAGAGGGTGAATATCTGGATTTAGCAGGGCATGCGCCTGTTGGGCTATCAAGAGTACTGGCTGGTTTTCTAGCCACCTCAGAAACGAATTCTCTTACTGTCGACGTTTGTGGAAAGCGAAAACATGAAGTGGGTCTTGTTGTTCCTGGATGTCTTCAAGCTAGAACAAAACGAAAGAAAGTTGCCGACATATTGAACACAGAAATCAA
Organism: Muricea muricata; assembly: GCA_963855995.1. Taxonomy (NCBI): domain Eukaryota; kingdom Metazoa; phylum Cnidaria; class Anthozoa; order Malacalcyonacea; family Plexauridae; genus Muricea; species Muricea muricata. The sequence goes on along the minus strand of OY979717.1, from coordinate 36,786,168 downwards.
AAGGATCAAGGAGTGATATCCGTACTTCGAGATTGAAATCGAACAGGAGATCATAAGCACGACAACCGCACAAGGCACCAATAAATGAATTATTTAATGTTACTGTGTGTATCGTTTAATTTTGCTTTAAGCCTTAAAGCGATTCGAGGGACGTCTATTAGACACGGGGCGTTTACTAGAGAGAGGCGTCTAATACAAACTTAAATATTACTGGGGGCGTTTATTTGAATGGGGAGGGGGGTTAATTAAAGCATTTACGGTAAGCTTGAATAGTGAAAACACAGTTTCCAAACTGCTCGCTACTGAACTATTTATCCGCTGCTAGGTCAGGTTATAATATCACTAAAAAATTTGCCGTGCAAAAAATTCGAACGCTGTTAAAGCCACACTATTACAGTTATTCTCGCCCTTTTCCTTTTATCTTCCGTTCAATTAACTTTCGGGGTCCGGTTGTATATAACACTTAATCACTTTTTAATCACTGTTTTGTAGTTAATAGTGATTAAGGACAAATTCGTGGTTCTGATGAGTCGACGTTTTCACTAATCATAGTTGACTTTTAGCACTTTCTATACAACCGGCGCCAGAACTTTTGCAAGCGCAAGTAATTCCCGTCCAACTACTTGTAAAATCGTCGTTAAACGAGTAAACCGACTAGGTTCTAACTGAACTAGTCAATGTTAAATTATCAAGACTATTTATAAATGCAAAAATATTCTAATACAGCTCTCTGATTGGCCCCCACTCGATGGCAGTCCTCTAATTATTAATTCAATTTGGCACGACGCGCCACTCAAAACGGGAAAAAACAAGGAAACAAAACAACAAAAAACCCCATGGTTTTACACGGTTCACTCACGTGATCCGTGTAAAACGCTGTCAGTTCTTTCTAAACATCTACTAAACAATCTATTTTAAAACATCATTTGTTGATTTTGGATGAGTAGAAACAATATCAAAGGCTCTCGATCATTGATCTGTATAAAACCGGATCACGCATCTAGTTGGATCTTGTGAAGCCAACGGAAATCACGAATTTGGAGCACCAAGACGGCGGGGTAATAATTCCGTGTTCTCATATAAATCTTAATGCAAGCCCTAGCCCAAACCCTAACCTAACCAGCGTTTTATTTGTCAAGTTTTTGATTAGATTTAGGGCTTGGATTAAAATTTTATTTCGCGTACTGAGAACACGGAATTATTACAGACGGCGGACAATCAGCATTACCAACATGTACAGAAACTTCCTTATATTCAGGAAATTTACGGAAAATGAAAACTCTGCTTAAAAGATCACTCTTACACCCGCAAAGGACACTGGACCTGGAGTACCATACTGACGGCGATGAACCTCAAAATTTAATCATGAATGCGTGATCCAGTATGATACAGATCAATGCTCTCGATACTGCGACGCTAACCTTTAAAATTAATATCATCACCAAATCCATACAATAGTAAATTTCACTGAATTTATTTTCTACCACACTTTTTATGTTCGTACGCGAAGTATTTAAATTAAATATGCGCTAATTTATAATTCGTAATAATTCACTATGCACAAGTAATTCACCGAAAATGTTTGTATAGAACAGCCAAGTAATCTGCAAGAGTAATGTTAGTCTTTTACGCAAGTGTGCAGCCATGTATCTTCTGCACCTCTAGCACACGCATGTGTAGTGGGTCAGAACTGATACAATCTTAGAAGGTAAAGTTGGCGTCATTTGTCTAAAAAGAAATACAAAAAGCGTTTTTTATTTTATTTTTACTGAGGGAGTTTGTTTACTGAGGGAGGAAAGCCCGAGTACCCGGAGAAAAGTTCTCGAAGCACAGGAGAGATCAACTACGGGAACACAATTCACCATCCTCATCCCCAGGCCCAAGCTTCGCTGCACTTCGCAGTGGCCCTGGTTCAGGCTGTTGAGCTGGTTGATTGTGATTGGTTCTTTTGCTCTAAAGGAATGTTGCGGGTGGGAGCAAGATGCGGGTTAACAGTAAACAAATATAAAGGCGCCTCTACAAAGAGCCTCTTTCTGCTTTTTTTTTTTAACTCAATATGAGTCAAATTTGTTTTTGCAAGTGCAAAATTTATTGCTTCTTGTAACAAGCCTTCGTCGACAGTTTCACTCATTGTGGTCGCCATGTTTTTAGGGAGCAATGCATGTGCTGAACGACCAAGCCTCTGCTTCGGAAATCTAACGCAATTCAACCATAGATATAGTAGACCTAGATTGCTGACGTATACCTAGCGCGCGTGACCCCCAATAGAAGAATCCAAGATAGCGTCGCAACCGGGCAAAAACATTAGGAATTGTATTACAAAAAACAGGTTTTTGAGCTTTTTTGATGGTTTAACTGCTGCGAATCACCTTCAACTGGACTTTTTTGAAAATAGATCACTATTGCAGAGGTTTTGAACGCAAAATGAGAAGAGTGGGCTAGATTCTTACAAAATTATCGTTCGATAAAGATTTCAAGGAGTGGACGTTTTGACCGGTTTCGTTAGTTTGCGTGGATTATTGGACTTTTAACACTTCGAATCACGACCGACCGCATATATCTAGAAAACGATGTTTATCTTTGTTTATCATATATCAAATATCGTTCGTTAAAGACTTCTGGGGTAGACAACTGGTTGTTTAGTATGTTCTTGTAGTAAATCTAACTTTTTTGCAAATTATTACTTCTAGTGATTTTGATATTGAGTGATATTTTGATTTTTGCTTAGTATTAAATGCGAAATTGAACATCTGCGTAAACTCCTTCAGTACAGGTACACTACAAGTTTTGTAGGAGGCAGCATGATTGACTTTAAGTTGGGATAAGCTAATAATGGACATGCAGAGTTCTGCTTTGGGCTTACAGAGGTGTCATATTTATTACAAATGAAAATTGATACCTATAGGCAGAAGTCAATATTACTTAATTATCTCTGTAGCAAGTTATATTGCTTAATTATCTCTGTAGCAAGTTATATTGCTTAATTATCTCTGTAGCAAGTTATATTGCTTAATTATCTCTGTAGCAATCCTAAAGAATATCTGATTTTATAATAAACTGTTTTGCAAAAACTGTGTTTACATTCCTACACATTTACAAGCATTTATAAATGTCTTGTTAACAAGCTTGCACGAGCTTTATAAAATTACAGCATTTCACAACTTGTTTTCATCTTTGCAAAACATTTGTCACAGGCACAGCTTGTTGACAAATGGTGAGATTTTCATGTGCAGATTTCAATATTGAAATTGATTTTGAGCAAAATCAGAATCACATCGGCAACCAGCAATATGTATTTTGAACTTTATTAAGCTGTACATCTATAATTTATAATACCAGACACTTTCTGAGTTTTGATGACACAAAACCTGGTCATTTAACATTTTAACAGATCTTTGCTTCAAGTATATTAAATGCTAATTTGATTCATGCATGTTATCAAGCCCCATGTATGTTCACGTACACTTTAATAATATCATGAGTCTCTAAAACTATGCTTAGCTTCTCAGATTTACACAAATTATATGTATTGATATCAATAATCATAAATCAATAGAAACCAATTGGAAACATGGGTTTCTTTCATACTTATTTAAATCATTTGTTTTTACATTTGTGCTACTTTGTCAGCAGATTCTACACAAACAATCATTTCCCATAAACTCATAAAAACCATAATGAACAAACAAACAAACTTCTACCTTCCAGGTGGAGGTGGATGTGCAGTCATAACAGCCGGCGTATAGCTGCTGATACTGAGGAAATTAACCCACGATATTTTTTCATAAAATTCGGCAAACGCTTTCCTTTTCACAATTAAAACATAGATAATAAACATCGTTTCCTAAATATACGCGATCGATCGTGATTCGAAGTGCTAAAAGTGCAATAATCCACGCAAACTAACGGAACCGGTCAAAACGTCCACTCCTTGGAAACTTCAGCGAACGATAATTTTGTAAGAATCTAGCCCACTCGTCTCATTTCAGGTTCAAAACCTCCGCAATAGTGATTTATTTTCAAAAAAGTCCAGTTGAACGTGATTCGCAGCAGTTAAACGATCAAAAAAGCCCAAAAACCTGTTTTCCGTAATACTATTCCTAGTTTTTTTGCCCGGTTGCGACGCCATCTTGGATTCTTCTATTGGGGGTCACGCGCGCTAGGTATACGTCAGCAATCTAGGTCTACTATATCTATGAATTCAACAGCCTGAACCAGGGCCACGCGGAGTGCAACGAAGCTTGGGCCTGGGGACGAGGATGACAACTCACATGAAATACCCCACCAGAGTTCGTTTTAGTGGTGAGTCTTAGTTTGGAGTTCTGAGAATAGCAGTTTTCCATTCTGTTCTGGTGGATGTAGCGAGTCTTATCCAATTTAAGTGCACGAAATATTTTCGTCACAAATTATGCAAGATCAATTACTGAAGTTGTACATTTGGCTTCAACACCATAATATGCTATATTTGCTGCTTTCAAATATCTTAATACAATTGCCATGTTGTAGGCCACATCAATCACATAAAGTATATTTTATATGAACCATCTAGGTCTCAACCTTAGCTAAAATACGTGATATAGGTTCTTGTTACGGTGATACAGGTTCTTGAATGTTATTGTTACGTGGAAGACAAACCTGAATAATTCCAACAATAACTCCAAACAGCCCAATAGCGCTTCCAAAAATCTCCACAATAAGAATCTTCACAAACAACGCTGCATTTTGAGCATCAGCCAAGGCAGCTCCACTACCTATGATGCCCACACACACTCCACAAGACAAGTTGGAAAGCCCAACTGTTAATCCTGCACCAAATATCTTGTAAGCTTAAAAAAGGAAAATATACATAGTGTAATAAAACGCACAACACATAATACACGCGCGTGCAATATGGTACATATTTATTCTGCAAGTTATTGCTTCAGTGTGAAGTATAGGTTAGAGTTTAAAGGTTTGGGCTCAAATTTTATACCTTACATAGGGCATAATTTTGGATGATATTGTTCCATTTAATGTTGATATCATTTCCAATCATGTTACGCTCAACATGCTGATATTTCATGCACAGACTGCGTATAGATCTTGGCCTTGTATGGACTTGTGTTCGCCATACAGAAAACAATCTTGCATGCTTGACACACTTTTTCAAATTATTCCTAATTACACAGCTTGTATTTAACAAGTCTTTAACACGGGTACAATTCTGCAACTATATTTAAGCGTCTAGTTGTTTACTGTGTTGCACTATTTTGCTCTCAGGGTCACCAGTTTTGTGTGAGTATTTAATGATTTTATCTTTAATAATAGAGAGGTTAAGATTGACGATTATGGCAGACCGGTAACCGCAAACGGCAAACTTCAAATCGAATTTGAAGGTAAGTTTTACAAGTTTTCGAAGGTTTCGATAAGTTTTTAGTCAATCCATTGTTCAATAATGATGCACAAATTATCCTAATTTCGAACAGCGAATACTTCACCTGAAAATCCGACTTGAAGTTTGGCGTTTGCGGTTACCGGTCTGCCGTAAACATCAATCTTAACCTCTCTAATAACGAGTTTGGGCAAGCAACTTCGACCGGAACTATAAATTAAGCGTTTGCACATGAAGACAGCCGTTCTTGATTAAAATCGCAAACGTTTCAAACAAGATCGGAAAATGTCAAATAAACGGCGATTCTAAAAAAAAAACTTGCGAGATTACATGGGTTCGCAGAGGTTTATAAAAAGAAATTGCCCTGTATGCATGCATGGTGTAAAAAAACGAGGTCCTGAATTGAAATGAAATGCAAATTTCAAAACGAATAAAACACTCACTCACAGTTAGATATTTGTAATCATTAGAAAATGTAGTATTTCAGCTTTCTAATGCTAATTTATCTATTAATTTCGATATTATTTACACTGAACAAAATTTATTTAAGCACAGGTTGGAAAAATATAATACGCAGAAGGCTGAAATTCACTAATTCAAATATATTAACTTAGCCACCATTTCAAACACAAGTACACGTCGCCGCGCCCTCGAAGTATTTGGTCTTGTCGAAGAAGATATGCTTCATGCTGTATCTCGTTTAGCACGTTATGTTTTGTGCATGGTGGCGTGCGATACACGTACTTGTCTTTGAGATATAGGTACATACTGTATTCCCAAGAAGGTAATCGCAAGGTGTAAGATCGGTTTCAAATCATCCAAGCACTTCAATAATGCTTTTTGTTTTAAAATATGTTCTAACAATAAAAATAATTCTCTCTACAATCTCTCAGATAATAGAGTGGGTTTTGGCTAATATCCTATACTTAACCTATGCCCTTGTTGTAAAAACGTCGCTTGCTCAACGACTTAATCGCAAACGTCAGAGAAATATATACTGATTGATGTTCAAGACAAAAATGTAATTTTATATGATGCACAAACATGACTTGTCAAAAATAAAGAAAAGTAATCAAGTGGACTCAACTTCTAATCCTTACTGCACCACTACTATACCACTGAAAAATTACATTGTATACCTACCCGCGCTATAAAGATATCTCATTTTCTCTTCAGACAGATTGGAAACATCGCCCGACTAAAAACGTGCAGTAAAAAATAACTATCAATAGCAAATCACAGTTCCTGTTGATGTAAACACTGTTCAAATTGGAATCAAAACACTGATTTAAATCTAGCTACGAGTAAACTCGAGAACAGATATTTCGTATTACAACATAACAGGCCAAAATGTAAAGAAAGCGTTTGTTGACATAAAAGACTGTAAACACAAATGCATCCACATTCTAAATTGTGGAATCACAAAGGGGGTTTGCACAGGTCTTGGCAAACGGGGGAGCGAGAGGTTCAAAAGCATCTTATTTGTCTTACTCCTAAATTCTACCACAAATGTCCCTTAATCTCATTATTAACATTGACGTGTAAGCTTCCACCAAGTACCTCCTCAGGTAAAAAAAAAAACTGGCTAGGTTTTTACTTCACATATCCAAGGTATCTGTACTGAATTGTACTAACACATAAGCAGGGTCAGCATGCAGTGCATTGTGAGAACCAACTCAAGAAATCAGAGAAGTTGTTTAAGCTTTGATAAATAACATCATGCACCTCAAGGATTCACGAGACAGTAACATTTTTAATTTGAGCAGTAAAGTTAGACTGCAAGTAAATCGAGTGACAATTGAAATAAATCAATCACATAAGTTATTTTTATTAAAGCATTGCCATTGATAGTTTTTGTACCCATACTCTATATTTTGACTAAATTGATAAGCATCAAATTTCGAAGTGTCTTTTAGTCACACTTTAATTTTCAACTCCAAGAAAGATAATTTTCTATATACATTAACTTTAGTGCTGGATCTTACAGCAAGAGCTTCCGAAACCTCTTCTGGCGACTAAATGTTTCGTAACTTTTGCGTGCTCGTTAGTTTAAAAAAATATTTTCCAACTGCGCACATACAACTTGGGTATACGTATCTTTAGGAGACAATACCTCGATTTTTTGGGCCAGTACAATTGCCATGATAATCCCATAGATTGCAACTGCCTCGCAAAATATGATGCTCACGAGATTCCTGGTTTTTATTCTGGGAGCTTTTACACCAGCACCTAAAATACTTGCTCCAGTTGTGAAAATACCCCTAAAATTTGCGAAAGATTTACACAATATTGCAATACATGGTAATACAAACAGCTAACTTAAAGACAAACAGTCATGTGATGAATGCTCACCAACAATACTACACTTTGCAAAGACAATTGTTTTTGGGACCTAATGATCTACAGACGTTTTGATATACATTGTGTACTGATCATTTGAGACCTACTGCTAAATTAAGATCGTTTTTAATAAATCTCTGGGATTTACTTATTGTTACTCATTGCTCAACAACGGGTTTTGCAAAAGTGCCTGGTCACCTCTCACTTACTATTCCCACACAGTCGGCTCAGCTATAGGTGGGGGATGCAATGTTTGATACCTCACCGACGTGCAAAAAAATCGTGAATGACCCGTGCAAGCAAAAAATTTGTAAAAAAGGATCATTGTTTTTGCTACATCATTATAGGCAGTTGAATGTTTCCACCAGCTCCTCATGTGCTTTATGTATTACTGAGATTGTGATAGCTGATATTTAAGGAGTAACCTGTAAAGGACGTTGGAAGTATATTTTTTGTTTATTCCATTTAAAAGAACTCGTTAAACTGTATAATAAGTCCTTTTAGAATTTTCCCAACCGTTAGGGTTCGGTTTATGCATGGTATGTTAAGGAATCAAAAAGCCTGAGAACTTTGGCACTTTTAAGGCAAGTGGATAAAATTCCATTGTTAGTTTATCATATCATTAAATGAGATAATAGTGGTAACAAGTTCGCACGAACGTGTGATTAATATCCCTTCAGTGCACAAAGTTCCTGCAATACTTTCTACATACGTAGACACACAGTGCAGTTTAGATCGTACTTGAAACAATCTTTTCATGCTCATCTTGGGCTTCGTTCTCATTTAAAATGGCACCATCTTCGACACTATCATAACTAATTTGGAATTCCAGTTCATAATTAGGTTCCTTAAAATTGCCGTTTTCGGGACCACAATCACAATCGCCACGATCACATCCGACATCACCAGTGCAGTAAGGATTGTCGGAACTGTGGACTTCCTTTACCTTGGGTTCCTTTTCAGCAAATTAATTAATTTCAGAAAATTAGGCGAATGTGATGGCAGATAAAAGTTCGAGTCAAAATGTTGAGAGCAAATGTGCCCCCATTTGGTTGGACGAATTCCCTTTCTTTTACGAAGTTCAATCTTTTCTTCCGCTTTTTTCTCGCGGACGGTTGTCAATATTAGGAAATGTAGTTGTTCATCGCTCTATTTAATTTTTGCTACCACTTGTACAGCGATACATTGAACAGTAATTATAAGCGAGTTACCAAGTTCTTCCCCAGTTGTGACGTCAGATGCATAAATTAAAACATGTCGTTACATTCCAAATAAAACAAAATGGCGGATGAAACGCCAAATTTTGGTCAAAATAATCCAAAATAACTCGAAAACAAAAAATGATTCAAGATAATTGTAAAGGAACTTATTATACAGTTTGACGAGCTCTTTTAAACCAAACAAAAAATATACTTCCAATGTCCTTTAATGGCCCGCACCAATGCTACAAATTTTGGACCAATAAGTTGATAAGAACTAATATACAATCATCATTAGAAGCAAGGTGATATACTGTAATAACAAAAGTCATCTTACAATTTCAATACTAAAACATCGAAGTACATATTGCAGTATATGCAGTACTATGATCAGCAAAAATAAGTCACAACAGAGAATAAGCATTTTAAAATATAACATGTTACTGAACGGTGACTGTAGGTATAGAATAAATTGTAAATGACATAATTATGTTACCATGCAGCACCAACAACTGACAAAGCCACAGCCAAACCACTGCCCAGGCCAGCCCACATGAATGGTGAAGTTGATGACAAAACCCTAGTGGAGATGCAGTTAATAAATATAGATTTTAAATCAGAATTTAAAACCCTACTTTTAAACAATTAAAGCTACAAATTTCCAATCTACATAATTTCCAATCTACATAATTAATTCCAATCTACATAATTAATTCCCAATCTACATAATTAATTCCCAATCTACATGATTAAAGCTAGAAATTTCCAATCTGCATAATCAACTGGATCAAATTGTGGCTGATTCATGTGAATCATTGACTACCTGTACAGACAGGAGCTGTACTGTATTGCCACCAAATATTAGCAATTCTGCAGCACATTGAGTAAAATAATACAGCGGGACTAATATGAGCATCACGGTGAGCTCGCTAAACCTGCTCCTCGGGGGATTCATTTCGTTTGCGTGCGCAATCAAGGCTCTTTGAGCTACATTGAATTTTCTGCTCCATAGAAAAACAACTTTTAATTTAGCAAACATACGAGGCTGCAACTGACAACACAACTGACAACTGCAAAAATTTCTTGCAGTGTGTTATGCCAATTTTCCCTGACTTGAGAGACAACACGATGTAGTACAATGATTATTCATGAAAAATTCAAAAATAATCATTTATAACAGGTCGAAATTAAGTGATGAAATAGTCGCACTATATTGTATCAATTTCATATTAATTCTTCAGTGACTTGTGTATCAGACTGTAATTTTTAATAGTCTGCGATGTGACGGGGTAGGGGCAGGAACGAGGGGGTATTGTATTGTGTACATTGCTCCGCAAAAATTGATGAACATGCGAACTACACGAAACTGATGAGTATGCGATGTTATGATTACACACCACAAAAGATTTCACTTGATGTAACATGTATATACAGCACATTAGATTTATGTTCATGAAAATGGCATGTGCATGTAGCCAGAACTCCACACATTACCAGGGCCTTTTTTAACTATATATGTGGGGGAGGGGCAAGGACCCCCCACCCCCTCCTTTGCCCCCCCTACTGATGGATTTTGCCCCCCCCCACTAAGTTGTCATGTTGTTACTTTAGCACATAGCATGAAATAAAAATGTATGTACTGCTCTTGGCAGTGGGTGGGGACAGTTAAATTTCTTACCATGTAAATTAATAATAGCCAAATAATACAGTTTATTCAGGTCAGTGGTCTACTTTATATCTGTGTAAAACGAAGTACATCTACATCAATCAGTTCATAACGCAGGCGCATTGCAATTGACCTAGTTGAAGAGCCTTTGATGAAGTTTAACTTCAACAAATAAAATAAAATGTTCAATCCATTCATATTGTCATTCTAAGACATTACACATCATATAAAATCTCTTAGCCTTAGCCTAAGTCCCAATTTACTATCATTGTATAAGTTGAAAGAGTTCATATTTTGTATAGATTGAGATTTAAGCATGTTTTGCTTAATGTTGTCAGCTCCTTGCTGTTAACGATATATTACACAAAAAAAACAATGCGTTGATGAGCGAAAATGTTAACTAATAATAACTGATCGTAACAGTTTAAAAATATTTTTCATTCAATAATAAATATAGAAACTATGTCAGCATATCCCACAATTTCCTGGTCCCTTCAGTCATAACCAAAAGGTCCCTTATGTACACCGCCGCCCCCCCCCCCACGGGCAATTTCTTAAAAAAGGCCCTGCACATTACAGAAGTAACCTACGCTTGTTACGTTCAGATAAACAGGCAATGTAAAGCAATCAAGCATGTCATCGATATCTGATCTCTCTCACATAAGCCATGCATTTGCTAGTACATCTACAGTCACACTTTATCTCATAAAATATAAATACAAAACACAAATCAACGAATGACGAATATACAATATATTTTCTAACTTACCACCCAATATCAAAACGTCCCCCTTGCCCCGTTAAGAGATAATATAGTCCTAAGAATAAAATATATTTCGTTGTAAACATGCCAGTGATTCAAAGTATTGAATTATAAATCGGGGCTTTTAAATTTTGTACACTGATTTGTTCCATTACATACTTACCTGCGGCTACTATTAGAAGCGTAGCAACATAAGAAACGATCAAATGATACGTCAGACTACTTGACGTTCCGTAGGCCATGGTTTAAATGGGGCAATAGCAAAGTTTTTCTTCTCTACTACGTTTAAAAACTATAAACACAAATTTTCCACCATCTTTGAATTCGAGGAATGGAATGGATCACATGACCTGCCTGCGTGTGCGTCTCGCGCGTAATGTCCGTGAAAGGAAAAATTCAAAAATAAAGCAAAATTCAATTAACACTTATTGACTGAGACCGAGGGAAACAGTATGTTTTGTGGACCAGAGACTGTCGATGTATTTATTATATACGGAGTGTCAAAAGAGAAGAAAAGTACCACAAATCAATCAAACATGTGTAAAAAGGATTACCTTTTACCTGACAAGGCTCCGTGAGGCTCTGTGGATTTGTTATTTACCGGTGAACAAAAGTAATAATGTCCACCGCTTAGCTACGTTGCCAGGGAGACAGTAGAATTTCTCCACTATCACGTGATACGTTCTTAACCAATAAGAAACAGGAATAAATGAACTTTGACATTCAGTATATAATAATTCTTTTTGTCTGATTTTGGCAACCGACGACAACAGCAGCGGCAGAGTGTAGAATTTACAGAAGTCCCCCAACTCTTGTTAGAGTTTTACAGTTTATAAAGGTTTTCTTTTTCTTATTTGAAATTTCCCCTGGTATGTTCGTGTCATATACATCATTAACGATGTTAATTTATGCTAATTAGCATCCTCGTTCCCAATCTGGTCTCCAAGCCCAAGCCGCAAAACCTCATGGGTAACGAATGTCTAATTACACGTGCGCGCTCATTAATGCTTTGACTGTCATGGCGTAAACATCTCCCGGGGAAACAGGATCGACGCTTTTGAAAGAGTCGTGCTAGGATACTTCATCAAAATAGCAATACAGTGTGTATCAAAATAATTCGAAAACAAATTTGGCGTGTAATGATGTAAAATATTTTTGACAATTGCGGTTGGTTTTTACATCATTGCAAGTTTATTTATTTACCTTTTAAATGACATTTTGTACGCCTCATTAAGTTGGAAAATAAAGAAGTATTGCTTTGACAAAAAAGGTCTGTGAATTCGCAATTTTCCGCCGAAGGGAATTGGGTATTTTTTTCCTCGTAAGGTTGTCCCTTAGGGTTTTGAAATTGGGCTCCGTTTTTTTTTATACACCCTGTAGTTAAGTATTAAGTATCATGTATTGATCATTAGAGAATTATTATCGATAATTTGAGAAATATAGAACTATATTTATTAGATTAATGTAGTAGGTTAAAAAAAAAGACTGATTAGAACATAGAATTGAAACATAGAACCATATTTTTATTAATTTAGTGAAGTACAAAAAACACTAAAAAAAGGTAGAGAGAGATGTTGTGCGATATTATGCAATGCTATGTAATTTAAATATGTAATAATTTACATATTTAAATTACATAGCATTGCATAATATCATAATATCATATTTAAATTACATAGCATTATATATAACCAAGCAACAGACAACTTATAATAGACATGTGTTTTAAATCTACGTCTGGTGTGGTCTTTGGTTCGAAGCATAAGTTATAACAGGGAATTGAGCATTTTTTTCTTTGTAAGGTTGCTCAACTAAGCATTGCACATATTGTGAAAACGTTTTATGAATTCAAACTAGTAGCTTACAACAAACACTTAATCAGTTCAGAGAGAGATTTCCAGAAAGACCAAATTTGGCACTTTGTCAGTTAGTATCATCTGGTACAACGTTCGAAAGTTTGAGCAGAAAATTTGCATTCATTGTCAGGACGTTTCACTTCGAATTCCCATCAGCGGAAATATTTTATTTGAGCAACCATTTCTAGCAGACGATTATTTGGTCATTTTCGGTCGCACTGATATAAGAACGGGATAATCAGAAACCTAATAGGCTATTCTTCATTGCCATATACAAACTAAATCGTTTACTTTTGAGCATTAGAAGCAGCAGTCAGTCAAAATTGGATTCGAATTATTTTGATACACACTGTATTGTAATAAACAGCAATATTTCTGTGATCTACGCAACGATTGCGTTTTAGAGTTTAGTTTACCGTTTTTAAGTTCACCGTTTTTGTAGCTAAAGCTAGGGCTGCGAGCCTTGCAGCCCTTTAGCTACAAAACTGCAGTGATATTAATATTCCTTTCGAAGAAGTACTTCTCAGTTTGATATATCGGCTGGATGTATACCGTCGTGCATCATCGATGTACATGTAAAAGCAAGTAGCAACAATTTTTCAGGTTGGTATACATATTGCGTTTTAAAACTAAATAGATTTAATTTTTTTCTGTGTCAGTGAATCTCTGTGTCTGTATGAATTCAAATTTTTGAAGCTGTTTAAAAAATGCAATTTTTGGCAATCAAGAGATTTATGGATGTCCAGTGTTTGTTGCAACTAAAAATCTACCAGTTTGCTTGACAAAGCAATAACATGGAATGTGCAAAAGCCCTGGTAATGTTAGAATAATACTATTAAAAGTGTTCAAGACCATGGTGTGATGAGAAAGAAGTTTATACCCATTCTATATCACTCAAATGGATTAGGGCTGGTCATGAGAATTCTTTGTACGATCGAATCAGATTTGTTTCATATGTACTGAATTTGTATACTCTTACATTCAAAAGACCCATTTCATGCCCGCTGGTTGTGGTACAATATATTGCGAAAAAAACTCAACATAAACACACGTAAATTCTCTTTCGTGCAAAATTCGTCCCTCCTTCAAATTTCTATATAGACGCGTGCACCGTGTTTTCGCTTAGCGATAAACACCTTTTAATTTCCACAACAGTAATTCCGTCTTCTCTCGCATTCTTCACATCAACTTCTCAAATCATGAATAATTAATAGCATTTTAAGTAATAAGATCTGATCATCTCACTCTGTCATATGAATGGGCTTTCAAATACGGCAATACACTGTACCAGTGCTTGATCATCTAACACTAGTGTTTCATCTATGTTAATTCAACAAACACAAGGAACAAAAACACACTAAAAAACAATGAATCTCAAGGGGCATCAGAACCATCCTCAGAGAAAAATTAGATTCATATCGACACTGCAGAGAACAACAAAAAATGTGTTGTTTCGAGCGAGATTTGAACTCGCATCTTCGGGTTTCTGGACCACCGCGCCGCTCTACCAATTGAGCTATAGAGTCGACTGATAGACTCGAGAGCTAAATTGGTAGAGCGGAGGTCTAGAAACCCGAAGAAGCGAGTTCGAAATGCCGCTCTAGGGGCTTTGCCCCTCTCGACAATTCATTGCTTTCTCGTTTTTTGATACCGTGATCAAACTCTTCAACGCACGTTGTTGAAATAGCACATCAACAACAGGCACTACCCTTCTTAATATCATTTTTTTAGTTTACTCGATTCTGATTGGTTAAAAAGTGTGCCGATTAATCCTTAATCGGCACATTGTGCCGATTAAAAATTAATCAGCACGGAAACGAGCTATACGTCATGTAGTAAAATGTTTTTGTGATAAAATTTGTCAACATTTTTGTATTTTTATTTTGAAATATTCAAAAAATCAGCAGTTTTTTTACAAAAATGTTCACAAGGTGGTTAAAAAACTTTCGATGGATGGAATACTCGTGTTAGAAAAGGTTTCTTTGAAGAGAAAATGGCAAACCTGAAAGTATTTATTGCGAAAGTTTGCGAAACATATCGTCGACAGCACTTCATTCACAAAAACAGTTATATTAATAGGAAATTACACTTGTTCTCGAAGTATTAATGAAAAATCTCACTTGTGTTTGGCGAAATATTTATAATACCGCTCGTGCTACGCACTCGCGGTATTATAAACATTTCGCCAATCACGCGTGCGATTTTTCATTAATACTTCTCGAACCGTATATTGTAATTTCCTATACTAATCCGACAGCTAGTGGCCCATATGCTGACCATATCGAGGAGCAATTTTATTTTGGTTTTACCTTGTTCCTTTAACGTTTGCAAATATATTTCTGCCTGTCGGCCAGGTTAAAATTTCTTGTAGGCTCTTGTCAACACGTTTTTCATCGATATTACTATAAAACTGTATTACCGTCAAAAAGGTGATTTTTCAAATTCAGTTTTAGGAAAAATGACTAACATCGTCAGAAAGCTCATAAAAAAACTAGATGTAATGCATTTAAATGGTCACACTTATTTTTCAAGCGGTTTTCAAGTTATTGATCCTTCAAACTACGAAAAAATGCTAAAATTTCACAAAAATCCTGAGCAGTAGTATAAAAATATGATTTCAAAGACCCATAACTCCCCAAGAGCTAAAAAAATGAAGGTGACTATTTAAATGTCTTATACGTAGTATTTTTACGAGCTTTCTGATGATCCAAGTTATTTTTTCTAAAACTAAACTTGAAATATCGCATTTGACAGTAATACAGTTTTGTAGTAATATTAACCAAGAGCCCACAAGAAATTTCAACACGCCAACATTCAGAAATCTACTTACTAACCTTAAATGAGCAAGATAAAATTAAAATGGAATTGCCCCTCGATATGGTAAGTATGTCGGCCTCTATCTGCCGGACTATCTAGTTGGCTTAAAGTGCATATGGCATAATCGCCATTCTTTTTCCAAAAACCCGCCATAACAACACGATTCGAATGCTGTATACCATTCTTCGAACGGATGAATACTTCCAGAGATATTCGGCTTCAAACACGCCAAAAAATAGGTTTTTGAAATTATGGCCGAGAGAAAAGAGGCTGGGTCGAATTAGCTCTGTGACGTCAAACCGGGAACACGTCCCAATACTGCATATAAAAACAATACAAAAATATTGTCATATACGAAGCAAAAAATAGCCAAAAATGATTACTTTTGGGGGATATTTGCTTGTACATTCAAGGCGACTGAAAACTCATCATTGAATCTTGGAAACTGAAGGAAACAGCTGAAATTTAGAGAATTGAGTCAAATGCAACGTTGGCATTGAGTCAGGCGTCATGTGTCACATAACGCGTCTGTTTAGAGAGGACTTCTTCGCTTTGAAGCTGTAAAAGCACCGGACAAGGTGATATACATGCATGAATACATAGAACACAAGAATATTGAATCGCTAGCTGAGTAAACGCGTGAAAAAGTCACAAGCACAGTGAGCACTCGTGTTTTCTTCGTTGATGTAGTTACTGTAAAGACTTCTTTGTTGTTTGCAGTATTTGTGCACACATCATCTTGCTCATATAAATGATAATAGACGCAAAGCTTTATCAAATTGCCACATTGGATGCTGAATACTTGTTATTTTTATGTATGTAATACTTTATTATTATGACTGCGTGAGGTATAGAAAGAGATTGAAAAGTATACCGTAGGGCCATATTAGGCTTCTACGACCACCTTATTTACGAATACAGTAATAAAACTAAACCTAAAGGTAAAAAATATTGAGAAACACTACAGTTTAGATTAGGCAGCTGCACAATGATGTATGCGATACAGAAAAATAAAAAGCTCATCTAAATGCTGACATTTACTCTACTCTCAAAATTTCTATATATAGAGAGAAATACAGTGATAAATAATATATCCAATGTATAAAACACATAAAAATTCATTGTTGCAAGCTTTCAAATTTAATTTACCCATCGAAGACTGCAGACTGCATGCCAGTCAAAAGCTTGTGAGAAATAATTATTTCAACCAGACAACGTTTACACGATTAGCAGAAGTATATATCTCAAATGTTCGTGGTCATTAAAATACGCACAGTCAACATTGTTATAATACTTGCGCCATTTAACTCTTCATGCGCCTACTCAGTCAGCGATTTAATATCCTTGTGTTCTGTGTATTCATGCCTGTATATCACCTTGTCCAATGTGCTTTAACAGCTTCAAAGCGAAGAATTCCTTTGTAAACAGACACGTTATATGACACATGACGCCTAACTAATGCTAACGTTGCATTGGACTCAAATCTCTTAATCTGAGCTAATTTCTTCAGTTTCCAAGGTACAATGATGGGTTTTCAGTCGACTTGAACGTGCAAGTTTATGTACAAACAGATATCCCCCAAAAGTAATTATTTTTGGCTATTTTTCACCTCGAACATGCCTATATTTTTGTATTGTTTTTATATGCGGTATTGAGACGTGTTCCCGGTATGACGTTACAAAGCGAGTTACAATAAAGTTACAATTCGACCCAGCCTCTTTTCTCCCGGCCATGATTTCAAAAGCTCATATTTGAACCCGAATATCTCTGGAAGTATTTATTTGTTCGAAGAATGGTATATTTCATTCGAATCGTCTCGTCACGGTGAATTTTTGAAAAAAAATGGTGATTATGACATATGCACTTTAAGAATAGGGCATATCCAACATGGCTTATAGAGAAAGAGCTTGTAAGGAAAGTAAGGAATAAATTTACAGAAAATTAACAACACATTAGTAAAGCCTTGTAGGGCAGAAGTGCCTTTTGCGATAACTTTCCATGCTTTGTTGAAGCACTCTAGTTTGGTCATCAAGAAAAATTTGCATTTCTTGTATCTAGATATAGAAGCCCGTAAGGTATTTGCCCCTGAACAGTTCATAGCATTTAGAACAAGTTGTGATCTTAAAAATTATTTAGTTAATTAAAGCAAAGATAACACTATTAGTAAGAGAGAAAGAATGTAAGAAATGTGATAATTAAGTATATATAGATGCTTGACCTGTCAAAATATTCATCAAATCGACACTTTTAGGTATACAGCTGATGTGGAATAGTATAATGTAAACCATCATTGATTGTTTTGACTACGACTCAAAGTGGGTGTTGTATCTTTTGACATGTAACTACGTGCGAAGCAATATCTTGGTCAAACAGCGGATAAATTTCCATTTGGATGAAATAAATATAAAACCTGTCAAAAGAAAGCATTGCTTTAGTAGAGGTAATACACAAAAGTATTTTTATTCACGCTTCTTACAAGAAAACCACAATGATCTATTTACTGATTGTGATATAGTTATAACTGATAAAACAGATCCAGCAGAACCCACAGTTAGGGAAATGTATTGAATCAATAGGTTAAAGACAATGTACCCCTCGGGATGTATATGCATAGTGAATTATATAATAATCAGAGTTCATTCTGGATTTTCATTAGTCGAGAACTGTGATCTATTAGAGGACAGACGCACGCCGACGCCATTTCAGGGCCATGCCAATCCCAGCAATTTTAAAATTATCGACAGCCAATGACGTGCTTTATTTTGTATAGATCATGATTACGTCAAATGGCGTGCTAGTCTTTTCGTCGCACTATAAAGCTTATTCTAGTAAAATGCCACTTTTTTGTTCTTATCATATAATTACGTCATACCGTGTATTTATAGCTGAGCAGACAACGACAAAATTCAATCTATTTGTGGATCTGACATGTTTGAATAATTATAATAATTAAATTTTAGATAGGGTGTCAAGACAATAAAGTAGAAAAGTTAAACTGTTGCAGTGATTAATTTATATAACTATGTATATATATTATGATGAATATAATAATACGTTGAGTAAAGCATAACAACACTTGGCAGAGTGCTCAATGGAAGGCCAGAGCATACTAGAATATACAAAACAGAACTCAATAAGTTTAACTTGGCATTTTATTACTAATAGACCACTCATGTGGCACTCATCAGATAAAATTGCCTAATCGGAATTTATAAAATTGGTCCTGGCTGAACAGTTATGCTTGCGCAAGTTCGTGGGCGCTAAAGTATTTCTTTATTCATGCAAGAGTCAGATTGTATTATGTGTTTGGATATAATAAGCATACACCAATAATTACATTATTGAGGGTTATGTAACAATTATAGCAGAAATATAGCTCAAATTATATCAGGCTTGGCGTCGTACAATTTGCTGCAATTTCGTTAGAATGATTCGTTTCTGAAAGTCTGAATCTAGATTTCCAATAGAGATTTTGACATTGACTCAAGCACATCTAAATTACTATTCATTCTTATATTGAAATTCTGACGTCGTGTAGGCGTGGTGACTGGTGACATAGACACATCGTAAATTACCATTTCGAGACGTGATCAAAAAACCTGTTGAAAGCACTCGAGACATAGATCAGGCTCCTGAAGGAAGGGTGTCCTATTCCCATTTCCAAGTCCAAATTGTGACTAAATCCCTTTGTCGAAGTGCACAAATCCTATTGTCATTGTGGATGTCTTCCTCAAATCGTAATGCTATTCCCATTTTTATTATTTTCTTGGCCAGCGAATCCTAGTCCCAGTGCAGTGGGTCTCAATTTCGCAGCAATAGGCAACTCCCAGCTCCCATTTTCCCCCCTTCAAGGACGCTTGCATGTTTGGTACGTTTAAAGAAATAATAGATAAAGGAAATAAGTAAAGAAGTAAAAGAACAAGCCAATTGTTACTGGCAGTCGCTTTACTTATCTTCAATTGACTGTGTATATAATAAGATACAAACCGTTGTTTGAACGGCATCGAAATAAGATGCGAATCCTAAAATCTGATGCCGATTCTTCATGTCATTCGAGCGACTTTTCCTCGTCCAAAACATACCGAATCATATATGACACGGAACATGATTAAAATGCTGTATTTATATTTTGAAATATTCCTTATTACTACTTTCAAATTTTATTCCTTTGATAGTGTATTTGAACACCATATTTAAATTAATAGCTATTTCAAGACACAGAACGTGGCCAATAAAATAGGTGGTACAATATTTTGGCATAATTTATGCATTTAATTAGGCCCATGTAAAATCATGCAACGTGGATTTCTTTTTAAATATTCGATTCGCTGAGCTCCAGTTTCGACTAGTCCGATGGTATATAAAAGTTACTTCTGTGGTGTTTTCGCAAAATCATACTTTCATACATTTATAATCACCATATAATAATGACCTGTCAAATTGAGATGTAACAGTTTATACGGCGTAAAATATAAGTTGGTGAATCTAAATTTCGAACTTAAAATAAACTTTTAATTTACAAAAAAAACCATACATCGATCCTTTGACACAAACTTATAGCGTTAACTGCTCATTCATTTGACGTACCTCCGCGGCTTCAAACCAAAAAATGGAAGCTTCTTCCAAAAATCCAGGATCAATTAACGAAATTGTATAAAACCTTTATTTGAAGTGGAAAGAATTTTGATTTTCCATTGTAGTTAAAATATATTTCCATAGCCTATTGCGAATATCTGAAATGATGAGAATACACAGCGGTGAAAAGCAAAATTTGGGATCAATATAGTACGAGTGATGCTTGAAAATGTTGCCAAAAATTTCACGAGCCGGGCGAATACTAGTCCAATTTGGCAAAATTTTCAATCATCACTAGACAGTACTAGTCATCTCAAATTGTACGAGCAACATCGCACTATCATTGTTGAATTTATTACCATGGCACACCCCATCATTTAGAAATTTTGCGTGGTAAAAAGTGTTAGATTTACTTGTCTTTCTTTTAACAATGTTTGCGTTGCTAGATTGGCAAATTACGAATTCATAAAAAACACCCACACGACATGCACCGACAATTCAAACCGCATACTCGGATTGCCGCTACTCAAACACAGCATACAGTTGAATATTTCGCTTTCCTAGACCTCGAGTCAAGTTGTATGATGCATGACGTTAAATTTCACTCTAGCAGTTCTTATAACAATCGTTTATGAATGGGGCCGGTGCGAGAAAAAGCATGCAGTTAAAAACCATCCTTGTCTGAAATTAATTCCTGAACTGATTAATCATTCCGGAAGTACACATTCACTGCACTAGTTTACAATACGCATGCCTGCTAATCAACAGCTTCTAGGGGGTACTAAATCAGTAAATCGCAAATAAATATTTTGTGCCCTCGATAGATGCAATTTATATCAGGTCAGATACAAAAATTGTACATTTCAGGCAATGAGGTATTGTACTGAATAGTCAATCAGTCTCTCGCTTTGGCCATCAATCCCAAAGCCTAGTTTTCTGCGAGTGAGCGAGTTAGATAAAGATTCTGGGGAGGAAAATGGTTAAAATGCGATAACTCTAGAAAAAAATACACAAGTGTTTAGAGGACTGATAATAGAATCATATACACGAAGTGTAGTGTAAATGGAGCAGCATGTTGTTTTAGTGGTGCATTCTCTGACTGTCTTTCACTTCAGTTGAGACTTCCTGTCGAAATAGCAAAAACATGTAAAGAAAACTGAGCCCACGTTTCGCCGTGCAGCTTCTCATGCATGCGAAAGTATAGCTTGCGAAAGCATTATGTAACTTCTGTAGCAGAGCATGCTTGCTTGCACGGCTCGGACGTGGGCGCACGAATGTGCTGTGCGTGGGTGGAAAATGGTGCGTGATCCGAGGATTAATGCGATCACCATTTAAGACAAATATACACAAATGATCTATGCCTATTTTCTGTGTTCTTTACATTGTGAAATAAAATTAATCGTTTGTCTTTTTTACCTATTGTTTAGAATGCTCATTAAGGATTAACGACACAAGCATATTAAGCCGAAAAATATAGCTAAATGATCATGAACGTCTTTAGTCATCTTTGAAAATGATTGAAGACATACAGTGTTCCCAGAAAAAAGGCTACCCTTTGATGTCAAGCGTTAGCGCCGCACGTTCGAGTTCGAATGTTTCAATTCCTTAAGCGGGCAAAAGGAGCCCATTCTGTGCTATTTTAGCGGAACAATTTCGATTAACTTGCTACGTAAGTATAAAAAACCCTGCGTAGCAGAGAATTACGCATTTTTGGGCTCATTATGGAGCTAAAGCATTTAAATTCGAACGCTCGACACTGTTGCTTGATTTCAAAGGGTAGCCTTTTTTCTGGGACACACCGTACAAGATTACTTCTTCCATCTCTTCAAAATAATATGTAGACAAATTCTCGGTCATTAATATGATCGATGTGGAAGATAATACAGGTAAAAATAAAAAATTCCTACAATCTATATAAGAGTACAAGGTTATAACTTGCGAAGTCGCATTGCCATGGTGTTCAAGTGAGTTTTGTTCCGGTCAATGCCGCTCTTCGTGCTACACCTGAGAGCTCCCAGCATGAGCAGGAAGTGAGGCTGAGGGTCGCACAATCTAAAATATCAACCGCTAAACTTTTATAAACTAAGGATATTTGCTTCTGTTTTATATGGTGACTGTGAAAATTCCCCAGTATGTTTTTGTGTGGTATAACTGCACTATGCCGCAATGTCAGCGTCAGCACAACATATTATCGCATCACTTATAATTTATAGATATTTTACAATAATATGCTAAAAGTGCAGTGTCCAATTAACAAGACACAGCCAAATGTTTCGGTCGTATAAACAAAGCATGGGCCCTATCTATAAGTGCAAACAATTGTTGAAACTTTTTCAAAAAGTGTGTAAATTGCAAATTCTCGTAAATGCACCGCTTATACACGGTACCATTATACGAGCACAGTTCTCTATAACTGTTGATGCATGATGTTGTCGTTGGGGTTTTTGGTTGCTATGCACTCTAAATCTGTTTGGTTAAAAAGTAAACTCTATCCAAAACAGATCACGTATTTATAATGAAATTTGCTATTACATACTTGCCCACACATGACGTCATAGGAGGAAAATATAAAGTTTAACTAATGTTGGTGCAACGCGGTGTTTCGTTGGGGTGTGATGAATTCCGCATAAGTGTAATCATGTAAACTTAGTCAAAGAAAGGCGTGTAAATTTTACGAGGTCAATAAAGGTCGACAAAATATAGATTCTCGCCAGCGTGTAATTTTGAGTGTTTTATACGCCCTCGTCGCTTGCCAAACCCTCCACTAGATGATTCACACAAAGCCATCGCGCTTGCACAGCACACAAGTTTGTTGAAAACATTAAGTACATTTGAGTACATTTGAGTACATTCAATTGTATTTGGTAACCAGGATCGTAAACATCAAGCATTATATGGCTAAGCAGGGGGTACTTTCTAATCATTATTTTTCTTGTGTAACTAATTGCAGGTACAGAAAAATGCAAACCTGGATTTGCAGTTAGGAACCAGCCCGATATCCACGAACACTTCGTTGAAAATAAAAAAAATATGTCTGCTGAAAGCTAGGTTGGAAACATCAAGTCCGGCATGCGACGTGTGACATTGCGTGCTGTTTTTACTGTATATGCACGCTCATTAAAAAAGTTTTTTATAGCCATTAAAAAGACGAACAGAACAATAATGTAGAATATAATTATTAGGTGTAGAGAAGGATCATATCCGGTTTTTATGCACGAAGAAGTATATTTATCTCACATGCTAGGCAACACCTACTAAGGACACATTGTCGGCATCTGATACCACAAAAACTCCATGTCGACCTCCCAGGTTTCTCCAGGCTATTTAAGGAGACACTGATACAGATACCTACAATTCAAACGGTATTCTGTTGTTGTTATAAGGATCTGTTATCTACGCACAATTGATCAGGAGTCGCGTATAGAAGCTGATTCTGAAACACGAAAATTTAATATATACATATATGTTAAAACTGCTGTTTTAATATTGTCAACTGCAACTATATAGCTTACAACTCAGAGATTGCCTGTTGACAAGGTAAGCCAGTTTACTAATGTTTTTACGATCGTAAAATTCATTGAATAAAGTACAAAGCTTTCAAAGACAAGTAACTTGCTACATGAACCAGTTAAATGCCGTGGTTATAATACACTTTGAATGGTCTGAGAGGATTCTGTATATTAAGAAGTTAAGTTTTTTATTATCCGTTATCATTTATTATTAATGTTGGCATTCCGCGGTTAATTTTGACATGCACTTATGATCACCTGGAAAAAATTTGTCTGTGGTAGTGACATGCAAACTATTTATAGCTTTGAAACAAATAAACACAAGATACCATCAAACAACCATGCAATTAAACTGAAAATTTCCAAGTATAAGAAGCATTTACACAGGGCGTAACTATAATGGGGGTCCCTCAAAGTTTACAAATGGCGATTTTGTCGAACAAATATCGACAACTGTTGGGGGCAAAAACTTCAGGAAAGGCGAAATATAAGGGTCAACAGGAGTCTGGAAGTGCCTTTTCTAGTGATTCAAGACTCCAAATTTCTAACAACTTCGCGATGGCGAAATTGAACAAGGATGATATGCTTTGTTTTCGAAGCAATCTAGATCACACACCATAATTTTTTACCCAATCCATCGTCGTGCAAAAATCACTTTACCCTCCCCTTAAGACGTATACCTAAGTGATGTCCGTTCAGTTTTGTAATATAAAGTAAAATATTCAGAGCTGAACTGATTTAAAAAGCAGACGCTATTTTCCGTGTTGTTTCTCAGGTTTACGCGATATTTATTTCAAATTTTCTACAATTCTACCCGCGCGGAAGTAATACAGGTTTATGGCTGTTTTAACGTGGTAAACTGTTGCTGCACTAAGTATTTTGCTGATAGACAGCTTTGTCTGTGAGAGGTACTTGACAAATTTGACTTTGACAACCTGTCGACATCTCAGTTCCTTAGAGGATAATTGCCTTGATCGAAACCTGCCAAAATTAAGGTTGAATTAGGGCTGAATTTCAATTGAATGATAAAACCAACTTCCATGTGGGAAATACGTGCAAAACGTCTTCCTATCAAAGCGTAACTTGAAGCCCAAGAACGCATGGGTAAATATTTGTCCTTATTTGCGAGCAGTGCTTAATCTTGCTTGGAGTACAGAAATCTAAATTCGGAGAGTACTTATCTAATGAACACATTATGATTAGCCCTGGGAGCAAAGTCTACCATCATTGTTAAAAGTTTAATCATCTACCTGTTTATTATCTTGCAATAAAATCGAAATATCATATTGGTTTTGTTGATAATTAATATCCTGGTTTTAATGTGCCAATATTCCGCTGTTTTATTCTGGTTTTTTTTAATTTTACTGTCATATTTTGTCATATTATATCAAGCAATCAAAAATGCTATTCAGATATGGATAAGGGCAGCTAAGTTTACGTTTTAAGACTATATACGCAATAAAACGTTGGAATCGTGAAGTTATGCAACATTTAGATCATGCGTATATATATTAGTCGCACACCCACCGAACTTGGGTGGTTAGCTAGTGGCCTTTTTTCTCGCCGCTATATCTTTTAATTATCGTGATATTTGACCGTTGATACCGGATGTCAAAACATTAAACAATAATATCGAGACAGAAATGGTTTAATCAGCACAGGGGTTAATTATCTCGTTTGTTAAGTCACACGACAAGAAACGCTCTTTATAATTGTTGTCTTCTCTTCAAAGAACTATTTTCTCAATCGAGTTATACAGGTTTTCCTGTTTTGTTCCCAATGACAACCTACAATACATTTTTTGTGAAAAATGCCAGACTACTGAAACAAAAAGGCTGTTTTCCATTCAGTACCACGTCTTTTTACAACCAGCGTGTTGCATTTAAAAATTTATGCACGTAAAATTTGTGCCTCTGGCTGAGTATGGTAATAATTCGATAGTTCATAGAAACTTTTATCTATAATTTGTAACTTTCATCTACTCTGTTTTAATTTCTCTATATTGAGTATAAAAATGATGAGCAAATATAAATAAACAGTTTATTATGGCTGTGATGCAGACATTCGACAGATCCCACATTCGACAAAAAATTATTCAGGTAAACTTGGTCGGATATCAGCTAGTTCAACTTTATTAAGCGAAGTATTACCATTTTTGGGCTTGGTTTTCTAGTCGATTTTAATTTGATCTAATGGTTTGGGAGAAAAGGATTTTCGAACGCATATTTTTGTCGAAAATGTCGTCACTGACTCTTGAAATTGCGGAAATACAGGAAACTGCAAGGGTGAACGTATCACGTTCCGTCTACACGTTTGCAAAACAATCACTGGTGACGTCGATGCGGCGTGGCCACCTCGTCTATAAAATTTGAGAAAATGGTTACAAATGGGTCATTATATAGTTGCAACTCGTTTTAGCAAGGAGGGAACGCAACGGTATACAAGATATAAGCTACAGTAGGTTTTCTAGACATTTCACTTTTGCCATTTTTAGTGGATTTAAAATTTATCATTTCGTATATTCTTTAAAGGCAGTATGGACAACGAAAAGGACAAGGAAGTGTCCATTGCTATGGACAAGTACGATCACAGGCCCTCGGCTTGGTTCAGAGATAGTTTTGGTTTGCTGGGAAAATATGGAAAGATTTCGAAAGAACAATTTATTCGAGCTTCAGTTGATATTGGAGTAAGTCTTTAATTTGAACTTTTCGATGGCGATAAAAAATATAAATTAACTGAAGGTATTGTGCTTATAACTTATGCAACATGGGTTCCCTACGAATGTCTATTCAATTTAGTTTAATTTACCTTTTAAACTTTTCTGAAGAAGAATGCATACGTCTCTATGGGAAGAATGCATACGTCTCTATGGGAAGAATGCATATACACAATGCTCTGCATGTCACCGTCTTTGAGCATCGCTGACTTTCAAAACTGTCGACCAGCTGTCCTACTACTTTGAATTTGTCTCGTTGGCATTGTTTTTTGTTTAAATAAGAACGATGCATAAAAATTTTAAGTTCTCGTGGTTACATAACATGCATACGCTGAGTTTTAGATTTTGGCATGAGCTGCTCATATTTCGGTAGAGTTATAAGGAAAGGTAATGGCTTGTGAAAGAGGGAAGGAAGTATATATTGCGTGCCTATATTTTAATTAAAAGGGTTTTTTGTATTCGATGGAAATACTTATTTAGTCAAGATTAGTGCGAAGCGTATGTGTCGTTGGTTTTTTTAGAGTCGCTTCCTATAATCAAGCCGGCAGGTTTAATTTTTTTGCGACTGAGAGACGCCGAATAATTAGCAACACTGATGATATAGGGTCCTAAAATTAGGTCGACTTTAATATGTCCTCTTCAATTAAATAAAGAGAACTTGCTAGAACTTGTGGTTAGTTGTGTTATTAATTGTGATATGACCAATGGAAAAGAAACAATCTACAATAAACTATGTGTGTGTGAATTATAATGGATATTGAGGTTGAGAGAATTACTTAATGTTGTATGTTATTTTTCCCTACAAAAAAAACAAACCAAGTAAAACAATTTAAGTTCATGTTCAGCGAATATAGTCAACAAAAATTAAAAATATTATATACAGTTGTTATCCTGGTATTCTCTTTTCACTTGTAGTCATTGTACAATCATGAAAATACAAGAACATTGCAATTTATGTTTTTTTTTTCGCTTTGAGCTCTATCAACACTAAAACATATCAACTATATATATATATATATATATATATATATATATATATATATATATATATATATATATATATATATATATATATATATATATATATATATATATATATATATATATATAGGTACAAAATAAATATAAAATCGTCCCATGTATAGCTACTTTTGAGCAAAATTTTAATTAATATATGTCATGTTTTCGTTACATCCCTGGCTTCAATATTTTATAGGTAAAAACAACAAACTACTCAATTTTGTTAATACATTAATTTATAAAATCTGGCACTGTACCTAATTTATGCATTAAAACGTCAAAAGTTAAGCATCCTACAAGTATGATGTCTTTAACAGGAAGTGAACACTCAATACGAAATCTTGCAGCCATCTAACTTGCCTCACTCTAGCTGTCCATCCATTCGTTGCCTATTACGGACTTTCATGGGGGCTGTCTTCCGCCAATATACAAATCATGTAGTTGCAATTAATGATTTTAATACAAGAGCAGGAAGTTAGAGTTACGTATGGTCCTAAGAACACTCGAAACATGATACATCTGAAAGATTTTGAAACGAATCATAGTTTTAATCGATGTATAACTGTGATTCCTCGTTTTAAATTATGCTTTTTATTTCGCTGTGCTCAAATCAACATTGGCACATTTAAATGAATCAATAGCGATCGGGTTGCTAAGCAAACAATACAAAAAATCTTGACGAATTTAGACAGACGGTCAAAAACGCGGAACTGTTCATAAAAAGCATTCTTTATTGTGGTCTAGTAAGGTTAGCGGTTTTTAGAAACATTTATATTTTTATATGCCCCCTACGAAGCCTATTTTGCCGAAAAACAAGAGCGACATATATACTTTTTTCATGCCCAAAACCCAAAGAAAAACTAATGTAAAAAATCACACTGTGGTTCCTAAAAATGCTCGCAAAATTATGTCATTATGAAACAATAGCTCATTAATATGGGAGTGTGTTGAGTCATATGTTAATCAAGGTGTAGAATAGGTACGGCAAATTATACAATGATCTTAAAAGTATTTTGAGAAAGGAATATAATTAAAGTCCAAGAGACATAAAGAGGCCGTGCTTGCTGTTTTTACCAGGCCAGAATTTGATAAAAAGTCGAACTTGAAATTTTTTCAACTATAAAACATATAGGTTGTTATCAACGGTATTCTGTTCATATCATAATGATATCATGCATAAAAGCTTTTTTATACAATAGTCAGCAGCTGATGGGATCGTCGGTACAGGCCTGAAACTAGCTATTGCGAATTTACTCTGAAATCTGAATCCTGACTCTTACATTCATAAAATGGGCACTACAATGTGGGCCGTATTCTTTATTGTCGTGAGAAGGGCTGGGCTAGGCGGACATGAGGAGGATGTAAATTTGTTTCTGTCTTCAACAATTTTTCACAATTCCCTGTTTTAATTCCTTCTGATCTTCCAATAATTTAGGGGTCCCAGAAAGAGCTAGACAAAACGAAATGAGTTAAGTTAATGATTATTAGGAATTAAACCAGACAAGCAACTATAGCGTATAAATTCCATATCACGCAGATAAACAGTGATTGCATGTATAGGCATAGCGTATTAAAAATATTGCCATAAAAAAGCTTAGACATGTACTGATTACTTCAATTATACTTGATATGTTTGTAGGATTTCAGCTCAAAGCTTTATGCAATGTTTGATGCCAAGAATGAAGGCTACGTCCAAGTGCAAGAGGTTGTCGGATCACTAAGATTGCTATCTCAGTGAGTATTATAACAGAAGATTTGAATAGATAGCTGAATGTGTCATTTATTCAAAACACTTGTACTGAGAATTTTCAAAATGTTACCGAAGAAAGTGACTCTGGGAACTTTTGATTTAGATATATTCGGAACACCTAATGTAAAATAAACTTCTGATACAGAATGACAAATCAGATTTGCAATACATTTGCAACCCGGTGCCAAAATGCCGTGATGGAAACAAATTTGCTGTGGTGCAAATTCGCGTGCAAATTTGATCAACAACTTAAAAGACGTATATTCTCTTTAACCTCTATTAGAAGAATCTCCTAGCATGCTATTACAAATGCCGGCTACTCTACTCGCTATCTATTCCTCAATAGATGGCGAGCTGCAAAATTATATTTTTCTGGTGTAGTTTTTCAATTCAAAGACAATTTCTTATATTATTTTTTTAAATTGATTGAAAATCTTTAAAGTCTACTAATAGAATTGGATTTCTCGCTCTCAATGGACCATTCCCCAATTAGACAAACTTTCAAATTCGAAAACAATTTTAGCACAGTTGGAAAGAGCTTTCTAAATTTACTAGTGAAATTGTGAAGTTTGGTTGCAAAATATTGTAAAATGTGGAAAATATAGTCCTGTAAAGTTTGCAAATTTTATATACTTTTTTATTACGAACGGAAAAGCGTTACCAACATGGGGAAATGTGGTAACACTTTTTCCCGCGTAAAAGTACACAAAATTCGCAAACTTTACATGACTATCACCACACAGAAACCTCGAGCTCGTAATTAATTGTTGATTAGTAGCTGAGGAATATGCTCAGTGATAAAGCAGTGATAAAGTTATATTTTAAAAAAAAGAAACACACAAAAGAAGAACAAGTGAATAATTTGATTTCTCTTGAAGCGTGGGGTGAAAATTTGGTTTGATGCATGATAAGTTGTAATCTTTCACCACCTCTGTAATGTGGTGTCATATTCATGCAGGAGCATGCATGCATTTTCATATTAATGCTTGTTTAACGGTAATTTTCTCAGACGTACAAAGACAAGTAATGGAAAAGGAGATACAAAATCACTAAAATGGATCAGTAGCAAGGTGGAAGAGTTAGCCGACTCCAATGGCAACATTGCAGCTGAGAAGTTAAAAGAACAAATGAGACAAACTCAGGTTCATAGCTATTCACTCATGCACTAAATTTAAATTGTCGGAAATGGCCATCAAGTATGCTTCAAATTCTGTATCATTTTAATAGCTATAAATGACATATTTGATGAATGATTGTTATAGCTTGCCATGGCAGCCTCGATTTTCTAAATCAATTGAAAAGGTTCATCGGCAAAAACGAGGTTGAACATGTGAACGTCAAAAAGATGCATTGTTTTTCAAGTGGCCTATACCGGGCTATTGGGTGCCTTTTGCATAATTGCCGTAAATTGTTAATAAAAAAGTAAAAATTACAAGTAACATAATTACAAGCAAAAAATAAAATAAAATAAAAGGAGAAGTGGAATCGAGAAATATTATACAAAATTAAATTAAATTTGAGACAATTCTTCTGCACCCTTGTTGGAATGTAATATAATGGAAGCCAATGTTACGTCAGCAGAGATATCGTAGTTTATCACTCCTTTCCTTCACAGGGTTTTCTCTAAGTACTCAATTTTCTTCTCAAAAAATATTAGTCAACGCATGCAGAGATGGCAACGCGCTTATCACTCAGTATTACTTATTATGAAGTGATACCACGTGAAAAAGTTCTTCCTTGGGACATCATTGCAACGAAAACGAATGGAGGCTAAATTATTTGAGCTAATTTATCATACATTTTGTTTAGTTTATGGAGAATATGTTCAAGTTGATAGACGTCAACAATGATGGAGAAATCAGCTTAAATCAAATTGTAGCTGCCATGGACAGAATTGAATGGTACGAACTGACAGTGGAAAATGTAAAACAATTAACATGATAGCATTACTGATCACATTTTGTTCATAATCAATAACGTGCGTTAACAAACTGTATTGGCTGTTTAAAATAGATTGGTAAACATGCAAAATTACCATGTGAATGTTAAGCAGCTGATGGGAGATAGCTATAGCAAACGAAACCATCCACAAGAAATTTAAGTCAAAAGTATATTTCGTTAGGGTCTGTAATGTAATTGCCTGTGTGGAGATTAATGACCACAAAAGCATGCAGAAATAAATCGCACGATCATTATTTACTCCATTTGTATGGGGCTTCAGTTGCGCAATTGCCAGCATACGACTTTAAACTCTGATATATATATATATATATATATATATATATATATATATATATATATATATATATATATATATATATATATATATATATATATATATATATCAGATCAATCCAATCATTGGAGTTAATGGGACTTATATGATTAAACTTATAGCTCCAACGCTCTGCAGAAAGTCATAGGTTGTCAGCTGTGTGGTTTGGAGAATATTCTCTAGCTGACCATTCTACAATAACAGCGCCCCCTAAATGCATGCACTTGATTTACCCTGCTTCGCAATCCAGCTTGGCCCTTATTTACATACAAGTAAGGAATATATCTACTCGCTAAGCTCCCTCTTCAAATTCAATGCGGCAGATGGTGCAGATTATGATGTACGATCATACCTTAAACCAATTGCAATGACTACATTTATCACAAAAGTTGAAAACTGTTTTCCCTTTGTATGTATCTATAAATCAACAATTTTTTAATTATGAAGGTATGTTGCCACAAAGTTGAGAATTGTATTCCTTTTATAGTTCGACAACAGATTCGAGGTGGTATGAATGGATTGAAGAGAAATTTTCGGTGGACAGCAATGAGTCTCGATTAATCACTCTTGAGCAATTTAAAAAAGGGCTTCACATTGAGAAGGTGACGTGCTTAAATGCTTCCCAAAGCAAGCTTTCGTTTTTTTATTATAGCTACATAAATTGTTAAATTAAAGTATCAGGGATATTAATGCTGTAAGATCTATAGCTGAGTTCGATTTCTTCGCTATGTTTTCAGAGTTTCTTTGCCGAACGATTCTTCTCTCTATTTAAAACGGACAAGATTAGCGACGCAAATTTAATTTCAATGAGAGATCTTTGTCAAGGTTTAGAGTTGTTAACGAATGGAAGTCAAATTGACAAGCTGAAGTTTTTATTCAACGTTTATGATATTGACGGTGAGTAACCTCTTTCGAAAAGTTGTTGATGACACACCATCTAAATACATTAAAATTGCTGGTATGAACACTAAACTAAAGAGTAATGTGTTCACATTATCATTGTAGTCGCTGACCTTGAAACATTTTAGTAAGCTTGGCAGACCAATTTCCTAAATGTAAGCAAATTACTGTAGAGCAGGCCTGCAGTGTAACGACGGTGATTAAAACTCCTTTTTCATGCTAAGCGATGCGCTTTTCCTCCACCACCAAAGTAAATCAATATTACTCTGACCCTATTCAACTGATTTTAAAACTTGTCATATATGAAGATAAACCGTACACCCAAAAATATGTTTTGTAATACATCTGAACATGTCGTAAGCTTTGCCCAACCTCCTTCCCAGGACATTCGCCATGCTTGGAGATGGGGGAAATTGCCCTGGGATCGCCCAACACGTTCTTGGTTCTGTTTGGTTACTGCATATGTTGGGATCACCTGACTGGTTGATCCCAGAGCTATTTCTACAAGCAAGGGAAATGCCCTGAGAACGAAGGTTAGAGCTTCACTATTGCCTTTGCTTTAGGTAATGGTCAACTTGACAAAGAGGAAATGAGAACAGTTTTGGAATCATGCGTCGAAGAAAGCTCGCTAAGCATGGATCAACAGCAGCTGGAAGAACTGACAGACGTCTTGTTTGAAGAATCTGACACAGAAGGGAAAGGATTTATCACATTTGACGAATTACGTAGTTTCTTGGATAAATTTCCAGGAATTGCTGAAAATTTAACAATCAGGTATACACCATTATATGTAAAGCAAATTGGTAATGCATGTGTTATACAGGGTGAATAAAAAAAGTTTATAAATGCAAAACGTCTGCTAATGCGGAAAGCATTCAATGTTTTTAATAAAATATTCTAATTCATTTAGCTCCGAGAGTTTTCACAACAGTGAAAATGAAAACGATATGAGCAATAAAAATTCTGATCGCATGAATTTTTCAGTTTCTGTCTTTAGACGAGGCTTGCACCATAATTTCTGAAGATTCGCAATCTCATAAAACGTATTCCATAATTTAACTCTATCTGTTCAAAACCCGTTTTAAGCACAAAGTCTTTTTGCGCAAAGGATTTGTAGGAAAAATATAACTAGATGTTACAGATGAAGCTGTACTGCTTGGGATCACTAAACTCCACTAAAACATTAAGCGCTCTAGCTTTTGCATTGGCAGACTTTTTCCGGCTGGAAACCTTTTTTTGATGTGAGCTTCAAAATTTCTTCTGTTCACTCTCACGTTTATGTTTTTAGTGCTGGTAAATGGTTGACCCCACCGAGTAAACCAAAGAAAAAGACCATCTCCAATTACATCCCCAAATATCTTACATGGAATTACATCAGTAACAATCCAGAACGTGTTGGTTTCATCTTCGTTTATCTTCTGATAAATGCTGCTCTTATGATATGGGTTGGTATAGAACGGGCTCCGATGGGTGTCCATGTTGTCCTGGCAAGGATTCACGGAATGTGTTTGAACCTGAACTGTAGTTTTGTTCTGGTGTTGATGTTGAAAATGTGCCTAACATGGGTTAGAACAACATGGTTTAGGAAAATTCTGCCTGCCAATAGATGACCACATAATGTTCCACAAACTTGTCGCATACTTTATTGCTTATCTCAGTTTTGGGCACACTGTTGGCCATCTTGGTTCTTACAGTAAGTTACATCACATTTCAATAGCCTTTCAATAGCGATTTTATTCATGCGACACACGGCGGATCTCCAGATTTCGACAATGCAACCTTCGATGCATAATATAGTGAATAGATAACGATATTCTGATACCATTTCTCATTTCAGTCACTATTCTCAAAACGAGAGAAGATGGAACTCCGGTGGCAGTTTGGGAGTATCTTTTCACAACTAAAGGAGGACAGGGCTGGTTTTTTTCACTCGCGGGAATCACGGGAGTCTCCTTATCTCTCATACTCGTTGTCATGATTATCTGTTCTCAGCCATTTGTTCGTAGAAAAGGGTATTTCGAGGTACAGATACAAAGCTATGTACTTATAAGTTACAATCCTGGACGAAACTATTGACTACACTCTAATCATTTGCTTGACATGTGCGTACCTAATAAAAAAAAAATAGGCCCCTCAATTTACCCCCTCGCTCCCAAAAAAAATGCTGAATCTGTAAGAAATGAAAACAACAAAACAACATTGATCGGTGGGGGAATGGGGGAGGTTTGCTCTATGTAATAACTTAACAATGAGCTAAGAATGTGACGATATTAGGAAAAGTGTCGTCAATGTTTTGTCCAGGATTGTAGCTATATACAGGGTGTATCAAAAAAAAAGTAGACTATTTTGAAACGGCTCTCAACCTCGCGAAGCGGCTTGAAGTATGAAGTTTTTTATTAATATACATTGCTTGGATACTTACGGTGTAGAATAAATGAAAATATTCTGAAATTTAAATGTTTCAAACCCAGGGGTGTGCGTATTTTGAAGCACATTAAAAATGGCTTGTGCACGAAATTTAAAGGCTTAAAAGTTATTTTGAGTTGGTAGGTAGAAAGTATGTTAGGTGTTTTATTGCTGTTCAAAATTTCAAGAAATTTGATTGAGTTTAAGCCAGTCAAAACGTCGCACGAACGTATATTTTTTCTCAATAAGAATCGTTTTTCTGAAGAAATGTTCAATTTTAATTAAATGTCCCTTGGGAGTTGTATGCAAATTAAGTAAATACACAAATTAAACATGCACAAAGCTAATTTTGCTAAAAATATGGAAGTTCGCGCGACGTTTTGAACGGCTTAGACTCGAGCAAATTTTCTAAAATTTTGTACAGCAATACAACACCCGACAAATTTTCCATCTACCAAGTCAAAATTACTTTTAAGCATTTAAGTTTTGTGCGCAAGGCATATTTATATTGCCGTAAAAGACAGAATCCCCCCCCCCGGGTATTGAAGTTTTAAATCTCTTATTTTTTCGGTTTACTCTAGATTATAAGTATCAAAACAATCTCTTTTAATAAAAAAACATCGTATATTGAGGCGCTTCGCGAAGCAGAAAGCGATTTCAGATTTGTCTACTTTTTTTGATACATCTTGTATATATATCATAGATAGCTACCCGGAACATACAGGTCAAGGTGATATCGCATTTTTGCGCTGCAACGAATGCGAGGATGAAATGTCGGTCATGCTAACTGCTAGCTCTTGTCAATTTTAAGTTAGGGACACAAGCTGTTAGTGGGAGTTTACACCACAGGAGTAATTTGTATCAAGTCACCTCACGTGGATTTTCAATTTTATATTGGTCTCTTTCTGCACAGGCACGAGAATAGAACATCAGTCATAAG
Organism: Muricea muricata; assembly: GCA_963855995.1. Taxonomy (NCBI): domain Eukaryota; kingdom Metazoa; phylum Cnidaria; class Anthozoa; order Malacalcyonacea; family Plexauridae; genus Muricea; species Muricea muricata. The sequence continues at coordinate 36,750,065 of OY979717.1, read as the reverse complement.
ATATCTCTTCTGTTTTTAGCTATTCTATTGGTCACATCATCTTTTCATCGCTTTTTGGGTGTTGATTATTCTTCATGCACCAAACTTTTGGAAGTGGATTATTGTTCCAGGAGTGCTGTATATCATTGAGAGAATAATTCGCTTGCGTTGGTTCAACCGGGCAAGATATGGGCCTACTTATATCGAAGAAGGCATTACGTTACCATCGAAGGTAACCAAATGAAATTTTGTGTAAAATAATTATAATGGAACAACATGTATATTCAGGGTGTGTTAACTGTTCAACAAACAGAAATTGAGGAGATGACCAACTACAAAGAATCGCATTTCTCAAAAATGTTTCCTTTAAGAAAAATTATTTTTGCAGTCGAAATCATGGAAATATTTTATAATTAATGCCTTTCTTTTTAAAGGAGGACAGGTATTGCTCCTGTATGTTCGCAATGGGACCAAAATGACATGTATTATACAAATAATACAAAAAATCGACCATCTAATATTCTAATTCTATTTTGATAGGTGACACATTTAGTGATTACGCGACCACCCAACTTCAAATTCAAACCAGGCGATTACGTGCATATCAACATCCCAACTATTGCGGGAAATGAATGGCATCCATTTACTATCAGCAGCTCCCCAGAGAAAGAAGATGTTTTATGGGTGCACGTACGAGGCGTTGGTACATGGACAAAAAAATTGTACGACTATTTTGAAGAGGATATTATTGACGAAGGGCGTCGCCGTTCTGTAAAAAACCGTGCCGTAAGACGGGAGAGAACTTTTAGAGCTAAAGACCAGGAAAGGTAGAATTGCATTTCCGTTTTCAAGCCCAGATGTATCAAAATGGTGCATTTTAGACATGTCAGGCTCATTTCTGATACATGCACGAGTCATTGAAAAAACTATAGTATGGAAAAGGCTTTAATAATTTCCATGCAAATACCTGAAAATTCCATGGATTCGGAAAAATCCACACCATTGAGTTCGGTACCATAGTATTCCATACTATTGATTTCACATTTATTTATATAACCCAGTGGGTTATATATACTTAAAGATCTGTACCTATCCTCATTTTAGGTACAAGGCAGAAGATGTTGGAAATCATAACAATGGTGTTGTCTCAGATGAAAATGATAATGAAGAGGACAAAACGACAACGACTGTAGCACGAAGATCTACTACACAGAGACGTAAAAAACTGAGAGTAAGTTTAAAGAATGATACAGAGCCTTTAAAGAATATCAAGTAACAGAGAAATTATCGTATCATTTAGTTGACTTCCTAGATCGTCCTTAATTAAACAGTACTGATCGCTTTAGATTTTGTTGAAATTATAAAAATACGAGTAAATTGTACTGGTGGGAAATAATAACACCAAAAAACAATTAGCAAACACAGTATAATAATGTTCAGTGCCATAAGGCAAAGAAATCTTAAATATTCAGAGAAACAAACAAGCAAACTGCTAGGAAAGCAAAGAACGGTCGGTTACATCTGGCGTTATACAGAATTTGTAAATCAAGGCGAGGACGATACCATCAAATTATGTATTCATCATGTGCAAAAAATATTACGTAGTGGTAAATATACATCAATGGAGACACCATTCAAAAAAGTACATTGACATGTATAATTAAATATATAGTTGTGTGCATGTTGAAGTTCAAGAAAGAAAACATTTTCTTGCAGATTTACGTTGACGGCCCTTATGGTGCTCCATCTGTTCACATTTTTGAAGCGGAGCATGCTGTATTGATAGCCGGAGGTATCGGTGTCACTCCATTTGCCTCTATTCTGCAAAGTATAATGAAGAAGGTTCAAAACGCAACGATAGATTGCCCAAACTGTCAGCATAAATGGGTTGGGATGATTCCAGAAGGGCTACAGAAACTAAAAAAGGTGGGTATTGGGTACATTAGTATTGTGAATAGGGCTAAAGATTTCGCAAAATTGCATGTATGGAGCTTTTTGGAAGTATGATTATAGAATAAACTATGAATTTCCACAATAATTGTAAAATTTTATACTATGAAGAAGAGTACCTAGGGCTTTAAATTGACAGATCTGGTTTTAGGGGACACGTCAAAGTAGAAGTTTTAGAACAATCTCGGCAGTGTTTACCATAGCTCGGTCGGACACAATCATATCGTATGTATATTCTCCGTTCCAGGTTGATTTCTTCTGGATCAATCGTTGCCAACGTTCTTTTGAATGGTTTCTGAGTTTATTGAATGAATTGGAAGTGGAGCAGTGTTGTCAGAGATTGACTAAGAGCTTCCTAGATATGCATATACACATGACATCTGCATTGAAGAAAGATGATATGAAAGGCATTGGTCTTCAGCTCGCGCTTGATTTAATTCACGCAAAAAATTCTGTTGACATGATCACAGGTTTAAGAACAAAGACTTCTCCAGGAAGACCAAACTGGGATAAGGTTAGTATGCTATAAGTTGTGTATGCAGTGCATAATAATCTCTACATTTACAAATCCATATTTGTAATTTTGTTTTGAACACACTAGTTAATTGCATGAATGGTGTTTTGAAATCGGAGGAAGTCCTTCTTACAAGCGTTTGAGCTTTCATCTCAAACGAACCAGTATATATTTTGTGAGAGAGTTCTCGAGAAAGTTGTCGAGAAAGAACGTTTGCAAAAAAGCTAGCCTCATTTATGTAATTTCTTCGCTCGATTTCCAAACGTTCTTCATGGTAATGTTTTTCTTAAATTGTGAATTATTTAAATAATATGTTTGGGAAATATGAACGCATAAGTTTTTCAATTACGCCAAAGTTATCACGAGAAACGATACTAGTACCTGGAATAGAATAGAAAATGTCCGAGATAAGAGCATTTTAACGTTTTTACATGATGACTGCTCACTTTTAAATTTAATCCCGTATCTTCTTGATAAATATGCGTAAAGTAGGCACATAATTTTGATTTTAACATAATTTCATTTTCACTTTCTTTAGGTATTCGAGAATATTTCCCATGAAAAAAGAGGAAAGGTGACAGTGTTCTTCTGTGGCGCTCCAGTGATGGGCAAAGTAATTAAAGTTTACTGCAGAAAATATGGATTCGGATTCCGCAAAGAAAATTTCTAATCACGTGATAATTCACACCGTTACAAGAATTTAAAACTTAGGACTTCTACAGATGACACGATTAGTTGCAATCTCGTACCCAGAGCGTGCGATCTTTTTGGTTGGTGAACGACCGGCTCTAGCATAATCCATTGCGCATGCTTTCCCCAGGAATCGTGGAGATCAGACATTACTGTGCTTATGCAGGAAGTAAGCAAACAAATTAACTTAATCTCAACTTTATTCTGATTGGTTATGTCAAAAAATACAAAGATTATTCAAATGAAAGCAATCAATTGATTATGCCAGGGTCCTTCGTTCCTCGACCAAGAGGATCACAGGCTCTGGGTACGAAATTGGGATAGCTGTCGACACTTATTTTTTTCTGTGGATATGTGAGTTTGTTGTGGGTGTCTAGACGTGCAAATCACAAAGAGTTTAGTAACTAGCTCTTTTTACGAATGCCCATAGTATATTTTACTTATGCAAAAATATGGTAATTCTTGACAACTGAATGACTGGTGCTCGCAGACGCTAAAAACAGTCAAACATGGCGTTGTTGATAACAATTTGTCGTCGAGATGCAGCACAGTAGTTTCCTCTAAATCTAATTGTGGCGGACAACTTAAAATGTTCCATTTTAGGCCCCTAAATTGTAAATTTATTAGAAATATCTAAAAAGCTATGTAAATTCAGATCGTGTAAATTATGTATTTTTACTGCATGTTATTTGTATGTGATTAAAAGTGTGATATAATTTAATTTAAACAATTTACTTCTGTGCTACTGTGCAACTTTTGTATACATTGTGTATAAGATAGCTAGATGCAGATGAACCGCCATTAAAGCAATTCGGTTTGCCTAGCCAAAGTTTGTCTGACTAATTATGTGCTTCAAGAATGAGATTTCAAGAATGGTATAAATATCAGAGAAGTGTAAAGTGCATATGACACGAAATTTTATATTTTAGAATTACAGATTTCTTTCTGCGGTGATTATCGCAGAGTATTTTAGTTTTTAAAAACATGATGCCAAGGGAATTATTTGACTGTTTTAATACGTGGCCGTGAGGCAGAAAACTGTCGTATGACTGGGAACGAAACTGCATTAAAACGACGTCATTGATGAGATGTATTTTACGCTCATTGACTCAATTTAACTCTGGGTAAAACCACTAACGTCATTATGACGTCATTTTAGTGCAATTTCTTTCCCAGTGGTAGGACAGTTTTTTGCATCACGTTTCACTTATTTAAACTTTTAAATAGTCCCGTTGGCATCATCTTTTTGAAGAATAAATTGCACCACGAGAATCACCGCACAATGTACTCTATGATTCTAAAATATAAAATTTCGTGTCATATGCACTTTAAACTAGAATTGAGAAACCGTTTCAGTCGTAAGATCCAGTAGAGTTTGCATGAACTGTGGGGTGGTGTACCGTTCTATGTAGCTAGCTGTTTTGAAACTTCAACATATGAAATCTATGTTAAAATAAAAGCCTGGATTTTGAAAGAAATTAAATAGGCAGAACATAAAAATGGGTATAATATGTGTTCCTATAAAATTCTAAAGTAACCTTAGGTCAATTTGGGGACCTCTAACACTTTATGAAATTGGACGGTCATACATAGCCGTGAACTAATAGGGAAAAAATGGGGCTGGAGCTCGACAACGTTTTCGTGACCCCAATCTGAGAAAAATATTGACATGATGTGATATGACATGATGTGCTATAGTGCAGGTGTATTTGATCACTAGAAAAGTTCCTAAGCCAAAAAAAGTCCAATACTGACAGGTGACAAAATGAATGATTGGTGATGATCTTCCATACTTAGTGACATTGCGTACATTACGTTAAAAAATTACAACAAAAATGACTTGACCATCAGAAACAGCGTATATAACAGTTTTTTTTGTTTCTTAAATTGTTTTCGAGTAACGCGCCCTCAAATGAAGTCAAGGCCTACTGTGATTTACGCTTTAAGGCCGAGACAGACCGGACACGATTTAACATCGCGACGCGAATTTCTATTTTCAACGTCCTTTAACTTTAATCCTTTTCTATTTTGCCCCAATTTTCGGAAAGACTTCAGAAATTTAAGCGTTTTGGTGCACATGTCTAACCAAACTTCTTTCCGTTGATGGTTTTATTTGCTTTTAAAAACCAAAAAAATGGGTCGCGTTGGCAAATCTCGCCTGGTCTGTTTGAACCTTTACGAAAACCACAGTTTTTTGCTACGACTGTGTATAAACATGTATGCGTGTATGGCAAAAAATTACGAGTCTATTTAACTGCAATAATTATACCGAACCCAGGTTTCCAACAGCTGTTCTCTCTAGCAAGTGGGCTCAGAAATTAAAGAATGCTTTGCGTTGTCAAAAAAACGGCAGTTGCGCGTGTTAACACGAGCTCTCAGGGTGATAGAAAGTTCTTAATAAACATATATTATCAACTCAATTTTTGCGTTGCATAGATTATATCATTATGTATTCAAATTTTATTCTTGCACCTGATTGGTTAAAACGCAAGAGATAATTTAACGTATCAGCAACTGATGACGCGTTCTTTTAGCTGCTGACGTGATCAGCGTGCAATAAGACCTTGTTTTAGACCGAACTTCGTTCAAAAACAAAGTATTATTGGCGGGTGGCGACGCAAATTTCGATTCCGTAGACGGTCGGACACCTCCAAGATGGCCGACCACCTCATTGATCTCGCTTTCAAGCCTATGTGTCTGATAAAACCAATAGATTTTTCTTTTTAAAATTTTAATGATCCAATCCCTGACCTAACCCTAAACCTAACCTTTACAAAAATCGTATAAAAGTAAAAAAATATAAGAAAAAAAGTTTGACGAACTTTAAAAATAAAAAAAAGCTCGGAAAGGATTCAAACCCCTGCCTAATGTATTTGACATCGCACGCCTAGACGACTGAGCTAACAACGAGCTCGCTGGAAACCGTCGAAAAGACTTGTATTTATAATACAACTTCGTCTAAATGAGCCAGAGCAGTCTGGGAACGAGATCAATGAGGTGGTCGGCCATCTTGGAGGTGTCCGACCGTCTACGGAATCGAAATTTGCGGTGGCGATGCCAGCGGTCATGCAGGTCATGCAGTGCATGACTAAACATTTTACAAAAAATGTTTTAAATAAGTTTAGTAAAATTGTTTGGAATAGAAATGCACTTTATCTTTGCACTTCTACGCTGAGGTGTTTTATTTATCATTTGTCTTATCCAAAATATCCCAAATCAGTAGTCTTTAGGTGATATTTTCGCAAAATTTTCTCCCATGTGATTAATTTTTAAATTTTTGCCATGGTAACTTAAACGCTCCTGCTTATTTTCATAAGAAAGGCCGATTGCGTAAACGTAACGTTGGCAAAAATCTTGCGTGTAATTTGCTGCGTGGTTTCCTCGCGCGTGGTTTGGTCGTGCATTTTCCTAATTTCATGACAAGCAATATAGTTTATACTAAAGGATTTCTGAATGGTTTTCCGAGCAGGATAGCGCGATCCATGCACGCGGATGTTGCGAGATTTTCGTAAAGCGTAAAAGTACATGAGCCGCAGGCGATTGTATTTTTACGCTTTCCGAATATCGAGCAACATCCCAAGTGCATGGATCACGCTATCCTGCACGGAAAACCATTTAGTAATTGTTTTATAAAATAACTAGAATAAAACGATGGTTGACACTTTTTAAACCATTGATGGAGTACGCAATTCTCCCAAGAATCGTCAACTTTAGCTTTGTCGGCATTCGACCGTACGCTACAATTTACACAATTTTAAAACTTTTCACGTAACTTTTTTGTTTTGGGTTCTTTTGCTCTAAAACTTGGCGAAAATATAGTATTTTAACAAAGACATAGACTGGTACTAAACCGAAGAGCAGATGTTGTTAAAAACCGATGTTATTAACGGCCAAAAGTGGCAGATATGCTAGTTTCATCACAGTAGCCCGATAAGCGGCAGCACATGTGCTGCCGCTTATCGGGCTACCTGTGGTTTCATTTTGTAATTTTGTATTTTTTCGTAAACAAAAACTAAAACCTTATCAGCATTTGAAGTGCAGTATGTGTGTAAGAAAGCATAGCAGGGAAATAAAATTTAGTTCTTTATAGGCACTATTGTATGCTGATTCGAGCGGTTGTACTTTTATCGCTACAGCATAAACTGAAACAAAAACATGCAATTTCATGCAAAAACAATTTCAGTTAAATTTATAACGTAAACAAAACAAAAAACAAGTATACAAGACATTATAGAAGTTTGACAACATAAAAGATTACAGTTTCTGTACCTTGTGCTTTAGTATTTGTTTTTATTCTCTGCTAATTTCAGAAGTTGAAATGGTTTCTTGTCGGCAATTCTGAGCCCGAACAAGATCGTAAAATGCGAAGCGATGTGAGCTTTCAAATTTTCCGTGCATTCAGATTGCGTGTTTTACTGTGCTGTAGTTATAATATAATTGATTGATTATGACGCTCGCGCCCCCTCAATGCAGTTGTTTTTGACGCCTTGGTCATGCAATTTTTGATTTGCAGTCAACCTGATCGCAGCCTCCTTAGCTCGAAGCTTTAAGCCTGAATGAACATGGCTTTGGTGACTTTGGTCAGTGATCAGTCAGGCATGTTGAGTTCGTCTCCAATGGAAGAAAGTTCGAATATTATCTGCGAATTGGTGAAAACCATTTTCTGCTTGGGCTACTGCTCAACAGATTATTGTCGTCAAGCAGAGGCCAAGATGAGTGTTACAAAAGTGGTTCTGACAAGGTAGGTCCCCTTGTTACTAGAGCTGCTGACCAGAAAATTAATTACAAGCAACTGTACTTTCAAGTTATAGACACAATTGTAGGGATGTTCAATGAAACATTTCAAGATATCCACAGCTTTGCCTCCCTTGATGTTGTCAATCCCAAATTATTCTGAAATTATGGAGGAAAGATACTGTCAGATAAGATTAACCTATTTAAGGAAATGTATGGACCACTATTTGACATTCCAATGCTTGAAAGTCAACTGAAATTTGTTTACATGGATACTGATTTTTAAGAAGATACCAGTATGGAAGTTTTAAAGTATATTTTTGAGTTTAATATTCAGTCTAGTCATTCAAGCTGCTCAAGATCAATGGTGTATTTTCTCTGACTAATTTTCCGTCACTTGCACTTATTAATAATATGAATTTTGTATTGCATTGTAGCTTTTATAGGAAAGACCCATTTAATTGTGGTGACTCAACTGTAATGTCCATTCTCCTTAATAGTAGTTGCATGAGAAGATATCCACCTAGATGTGGTGACCCCTTTAAAAAAATATTCTCTTCTCTTGTAGTTGGGAAAGATCCACTTAATTGTGGTGACTTGATTGCAATGTCCATTTTCCATAATAATTGAACTTTGGGAAGATATCCACCTAGATATGGTGACCCCATTTGAAAAAAATAATCTCTTCTCTTTGTACTTGAGGAAAGAACCATTTAATTCTGGCGACTCTATTGCAATGTCCATTTCCCATAATAATAGTTGGGGAGATATCCACCTAGATGTGGTGACCCCATTTGAAAAAATATTCTCTTCTCTTTGTACTTGAGGAAAGACCCACTTAATTGTGGCGGCTCCACTGCAATGTCCATTTCCCATAATAATAGTTGGGGAGATACCCACCTAGATGTGGTGACCCCATTAGAAAAAATAGAAAAAATATTCTCTTTGAGACCCAATTAATTGTGGTGACTCCATTGTTCTATTGTAACATTAATTTTTTTACTAGTCAATTAAGGAAATGTTTAATAGTTAGGAGATATTCACCTCGATGTGTTGACTGGTGCCCTCTTTGTATGGGGGAGCAGAGATCATACAATTGTCAAACAAAAAATAGTTAAAAGACAAATATTTTGGCAGGCTTTGACTGTCTATGTCCGGCTTGTTGATACATTCAAATCGTCCTAGACAAGCTCATGATGAGCTCTGATATTGAGCGAAACAGTCAAAGTTTAAGGTTTTCCACATATTGTTATATAAAATGCGGTAAAATATCGCATGATATCGACAATTATGTAGGCCTCAGTTTGTGTTATCTACCTAATAATTCTCGATATCATGTTCAACCTCATTCAATAATTGTTTATAATGCAACAACGAAATGCATGCTAGTACATTATTAAAAGTGTATGGTATAAATACATAATTTGAACAGTACTTTCGTGCTACTGTGCAAAACACGGTATTATAATTAAGAAATATAAAACATTTTCCGTGTTGATATACAACTATATCAACACGAGTGGAAATTGGAAAAACGAGAGTCGTGTTTCTACACAATTTCGAGTTTTTCCAATTTTCACGAGCGTTGATATAACTGTATATCAATACGGAAAAAATGTTTTATATTGCTTTTATAATATAGCACGAAGGACTTTAACAGAAGAGTGGCGGGAAATTTTCCGTGTTGACATAGAGTTATATCAACAAGGCTCTTAGTCAATCAGCGTTCAGAATTTACAAATGCTATATTATAACATTGTTTATTGGCTAGACACAGATGAACTGATAAAATGAGATAAATTCGGTTTGCCAGCCGAGAATTTGTCTGATTAATTACGAGCATGGTGTACTGTCTGCGATTTTTAGAATGCTACAAATGTCACGGTGCTTTGTTAGCAACAAAGTTGCTTTGAAACCACAACTTTCGAGAACTTTAAAACCAAAACATCGATATAAAAAGAAATTAATTGGGCAGAACACGCATGTTGGTAATTGGTAATTGTCCCAACGTAATTGGAAAATAGCCTTAAGTCAAGGTGATGACCGAATCTACTTAAATAAAATGAATGTTCGGACCAAAACTGCGAGTGAATTTCAAATAAACGTTTATATTTTTATGCTGACTTTTCAAACTGTCATCTTAAACGATTTCAGCTTTGTCAAAATACAGGTTTTTCCTACGAGAGGCTATAAATGCATGAATGCGTGGCAAAAATAACGTGTCTATTTACCTGCGATAAGGATGCCACATGCGACGCAGTACAATTGTTGGGTCGACTTTTAGGAGGTGTTTATTTGGCAAAAAGGTACACTCAGACGGCTTAGGTGTACGCGTACTGACTTGTTTCTATTTGAAAATACACTTATAGCAGGGGCGGTTTAGGCAAATTTATGACCGGTGCATCAACCGGAAATTTAGAATAACGATAAAAATTTTTAAATCTAGAGCCTTGGGAACGCGATTTCCTGCATTTTGAGAGCAATATTTAACACAAAACAATGCTTAAAAATAAAGGATTTTTATAAATACTTCTGATTTGCAGATACATTGATAGATCTCATTAAAACTTAAAATATATAAAAATTTAAATTTATGTACTGCTTACCTAATGCACATTGAAAGATTCAATATACTCACAGTTTTCGGCATGAATGCCACTATTTAAAGCACCTTTAATACTTTAATAATGAAAAGTAAGCGCATGACAATTTTCGTTCTGTGTAAAACAGCAAAGGACTGATCAAGCACCGCTTTCCATATTCATAATTAAGAAGAACCATTATTCGGAAATCACACGATTTTAAAGGTTGATTATCAAAGGCAAATAGTATCCCAACAACGGCAGGGTGAGACGAGCTAAAATTGATAGTAAATACTGTTCCAACAGCAGCAGGATAAGACGAGGTTAATATTGAAAGTAGTTCCAACAGCAGCAGAATAAGGCGAGGTCAATATCGATACTAATATATATACCAGACTATTTATGTTTTGTATCTCAGAGAGAAAGTGCTAATGAAGGAGGGTATTTGACACCAATGATTATATTTAAGCATATTATCAAATAGATCAAACAAAAATGTAGGCAATCCCAGTCTCCCGGAAATCCACCACCAGGAGTCAATTCAACCTTCAAATTCCAAGAGATTCAAATTACGACTGTTCTCAAGAATTTATCAAAACTAAAAGCAAACAAATCCACTGGTCTTGATCGTATCACCGCTCGACTATTAAAAGATCCTGCCGTAGTCGCCCCATCGCTAACCCAAATATTTAACCTATCGCTAAGCTCCTTTACTCTCCCCCAAATTTGGAAAAACATTAGACTCACACCTACCCTAAAATCTGGGGAGCGCTCGAACATGTCAAATTACAGACCTATTACAGTATTGCCAATCCTAAGCAAGATTTTGGAACGTTTTTTCACACACAAATCTACAACTACCGAACCGAAAACAAAATACTAACTTCTAATCAATTTGGTTTTAGACCTAAACTATCATCCAGCACTGCTTTGGCTTTCTATACCGACAACATTCTTGAAAACGCCGATAATGGTCTGATTACTGCCTCTGTTTTCTTGGACTTTAGTAAAGCATTTGACACCGTTGACCATGCTATTCTGTTGTGTAAATTAAAATCCGTAGGCTTGGATGACAATTCCCTAAATTGGTTCGAGTCCTACCTTTCCTCCCGTCAACAAGTAACATCCATCGACAATACGCTGTCCAGCTCTCTACCCGTGTCAGTTGGCGTTCCACATGGAAGCATTTTAGGGCCACTTCTCTTCATTATTTATATCAACGATATGCCCAACATTGTTAAACACTGCAAGATATTACTCTACGCTGACGACACTCATCTATACTACTCATCCAAGTCAGCTTGTGACATTGAGAAAAACGTAAAAGAGGACCTTAACTTGATCTCTCAGTGGCTTGATCAAAAATTACTTACATTGAACTGCAAAAAATCTAAGTTCGTCCTGTTTGGTAGTAACAGCCATCTGAAGTCGTTCACGAATATATCAATACATGTCAACGAACATCAACTTGCCCGTGAACGTACCTTTAAATATCTAGGTATAACTTTCACAGAAAATCTCACTTGGTCTGACCATTTAAATAATATTTCAACAAAAATTAACCAACGCATAGGACTGCTAAGAAGAATTAAAACCTTTATTCCACTCAAAACTAGACTTATCATCTACAACGCACTTATTCTTCCACTATTTGACAACGGAGATATTATATAGGGTGACAAGAATAACCCCTCCTAATGGATCAACTACAAATTTTCCAGAATAAGGCTGTAAAGACCATTCTTGACGCTCCCCACCTATCCTCATGAACTAAAGCTCTCAACTAATTACACTGGCATCCACTTGCCCACCGACGCAAACTACACCGAATACAAACCATATATAAATTAAAAAATAATTTAACAGAGTTTAATCTCAAACTGCCTAAAACTAATCATTTATATAACACAAGACGTACAGATTATATATGCCTCTGTAAGCCGAAGACAAACTGGGGAAAGCAAAAACTGCTTTACCAGGCTTGTAAAGAGTACAACGATTTGAACTATAATTCAAGATCCATTGAACAATCAGGAACTTTTAGGAATGAACTTCTTAAATCTCTATCTTTATAATACTCGTAACTCGTAAAATATGCATGCTTACTTCAGAGCCCTCCACTCTCCAGACTACAAATTTTCAGTAATATGGGCTGGAATCAACAGCTCAGCCGAAACATCTCTTCCTCCTTAGCCTTTGGAAAATGGATCCCTAGCTTTGGACGTCGCAATAAAATTGGCAACTTTCATCTCACAATCCACTTGTATTCGTGTACTAGATTTCCATAGATTCCTCTTGTCGAAGCAAAGAGGAAAGATTGAAATCATTTGCATATCTTTTGTATTCGCCATAACTTCGTAAAGCGTGAGTGGCTTCGTAATATGTACGTATACCTAATTCGTTTTGGTAGATTTGAGCATATATAATTTGGTTCGGTAGATTAAAAGTGCACCGGTGAATCGGTGCAAACGCCTGCAATCTGCATAAGTGCACCGGTCGGTGGCTAAATCTACCGTGACGTAGGGCTGTAAAGATAGTTTTGATGATACCAAATAATACGAGGATTTAATACGAGCCTGTACTTTTGTAAGTGCAGGAGGTCGAAAGTCGGATTTAATTAATTATAGAGGGGAATAAGGAACATTTAAATCGACTTTAGCATAGCATGAATATGGAAACTTTTCATTTGCTACCTGGCTTTGTTTGTTGCAAGTAAGTAAAATATATCGTTGATCATTTTATGCAGTCAGACTCACATTGTGAGTCAACACTACATCGCTAAATTTCTGACCGGTGCATCTGCACCCATTGCACCGGTCTGGATCAGCCCCTGCCTTATAGTGTTTGGTAAACTGAAGATCTATATTTCGTGATATTCCGATTTTATGAATGTCCATACAGTATATATAATTAGTATACACAAAGTTGTGTCGGAGTGGTCTACATATAGACTCTCGCCACCCTTGAATAGTCGAACACCATGCGTTCCTTAAATACTGAATAAAAAATTTAAATTTACAATTTCTACTCATCGCAATGTTAGACAACGCGCATACGCTCGCTCTGCAAGTGCTTGCCTCGAATTGAAATAAACTGTAGAACCGTTATGATTGGATAAAATCACTCGAGGCGAGCTAGCTAGTTGTTTTTCTTCTGAGAGTTGAAAACAGCCTTAACAGTAAAGCGCTGGTAAATAATTGGCCACTTAGCTATGTATACAGAGTAAAAAAAATGTCAGACCGTCTTAACTAACCGCAATTCATATTAGATCATAATAATTGAATTGTGGCTAGTTAATAAAATAAAATAACATAAACTTTATTTAAAGAGATAAAACCAATTACAATGCTGCATATTTCATAGTGGCTCTATGTATGAAAAAGGGTCATTGTTGCTGCCAGATCTAAATATAGGCAGATAATGAACTAAACCTTGGTTCCCCTTCACTGTCTCCTTATATGGAAGGCTCAAGTCAAGTTTGCTAGCAAGTGGAGCTGGAGAAAGAATGCTTTGTTTTAGCAAGGTTTTCTTATCGTAATAAAACGAGCTGACGTCCTTGTCACAGGGTGATTGAACATTATTAAACATATTGCTTTGCTAATCTCAATTTTTGCATTTGACAGATTGTATATTTTAGAACATGAGGATACTAAGAGTTTGTTTCGCATGGTCTTATCTATCTATTTGATTGCATTGTTTGTGCTTCCTCGCGCTTCCTTTGGATTTTCTAAATTGGATATGCCTGTTTGTGTGCAAATATTGCCATACATTTTAAATTAGCAAATTTGTTTCTTTTCTTTTAGGTATTTGGCTGTGGAAATACCGAAAATATTTCCAAGTATAATTGGTCACGTTTAGTCCAAATGATTTCGAGGGAGGATAATGATCGCACGCAACCTACAAAAACCAAGTGACGACGAACTGCATATATTATGGTGCATTAAACTTCATAATATAAAATATAATATTTTTCTATGATATTGCTCTAGTGTGTAAAACTGGTATAGCATTGTCTATTGGCTAGATAGAGATGAACCGCCATTAAGATAAGAAAAAATTGGTTTGCTCACCCAAATTATAACTGATTAATCAGCTCTAGTACGTGCTGTATACTGATTTGCTGCGTACTCATAGTTGTCTTAGCTGTACATTACCTTCTTGCTATTCAGTAGTAGTTTTGAAACCTCAACATTTGAAATCCATAATTTTACATACAAAACCTCGCGATTTCAAGATAAGTTAATTGGGCGGAACATAAAAATAGATATGTGTGTGCCCACATAAATGGAAAGTAGTTGTAAGTCAAAGTGTGTAGTACTATGAATTTCCAGTACGCGTTTGAATTTCATTATAGGCCCAATAAAAAGTCCGTAACCTAAAAGCTTTTACAAAAGCTAAATACAGCTGTGACTGCGTATATAAAATGCATGCGTGCATGGCAAAATATAACGAGTTCATTTAAGTGCGATAAAGACTCGATCGACATTCAAAAACGTAGTACACAGTTGTGTCAACCTAATAGGCGTTTATTTGGAAGATGTAACAGTCGGCCCACTGATAGGCACACGCGCACGCACGATCTGGCTTTCTTCCGTCTGAAGATGATCATCAAAAATGCTGAATGCTGAAGATTCACATTTCGTGATTGTTGCAAAATACTAAGAATATTTTAGCGCCTTGTTTTTGAATAGCTCAATTATTACTGAATGTGATCATGTAACATAACTCACTTTTTAAAATAACACGAAATAAAGTTTGTGGCATTGCCAGCGAGGAACTACTTGGACCGCTATGCACTAACCCCTCATCAGACTCTCACAAACCGTAAGTAGGCGAATATCAGGTTTCACTACTGTGGATAGTGACTAAAATTCTACATGCAGAAAAACTTGCGAGCGCTTTCAGAATGCATAAAGAATCTTTTCTAAGCATTGTAATACCAACCCGATTGCAAGCTCGCGCTGGGAGAGCTTGCATCTAATAGACAATTTGCATAATAGACTATAACATTCCATGTTTTAAAACATTTCGCCACCAAACGCTGCAGTCCTACCAATTTTTAAGATGCTCTTTCTAACTGTAGTAAAAGATTTCGTTCTCGCTGCCTAGTTCATCCTTTAGTCTATTATGCAAATTGTCCATTAGAGTAAACCTTGAAGCATTGTCACTGGATGAAATCACTCGCTGCGACGAGTGCAGGCCTGGTCTAAAAAGGAAAGCTTTTGGGCTGGCTCGAATTTAAATTAGACAATAATTTGAGTTGAACTAGTGCGAAGGGTCTAATGTTTTTCGCTGCACCTAATGACATCATGAAAAAAGGATACTGCTCTCACGACTTTGTACAAAACCTATAAAGGAATACTAAGTTTTCAACAGCTGTTTACATGCTTTGAATTCCAGTTTTAAGTCAATCTCTCTAGTGAGCAGGTTTAAATTTTAAAGAATTTTTTTTATCAAGGAGAAGCAATTATACGTGTTAATGCTATAGTCAAGGGTAGTTTTTGCCATAGAGCAACGTATTAGTTGACATATGTACATGCATATGTATGTATGTATGTACGTACTTACGTAGGTTGGTAGGTAGGTATACGTATACATATGTCAACTAATACGTTGCAATATTTCAAATGTTATTTTAGGTACAACGTAACGGAAATACTGTAATGAAAAAGGAATATAATAAGTCACGTGTCGAGGGATAATTTATCACGCGCAATCTACAAAAATGCGACATTTCGAGGAAATTAATTCCGGTGCACGCCGCTGCCTCGCCTATAAATTGTGCGGAACTGGTATGTATGAATAATTGTGCTTAACGGAGAAGCACAACGGTATACAAGTAACCTTTCTCTAAGAAATATAGCCATCTTCATTACTTGTTTGTCTTCAAGAGACTTAATTCATCATTTCTATTGTTACAAAACTTCATGGTTACAACAAGTTCATCATTTTCTGCTGATAACCAAGCAACAGTATGAATTTATGTTACTGCTAATTTCTTTAAAGCATTTATTAGAAAGAATCAGTGTCCAAAGCGAAACTAAAAAGAATAATACTAAATGATAATTTATCTACATTCGAATTTATTTACATATGTTCTGATATATTAAGGGCAGCATGGAGGAGAACGGAAAAGATCTGCTGAATGTATCCATTGCTATGGACAAGTACGAGCGCAGACCCTCTAATTGGTTCAGAGACAGTTTTGGTTTATTGGGAAAATATGGAACGATTTCGAAAGACCAATTTATTCGAGCTTCTATTGATATTGGAGTAAGTTTTTTGTTTCCTTTCGCCTGTGAAGCATCTATAATATACAGCATGAAGGCTTTGCGTGTATACAGTTGTTAATGGTAATTGTGTAAATTAATGTTAATTTACGCAGAGCAGACTAATGGCTAACGGGCTATTCAAGTACAATTTAGTTGAAGCAGGTACATCTATAAAACATATATCAAACCGAATACACGGTCCTGTGCCTAGTATAGGTGCATGTACAGAGTATCTCAAAAATAAATTCAATTTCAGCACGCCATCGGGCGCCGCCGCGACGAACATACCATGAAACAAAGCTTAAATGTACAAAGAGAAGTGAATTATTTAGTATTTATTATTGACTGTAAAACATATTATTCGATAGCACGGATTTTTTAGTAAATAATCCATGCATTTGCAGAATAGACAGTTTGCCATATAATCTATTTACAAAATAGGGTGTTTGTTAGATAAAATTGATTGTTTGTTATGTAAACCACTTGCAAAATCGATTGCTTGTTATATTAATAATCAATTGGCAAAGTGGATTGCCTAAACCGTTTACTTTATGTTTCGACAACGATTGGGTGTCTACTTTTCTGCCAAAAAATCTGAACCCTCGTTGCATGGCTCAAAGATAAATCCTCTTCCTCGTTGTCTAATTGTTAACTGGCATCCATAGTTAGTCTGATAGCACAACTAACCAATTTGTACATTTACCGAATATTTAATATAAAGCAAAATCTATAGTGATACAAAGTAATAGATGCAGTAATAAAATGTAGATTGCTATATGAACTAGGCGATAGGCATTGATTGATCATGGAAACAAACCAGCATTTGAGACGACACTACTAAATGTATGCTTTGTGGGCATCAACCCCCTGTTAAATACAAAGAAATGCGAACAAAAAGATTAAAGCATGTTTTCTGCATCAAATATTATTTTGATAATTGAATGAGATCATCGAACAGGAGGTGTTATTCCCCAGTACTGTTCTCACTTGTGTGAGCAATAACACCCCCTGTTGCTTGCTGTGAAAATATTGTAAAAAGGTTATTCTCTGCACAAAACAGACTTTTATCTTTTACTTGTATATTTAACAGGGGATGGCTCCTCTCAATCGAACCTTAAAAAATGCCTTGGCTAAATTCATATCACAATATCCAAAGTAATGTAAAAATGTAGCAATTTTACAAACAAATTTGGGAAACTGATTAACTTAGGGCTTTTTCAACCTGCATTGATAAGAATTCCTGTAAATTAGGTTGCTACATAGAATGTTTAGATAGTTATGTATCCATTCGTTGCCTATTACGGACTTTTGTGGGTGTTTCATCCGGTGAATTAGTTTCCTATTAATATTCAAAGTCTTTCGCTGTTACTATAGCTCATAGGGATGTTTATGAAAATTTATAAATATACTAATTGGGAAGCAAGGACGTTTGTCAAAGTTGACAATTGAGGTTCTAATAGTACGATAGTAAAGCAAAAAAAAAAATTCACTTTACAAGTACGCTAAAATATTCGCAAACTGATCTTCATCGGGATTTACAATGGCGAACGCACAGCACGATATCAGCTGCTCATATTTTAACTAGTACTTTAAAATCCTAAAAACACATAATAAAGAATCCTCTTTGTATACTCCAGTGTCTGCGCTGTTGAATTCACTTGTTTGCTTGGCAACTAAACATTTAAAGATCGTTATCGATTAAATCTACCTACTGTATGAACAAAAGTGATCGAAAGTGGGAAAAGGATAGCTGCATCGAATAAGATGTGATTCATTGCGAAATCGTCCAGATTTATCAGGTTTTTGATCCTTAATGCGGTTTACAAGTGGACACATGTGGCTTAAATATCGCTTCATAATTTGTTTATGACCTTATTAATTTTTCAGGATTTTACAAACAGGTCTCATAAGACTATTTATATTCTCGAGAACAAATGTGAAAAATCAAATGCCTTAACAGGAACGATTTTCATATATTACTCGGACTACAGTCTGAAATTATCTCGATATCTTTTTTACACAAAGTGTGCCATTCCATGATCCTTTTCTTTCTGTTTCTTGTGTACCTTGATGACGGAACCTTTCCAGGACTGACTGTTTTGCATTTTGTATCACCAGGAACTTATTTTAAGTTAAGGTGGCCCTGCTCAAGCTCTATTTGCTATAACACACATGTTCAATGACTTATTTATTGCACTGACAAACCGCTCTTGGTCACGTAACATGTAACATTGCGTAATAACGTATTTTTTAGTTTTAATTAGCATTTGCCTGCAGTTTAGATTGGAATATTTCTTTGAATTAAATAATAATCATCAGCTTTGGTGGCACCTGAAATATTGAGTTATTTTTAGCCGTAGAAAAATAGCTTAATTAATTTACCAACATTACTCGCAACAGTACTCAGAGAAATCAAATAATTTCTCTTTGAATTGTTAATGCAATAGTAACACGAAAGTATCATGATGATTATTATAGTCAACATGATGAATTTGAACCGCTTTTGTATCACAAATCAGAGTTTTTATAGGAGAACTAACAGTACTCGGCATCATTTCGATATGAAATGTCAAATTAACATCTGGTCTTTTAGATTCATGTATGCCGAGTACTGTGAGTTCTGTATAAAAATGCACATGTATTGGACTAAAATATCGACAGATATAATTGTTACTCTCACCGTAACATTTCTCCACAAAGTTTTACTGCATTAAAAACCATGTGTGTTTGTATTTTGCCAATTTTGGTGAGTACTGTCACTGAGTAATGCTGTATTTTATATTCTGTGTGTCTGTTCACATCACATGCCATTCACGTGAACCTTGTTAATTATTCACGGTGGTTTTAAATATAAGTTCTTCTCGCACAAAATTATCCTTTATTGTATGAATTGTTTCCCTTAACGTTACAAAGTGTTAATCCGTTATTGCGCTATCGCTATGTTTGGCATTTTATGTGTGCATGCGCTGCTACACTTCAGCAATAACATGCGGCGTTTATGTTCCCACATCAATCCGCATACGTATTTTGCTTTCTTTACATGAACTTTGGCAGAAATAAACTTATATACGAACTATATAATTGCTTTAAGGATGATAAAACATAAGAATGTCAGTAAACATGTATATTGATGCGAAGCAAACGTAGAAATTATGCAGTGAGTTTAAAAAACCCTATCTGCACCCTAGGTGGCCCAAAATTGTGCAGTGTTTTGATAAATTCAAACATCCATTCAGTTTATATTGAGTTCTGTGGCGTAGCGGTAGTGTGGCGTAGCGTAATTGTATATATATATATATATATATATATATATATATATATATATATATATATATATATATATATATATATATATATATATATATATATATATATATATATATATATATATATATATATAATAATAATAACTTTTGAAAGTATTCAAGATTGAAGAGTGCTCGATATTAGTTTTAATAGAGCAATTCAAATAGTTTATTTAAAACAATTAGTTACAAATTTCGCTACACAGTGTTTCAGGCCAGAAGGCGATCATCAGGCGAATGAATACTCGTATATCGTTAAACGGTTTGTGTGATGACGCTCGTCATATCGCTTGCGCTAACAATTTAAATTTGAATTATGTTTTGCACAAGCGCGCGCGCGCTTGAAGTTCTGTGCGTTGAACTTTTTTCTATGGCGGCACTTCGTGAAAAGCTCTGATCTCTTGTTCAACGTTTTGCCCTTATTCGATTTCAGGATAAAAATCTTTTCTTCTAAGCATAGGTTGCATGATCTTCTGCCGGCCGTGTATGCAGGGACACGCTTGATAATAGACCATTTAATGCTAAATGATCTACCGTTCTCTTTCAAGTTCCAGGCGTACTTCGACAGCTCTGTTTCTTTCACGTACTTTGCATTCGTCAACGATTTTTTGTGGTTGTTAAACCGGTCTTTAAATGGGCCTGCCGTTATACCGATGTAAACCTTCGATTCTTGAGTGTCTGTAGGTGTAATTTCTGCTTTGTAAACAACGCTTGCAGTCAGGCATCTTCCATCAAGGGGACATCCACTCTTAGCTCGACAGTTGCAGGTTTTCTCGTTGGTAGTGCAGGTCACATCATTATTTAATACGCGGCGGTTGTGGTTGGAGATGGCACTTTTCGCATTGGGCATACAGGAGTAGCTAACCTTGATAGAGTTCCTGTTAAAAATCTTGTGAAGAATGGATGTTTTTGGGAAATGCTTATCGATTAGTGCTAGAAACTTATGAGCAACATTAGTTCTGACGTTTTTGCTGTAGGGAGGGTTAAACCAGATAACATTTCTTCGTCGTTTTTGGTTCGTCTTTTCGGTGCTACTTTCAGGCTTTTCAGCGGGGTATATCAGCTTGGTGTTGTAGTTATACTGCGTAAGAGTGCTTGTTCATATAGGGGAGCACTTGTCTTAAACGATTTCTCATCGGAGGATAATGTGGATAAGCGACTATTGATTGATTTGGGCAGTTGCTTGATTATATCTGGTTTAACCCTCCCTACAGCAAAAACGTCAGGAACTCTTTCAAGGTTAGCTGCTCCTGTATGCCCAATGCGAAAAGTGCCATCTCCAACCACAACCGCCGCGTATTAAATAATGATGTGACCTGCACTACCAACGAGAAAACCTGCAACTGTCGAGCTAAGAGTGGATGTCCCCTTGATGGAAGATGCCTGACTGCTAGCGTTGTTTACAAAGCAGAAATTACACCTACAGACACTCAAGAATCGAAGGTTTACATCGGTATCACGGCAGGCCCATTTAAAGACCGGTATAACAGCCACAAAAAATCGTTGACGAATGCAAAGTACGCGAAAGAAACAGAGCTGTCGAAGTACGCCTGGAACTTGAAAGAGAACGGTAGATCATTTAGCATTAAATGGTCTATTATCAAACGTGTCCCTGCATACACTGCCGGCGGAAGATCATGCGGCCTGTGCTTAGAAGAAAAGATTTTTATCCTGAAATAGAATAAGGACAAAACGTTGAACAAGAGATCAGAGCTTTTCACGAAGTGCCGCCATAGAAAAAAGTTCAACGCACAGAACTTCAAGCGCGCGCGCGCTTGTGCAAATACATAATTCAAATTTAAATTGTTAGCGCAAGCGATCTGACGAGCGTCATCACACAAACCGTTTAACGATATACGAGTATTCATTCGCCTGATGATCGCCTTCTGGCCTGAAACACTGTGTAGCGAAATTTGTAACTAATTGTTTTAAATAAACTATATATATATATATATATATATATATATATATATATATATATATATATATATATATATATATATATATATATATATATATATATATATATATATATATATATATATATATATATAATCCAGAAATCAGAACCAGGTAGGTTGCAATGTTGGTATGATAACTTAGAGCGCTCAATACCATAACTGGCAGAGCGAGTAAATAATAATAGGAAGGCAAATTTTGCTGTCGCTACTCTGAGTCAGAGTAGCAAAATTTGCCTTCCTATTATTATATATATATATATATATATATATATATATATATATATATATATATATATATATATATATATATATATATATATATATATATATATATATATATATATATATATATATATATATATATATATATATATATATATATATATATATATATATATATATATATATATATATACATATATACAATTACGCAACTACCGCTACGCCTCAATATAAACTGAATGGATGTTTGAATTTATCAAAACACTGAACAATTTTGGGCTACCTAGGATCTGCACTATTGGTTGTGGGACCCGAAGGTAATTATATACACATCAAAATCTTTTAATTTAGTATTTCTTTCGATTACTATAACACAAATACTGTTTGCAATAATATTCAAAGTATTAAAAAAGAAATGTTAATAGTTACATACAGTAACCGTTCAAAATGTGCCTCATTCATTCAAAATATTAACGACAGGATTTTCCAGACAATCTTGGCCAAAAATTCGTGGAACGACCCCAAAAATTTCCAAACATCTGATGTAAAGGCGTGTTGAAACGATATCACGCCCCCCCCCCCCCGCTCCCCATTCAATGTTGCTGTGTCACATCTCTACTGCATGTTTCATTGATGTCTGTGGTCAATGACCAGCCATTAATATCTACCTCACTTCAACATTGTGTGGGGGAAGAGGGGGGAGTCATCAGATTTGAGCAACACTCAATCATCGTTCCACCACTTATGGCCAAGATTGTAGCATCATCATTACTAGCATATAGTGAACTCGGCCTGGGAAAAGCGACTGAGGGGTCCCACTTTTCCTATTCCAGTGCTGCTGTATATGAGGAGGGGGGAGAGGTGTGGTTAGAGAGATTAAACATCTCGTAATCTGTATACTTGATTCGATAGAATCTAAACATTATATCTCTTTGTATCTGCGAGAGGTATTATAGCGTATTTCGCTACCTGAAAAGATTTGGGCATTGAAAGGACCAATGCCTTTCGTGTACCGTTAACTGCATTACTTAATTACACTGTATCGCCTGATTTCTAGCCGCCTAATTATTGAATGCCTTTCATCTCTTGTTACATGACATCTATAATCATGCTTGATATTTCTACAGGATTTCAGCTCAAAGCTTTATGCAATGTTTGATGTCAAGGATGTGGGTTGCGTCCAAGTACAAGAGGTTATCGGATCACTCAGACTATTATCTCAGTAAGCAAATTAGAATAGAGAATTTATTAGAGTCTATAAAACTATGGAGAAAAAGTAAATGTGTCCTACTTACTCAAAGTAGAAAGCGCGAGTACAGCCCTAATTTTTCATCAAAACAGGAGAGTGATGGAAAGTGTGCAAAATAGCAAAATATATAGACACAGCACATTACGAAATGCGTGAGGCTGGAGGAATAACAACTTTGAGAACTTCAGCTTTAAGGTTTTCTCAAAAGCCTAATCCGGTCTATCTTAGAATTTCTCTTGATGAATTAAGCTCAATTTATTATAAGGATATTTTCACATTTAAAGATAACAGAGTCTAAAAAAGAATGTCCGTGTGTGTAATTTTCACTCAAGTTCCTTAAAGTTGAATTATAATTAGCGTTTGTTATGATTTTTAACTTTGTTAGGATAACGACAACGGGCGCCAAAATATGAGTCCAGCTGATATTGACTTATGTTATATGTCATTTTATTTAGTATACAACATTGCCACCGCATCATAACAAAACAGACACTAACAGATTAGGCATTAGTATTCTAGCCAGATGTCTCATTCAACAAAATTTATGTCCACAACTTTGTAAATGCTTCCAAGTGCTATCCACACCACTGCAGCAAATTCTGTGCACGCCGCCTCCCTCCTGATGGTGATCAGATTTTATTTTGTAAACATTTTTTTAATAAAACAAGCACGCGCGACTCGGCAGCACGTTCTATCTGTGCTTGTGAGCAAATTGTGCCATGACGTGTCATAACAAGCACACGCCACCGCAGCGGTGCCATGTAGCATGTGAGCACTTTGTGCTTTGACATGCTAGCAGGGCACGTCATAGCAGAACATGCCATCGTAAAGATGAACCCAGAGGAACTGATAGCGAGTCATACATTTGGCTCACACCTAATCTGTGCTCCCCTTCCATATGCGCAGTAGATTCTATGCCTTCATATGCTGCTTCCAGCAGCACGATTTCAAAGTGGTAATTTTTCTGTGATAAATATTGTGTCCTTTTTGTGGCAAAACCGGATCGTCCAGTGGCAAATCCGAGCATATTCAAAATTTGCAATCTTCAAGCCGTTTAATAGTTTGCCTGCATAGCAGACGGTGATCAGGTGATCACAGTTTTGGATTAACGGGTCATTCCAATCAATCTCTGCCGAGCGCCAACAAACCGTAGAAACACTTTCCAGATTTGAATGTTTTTGCAATAGAAGGCGAATTGGTTACTGTATAGATGCGGCAATGATTAATCATAAAAAATGCACTGAACTCACATTTTGCACCGAATATTCTTGTTGTTATTCTTATTCTCAACCCTGTAACATGGCGTCAGTAATTCAGTGTCATAGTCATGACGAACCATGTATTTTATATTTACTAATCTTTGTTCTTCCAAAATATGGCAGGCGTGTCAAGACAGTTGATGGAAAAGGAAACACAAAGTCATTAAAATGGATCACCAGCAAAGTAGAAGATTTAGCCGATGCTAATGGTTACATTGAAGCTGACAAGTT
Organism: Muricea muricata; assembly: GCA_963855995.1. NCBI lineage: Eukaryota > Metazoa > Cnidaria > Anthozoa > Malacalcyonacea > Plexauridae > Muricea > Muricea muricata. The sequence goes on along the minus strand of OY979717.1, from coordinate 36,725,117 downwards.
AAAGGAGTGGATGAGAAGTCGCCAGGTATATATTTAACTCTAAATCGCCAGGTATATATTTAACTCTTAATTTGAATTGTTAAAAAATGAGTGAGTGTTCCTAAAGTTATCCATGCATCATTTGGTAAGTACATGAGTGATCGTTGCAGGCCTCGCTTTTCTTAATCATGAGCACGAGACCCCTCGGCCAAAACGAGATTTTCGACGTGATTGTGAAAAGGATGTGTCGACTTGTATGCTATTTTAGTGTCTGCATAATAAAGTTTATGTATTAATGCTTTTAGTTTTCAATACATCCCAATCCAACTCTTCTGATACACTAGCTGTTCGATCGTGCCGCTGATCTGTGAACTCTTTCGAGAGCAGCAACATCCTTCTTAGAATAAAGGTCCTATGTTGTAGGCGCATATATTCAAGCGTTGGTCTTTCAAGACCGTTTTTTGCAATTTTCTTGACATCTTTTTTCCAATTCTCCTGCCTTTGCTTGATAACACGACACTTGGTCTTCCCAGTGATGTTAGATGACCACTTCCTTTTATCATCAAACGTCACCTCGAGATATGGATTTTTCTCGGCTTCTTCCAAAATTTGACCACAGAACGTTATAATTATATGCTGGTGCTTTATGATATTCGTTTTAGTTGCAATGCATATCACTTTACATTTGATTGGATTAAATTCCATTTGCCAACGGTTTAGCCACTCTTTGAATTTACGTCAAATCACCCTTCAGGCAATATGAACTACATCACTTTCAAATAAAACAGTACAGTAGAGCATTGCGCCCAAAGAGCAGTAAAGTGAATTAGAGACTATTACTTTTGCTATTTTTTAACAACCTGATAATTCTGCCAATGATAAAAAACGTGCCTGAAAAAATAAAGGACCATAGAATGGTCGGCCGTAAGCGATTTAATTCAATAAATGTAGGTTTCAATTTTGAGCTATTGTCGATTTTTTTGTCGCGCGAGTAATCTAATGTTCCCTCCTTTGCTTCAAGGGTTTCTGCCTTAGTATAATGGTTTTTCTCCCTCTCAAACATTCAACACATATATGTACGCGCGTATGCTGGGTGGGGAGATTATCAGCACTGTTTACATTCATGTGTTATCAATATTTGCAAGTTGAGTCAAGCTAATATTTAAACCTTTGGTTTAGTTTATGGAACATATGTTCAAATTGATGGATGTCAACAATGATGGAGAAATAAGCTTAAATGAGATCGTGGCTGCCATGGACAGAATTGAGTGGTGAGAATTTACAGTAGAAATGTATTATAAAATAATTAGCCTCGTTCATCACATTTTGATGGCAATTGGCTAGCTTACTATCAGTATAGAGGAGGGCTTTGGGTCCATTAGAATTATCATATAATAAACTTTATTGGAGAATTAAACCCAAACGGCACGAGTGCAAACGGGACTCGAAGTCCCATGCGAGGCACTCTACCTCTTTACACACAATATATAAATTACTTCTGCTAAATAGATTATACATGCCACATGCCAATTGCTTGGAGCTCAGACAATGATTAAAATTTTAAACTATGTCGAAGCTAAAGTCTTAGAGCAGCGTACAGCTAACTCGAAAAACAGAAACCATGACAGATAAATCCGCTCACAAACAAAGGGCATGTACCTAGTATGATCTGTGACACGAACAACTTCGATATAAAGACCAAGTACATGGCATATCTACATTAAAACTAGACACTAATAACTGTACGTATGTTTTTAACAGAAAGGATTTAAACATAGTAAGACTTCGAAGGTCTGCAGGGCAAGCTATTTTACACACATAATTCCAAAGAGGGACAATACGGTTAAAGAACGACGACTGAAAAGAACTTGTTTTACATGACGGCACTTTAAGTACGAGAGAAGGATTTTTACAATTACGAGTACGGTTATGACTAACAAATGACACAAAGTTAGATATATTTAAATCGTAAAAACCGTTCAGCAGTTTAAAGAAATCCTTCATCTCTCTGTCGTAAGACAACGGTAAGAGGTTTAGCATCTTTAAACGGTCTTTATATGAAAGGTCCCGCGTTTGGAGGATCCATCTTGTGGCGCGCCTTTGAACTCTCTCCAACTTTATTTTGTTGGTGTACTGGGACGGCGACCATATTTCTGTGGCGTAACATAGCTGAGCCTTTACCAGAGAAAGATATAATGCGCGCCGAACATCACAAACCGTTAGGATGTAGCATGTTCTTCTTAGTAGACCCAGCGTTTTATTGGCTTTGCTAACAACCTGCGATATATGCGCGTTCCAACAGAGGTTACTTGTCAAAGTGATCCGAAGATCAACTTCACTGTCCACACGTTTTAAATCTGCAGAACCAAGATGGTAATTGGCGATGAGTGGATTTCTGCGACGTGAGATTGTCATAATTTTGCACTTGGATGTGTTGAATGTGATGTTTGAATCAGCGCTCCAAACTTCAGCGCAAGTCAAGGCGGTCTGCAGGCAAGCGCTATCCTCGTTAGATGTTATAGCTCTGTATAGCTTCACGTCGTCAGCGTACAAACCTGTTGATGCAGCTTGAGGGATAACGTCTGGGAGATCATTAATGAACAGAAGGAACAACATAGGACCTAAAATGCTTCCTTGAGGGACGCCAGAGGTTACAGGGGACCATTCTGAAGCTATACCTTCGACAACAACACGTTGTTTACGCCCACGCAGGTAGCTACTGAACCAGCTGTAAAGATTTCCAGAGATTCCATATCTACTGAGTTTTGTTAAAAGAATGTTATGATCAACAGAATCGAAGGCCTTCGCGAAGTCAAGGAAAATAACGTCCGTCTGAATGTTATTGTCGAGTAGTTATCCGATGCGATGAAGAGTGATCAGAAGTTGGGTGACACACGAGCGACCATGAAGGAATCCATGCTGAGCGTCATTAATCATCCCCCGAACATGATCATAAAATCGATTACAAACACGTCGTTCCAAGACTTTGCTAATAACAGATAGAAGGGATATTGGTCGGTAGTTGGTGGCAAGTTCCTTTTTCTCTTTCTTATGTACAGGTGTGACATTAGCGGACTTCCAATCAAATGGAACGGTACCAGAGTGAAGGGAGTGATTGAAAAGTGAGCATAGACTTGGAGCGATAATGGCACTGCATTCTTTTAGAATCCGACTAGGAATACCATCAGGACCAGTAGCTTTAGATATATCTAAGCTACATAGATGCGTAGCAACTTCTTCTTCTGAGATGGTTATGTCGGACAGTTGGGAAGAGGAAGTTATTAAGGAGATGGACGCGTCAGGGTTCATCGCGGTTTGGGCAGCACAAAAAACAGAACAGAAATAGGTGTTAAATAGTTCTGCTTTCTCTTTTGGAGACTTCGCTGTACAGTTGTTGAAGGTTATGATAGGGTTTAAAGATGAACGGTGGTGGAGAATAGATTTGTGGTATTTCCAGAACATCTTCGGGTTATCTTTCAGTGAAGCTTCGATTTTCGCAAGATACATTTTATGTTTAGCTCTGATTGCGTACTTGATTTGCTGACATAAAGAACGCAATTTGAGTTTACGGTCAGCTGTTTTATTATTTCTGTATTTTCGTAACGCAGAGTATTTCTTGCGAATGAGATGGCGAACTTCACCGTCGATCCAGGGAGGAGAATTGGTGTCCTGTATAGTTTTTGTTGGAACAAAGCTGGTCACGATAGACAAAAACTTGTCTTTCCATTGTTTCCAGCAATCGTTGATACCGTCCGTTAGGGAAATGTCTAAAGATGTTTCCGACAAAGCTTTACGTAGAGCAGGGAAGTCAGTGTGGTTATAGTCGTAAAAGACGCGTCGTACAGGTTTCGCTCTTGAAAACTTGGTACAAATGCTGAACTCAATTACATAGTGATCGGTGGGGAAGTTGTGTTCATCGGCAGGAGATGTTAGTTCATTTGATATTGATTCTGCACAATTGCAAAAGAGCAAGTCGAGCTTGTATCCTGCGCTGTGAGTTGGACCAATCACGAATTGTTGCAAAAAATTGTCACCGATAAGTTCACAAAGGATTTCACCGTTTGGGCACCCACCTGAGGTAATAGGAGTTAAATCATTGTCCGACCAGGAGATCGAAGGAATATTGAAATCACCGAACAAAACATACAACCGAACAAAAAACCAATGAAAACCGAAGTGAATTACGATGTCAAAAATTACTTCCAAAAATTACTTCCCAGATGCACTTGACGCAAAATTTGAAAAACCGACCTGAAAACTGGCCAAATCCGCAATTCCAACGCCCCCCCCCCCCCACCCCAGTATAATTGCTTTCAGAACCTGGGATGGCTGTTTGAAATTTAATACATTCAAATTCGCATGTTGATGCCGCTTGGGTGAGGATCAAAAATTGTGTGTTTGATCGGATCTGTAATATGTAACTGCCTACATCGCCTTATACTGTACATTCGTACGCCATATAATTTAAGGAATGCCTGCATCGCCTTATACATTCCCAGGTCATAAAATAAAGGAAAGTTTGAGGTTATTTATTCCATTTAGAGGCTTCGGCAAAGCCAGGAACAACCAGCACACTCGACCTATGAAAAAATTATTTCAACCCTCTACCTCAATTTCCGGGAAGTCTACGAGCCCTCCGCTTTTCTCTTACTGGGAATAGCTCCCAATTCACCCTCTCATTTCAGCTGTGCTCCCTGATCAAATATGAGTTATAATTTGACTACCTGTCATTCGCCATTACAAAAACATTTACACTTTTATCAGTTTAAAAAAAACCTTTCCCACTCTATTTCGCTACTGCCATTATTCATTTTATAATAGGCACGTGTAGTTCTCGCGAGACGTCGCGTGAAATAAATTTAATACCGTAGTGTGGTAACTCTGATGCGGCACACCCGCTTGGAAACTGGAAACTGATTTGCCGCATGACGATAAATCATGCACATCCTCACGGTGTTAAAATGTAATACAAGGTGTATCAAATAAAGTTATCAAATGTTAGAGTGCCCTGACAGGTTCATTAATAATCTCCAGAGATCGTTCTTTCACAGTCGGACGGGGCAGGCTTTTAGCCTTCGATCGTCACCATTTTTGTGTAATGTAAAGAAAAAATGAGCAAATACGAATTAAATACAAATAACGGGTCGAAATCGCATTTTTCCAACTCTGAAGAAAAGAAAAGCCTATAAATCATTTACCTGTTACGAGAATCAATTAAGGTATCTAATAAGATGCATTAATTTTACTTACCTAAGCTAAAATTTGTAAACGTTAGTTCCCAAATGGGATTAAATTTGAACGGATTTCCACTAGATTTCAAAGGTTGAAAAAATTCGATTTCGACAAGCAACTTTTATCTCGTTCGCATTAGCTGAAGTTTTTCTCAACTTTTACAATAACTGTAACATTCAAGAGCTAAAAGCCTGGTCATTCAAACTGTGAAAGAATTATTTCCGTATGTTGAATATTGAGTGCCCAAAAACACTTCAAACTCCTTTTTATTTAGTTCGACAACTGATTCTAAATGGTACGAATGGATTGAAGAGAAATTTTCAGTGGACAGCAATGAGTCACGATTAATCACTCTTGATCAATTTAAAAAAGGGCTTCACATCGGAAAAGTGAGATGCTAATTTGTTCATAAACAGTGCTGTAAGCAATAAAACATACGTGCATCAGGGTAACGTTGTATGTGTCCTGCAAGATGAATAGAAGCCAGCTGATAAATTCTTACAGAAACCATTTAATAAATTCTTCTGTTTAATATTTTATTTCTCAGCATGCTCAGTTTTTCAATAACAATTATATAGAACATGATTTACAGATTTACAACACTAATTTACATTTATAAGTCAAAACAAGTGAGCTAGGGTTTTTCATCTATGAAAGAGGCCACTCGAGTATTCGAACAAATAAAGCCCTTAATGAATTGCATTTCCCCTCTCCCCTTTCCATAGCACTGTTCATAAGTGTTTATTATGATGTCAATTTATTTTTTCAGAGTTTTTTTGCTGAACGATTTTTCTCCTTGTTTAAAACGGACGAGGATTGTGAAGCCAATGCTATTTCAATGAGAGATCTTTGTCAAGGCTTAGAGTTGTTAACAAATGGAAGTGAAGTTGAAAAGCTGCAGTTTTTATTCAAGGTTTATGATATCGACGGTAAGTCGTTCTCATTGAGTTGTGGATGATATTAACAAACGTCCTCAAAAGTGCAAATAGCTACATTCTTAACATGGATATCGGCCGTACACCCAAAGTTTTTGTACTATCTACGTTAATTAGGGGAGGGGGGGGAAAGGATATATCAATCAATTCAGGCTTGTTCCCACTAATTGTTTTTGAAATAAAGTTGTTCCACTCCGCCTTTGAGCCTGTGTATTGAAAATCTGCACTTGTCGTGAGCTTTGTCATTGCCTTTACTTTATATAGGTAATGGTGAACTCGACAAAGAGGAAATGAGAACAGTTTTGGAATCGTGCATGGAAGAAAGCTCGTTAAGTATGGATCAACAGCAGCTGGAAGAACTAACAGACGTCTTGTTTGAGGAATCTGACACAGAAGGGAAAGGATTTATTACGTTCGATGAATTACGTGATTTCTTGGATAAATTTCCAGGAATTGCTGAAAATCTAACAATCAGGTATAAATCGTAAAGTAAATTTGTCATAACATCCTACAATCGCGTTAAAATAATGATTTAGCCGGAAAACATCCCCTAGCTTATCTCTTATGATCTTCATTCCCCCCAATGCCTTTCCTCAACTCCCCTATGCCAACGTTAATTATTTTAATCACTCTAGCATATGTAACGCAGAAACAACATTTTTTAGCACTGGTATGGAGAGGGGGAGTTGCGAAAAATATGCATTTCTAAAAATGTTTGCACACAATTGTAGATTCATTTTTGGATAAACTTGTTACATTAAGCAATTTCAACTGTACCTTTCACAATGAAATGTAATTCAATTTCTGTATTGACTTTTAGTGCTGGTAAATGGTTAACACTACCAAATAAGCGAAAGAAAAAGACCATCTCAAGTTACATTCCCAAATATTTAACATGGAATTACATCAGTAACAACCCACAGCGTGTTAGCTTCGCCTTTGTTTATCTCCTGATAAATGCTGCTCTTATGATATGGGTTGGTGTAGAACGTGCTCCAATGGGTGTCTTTGTTGTCTTGGCAAGGATTCACGGAATGTGCTTGAATCTCAACTGTATGTTTATCCTTGTGTTGATGTTAAAAAAGTGCCTAACATGGGTTCGAAAAACATGGTTTAGGAAAATTCTGCCGATCGATGACCACATAATGTTCCACAAACTTGTCGGATATCTTATTGCGTATCTCACGTTTGGACATATTGTTGGCCATGTTGGTTTTTATAGTAAGTTGCCTCTATTTCCATGATGCTTTAAACTTTTAATTCCGTTTTCTACCAAACGACGCAAAGTTGCAAACATGCACAAGTTTAGGCAATGCGATCGCGCCAAAGGTAAATTTTCGCAAACTGCAGCGTCAAATAATCTGGGTCCACCCCATTATTACTTGATGTAATATAAGATTACAGGTTCAAAAGAGCTCACAAAAAACGCTCAAATATATATTTGTTGTATTGCAAAATGTGACGTGATGAAGGGCCACTGGCCAAAAGTCCAAATACATGGATGTCGCAATTGAAAATGCAATATTATGCAATATTTCACGTTACACATAATACCTTAGTTCTTTTTCTCTTCCGGCTATTCTTTTGTTTTGGATACCTTTGTTGGACTATACAGTAACTGGTGGATGAAAAATGTCAGAGACTTTAATATTTCTGGGACGTGTATATTATTTCAAATGTAAATTAATGAGGAGTAATTGAGGAAAGTAGTTATCAACAAATGAAACAGTATTTGTATGTAAATGAACCATACCAGGTCATCAAAGGATTCTAGAAGTTGGTTCGTAAAATCGACAAAATATGTCCCTTTTAGAGTCAAAATCGGCGAAAATCTACAAAAAATCAGCCTTTGTGTAACGAAGTAATTCTTCGTGATTGTCATTTTGAGAATTAAAAACTTTTAGCTGCACTTCATGTATTAAAAGATTATTGTCTCCTGGTTAATTTTTGAATGATTAAGGCGAATTTTGGTGAGATTGGCCCATAAACGCTTGTAAAACAAGGAATAAGTTGAACCTGGGTCGGTCAATTATTACCTTTAATAATCAATCGATTACATAAGGCATTTTTTGGTGTTTCTCACTTCTCCAAATATATGTAAACCGAGTAGTCATTGCCTCAACTTGTATACAATCCCTTGTATATGATCCCTTTTTTGTCATGCCTTTTATGGAAACAAGCTTGCTTTTAGCTGTTTGGAGCCAGCGTGCTTCTATAACGTTTGTATTTGTGTGCGTATATGTGTGTATACATATGATTTTGTTTCTCGTTTCAGTTGATACTCCCAAAATGAAAGAAGATGGTACATCGCTGAAAGTTTGGGAGTATCTTTTTACAAGTAGGGGTGGACAAGGCTGGTTTTTTTCACTGGCAGGAATCACGGGAGTCGTCTTGACTTTTATACTGATTGTCATGATTATTTTTTCTCAGCCATTTGTTCGCAGAAAAGGATATTTTGAGGTACGCATAATTAGGTATAGGTATAGGTATAGGTATAGGTATGTATATATATATATATATATATATATATATATATATATATATATATATATATATATATATATATATATATATATATATATATATATATATATATATATATATATATATATATATATATATATATATGATCCAGAAATTAGAACCAGGTAGGTTGCGATGTTGGTATGACAACTTAGAGCGCTCAATACCATAACCATGGCGGAGCGAGTAAATAATAATAAGCAAGGCAAATTTTGCTGTCGCTACTCTGAGTTCCACGCGCCCAGGCGCTCATCAGGCAACTGACAGATTATTCAATTATTCACAAATTTTACAGCTCAATTATATTCATAGCTGGTGTTTTGTTACATGACGACATTTGCTAAATAGTTTGGAGCGTTTATTCAAAATGTTTTTGTTTCGTCCTTTTAAGATGAACAGTTTTTCTTCAATGCACAGGCCACATCTTCTCTGGCCGGGTTTGCATGGCGGGATTTTCTTCATGATTTCCCACTTGATCTTGTGTGGTCGGCTGCTTCTCTTCAGTTGCCAAATGTATTTGGATTTTGAGTGGTTCCGGAATCTTATCTTGAATTCGTTGGCTGTGACCCCGATGTAGCTATGTTTTCGTTTCGCTATTGTCAGCTGTTGTTATTTCAGCTTTGTATACCACATTGGCTTGAAGGCAGTTGCCTTGCATTTGGCACTGATTGTGGTTTCTGCAATTGCAGAGGCGTGAGTCGTTTGTGCGCTTAGTTGTGTTTTGCTTGTCGTGTTTCTTTAGTATAGTCTTGTTGTGTCGGTTGATGAAGCATTTCATGTTCTCGCTGCAGCTATAACTTACGCGTACTGTGTGTCTGTTGAATATTTTATGTAGTTTGTTGTTGTGCAGGAAGTGCTTGTCGATTAGTTTTAAGAATTCGCGTGCTATGTTGGTTTTTACGTTTTTGCTAAAAGGGGGGTTATACCATATTACGTTTCGTTGTAGTTTGTTGCGTGTGCTTGTGCTAGTCTTTGGTTGTTCGTATATTTTAGTTGTGCGTCAAGGCGTCATTGTATGTAGGGGCTGCTTCGTCAAAGGTTTCTTTATCGCAGCACAGGGTATTGATTCGTCGGTTGATGGAGTGGGGTAGCTCCCGTATGATTGGAGGCAGATGGTTGGAATATATTGATATATAGAGATTACTGCATGGAGTAACCAACCATGCAGTAATTTGTTTGTAAACATATAGAGATTATTTTAAAACTGGAAACCTGTCAAGGCGCGGCGAACAATGTCGAAACAAAATATTGAACTCTCAAAACAAAATCATACCATTTGTTTCTCCGTTATTTGGCCTAAATAGTGAGTCAAAGCTGTTCTTCTTTCTGTTTCATGTTTTTTTGTGAGGAAACTCTTCTTTTTTTTTTAGACATAAAAGCCAAATACCCTTTCGCTCCTTCCCCAACACGGCGGCCATATTGTGAGCAAAATAACAATAGGATTTTCTTCACTAGTGAGAAAAACCGTATAGCCAATCAAAATGCTGATACGATAAATTTTCACTAGTGAAAAAAATCGTACGGCCAATGAAAACGCTTATTCGCTTCCCCACAATGAAAATACGATTTTTATTTCACCCGTTTGCCTTGCGTAAATCTCTATATGTATGGCATAAAGTGATATTATTATTAAATATTGCTCTATGTATATGCAGTAAAGTTGCCAGTACTGTTCTAGGATACAACATATTAAACCGCAACTAAATACAGTCATTTTAACCTTTGTACACATGAGAATAGAGGCTACAATTTCATTATAAAGTGAGATTCATAACTCTCGTCAACATTTTAGTTGGATTTTAGATGTGTGTTTCGTGGTATGGGAGTCGAATAAAACCTTACTCGAAAATATAATTCCCTTTTTTAGCTGTTTTTTTGGACTCATCATCTTTTCATCGCATTCTGGGTTCTAATCATTCTTCATGCTCCAAATTTTTGGAAGTGGATTATTTTTCCAGGCGTGTTGTTTGCAATTGAGAGAATAATCGGCTTGCGTTGGTTCAACCGTGCAAGATATGGATCCACTTATATTAAAGAAGGAATTACCTTACCATCAAAGGTGACAGAATAATTGTATGGAAGCCTGTAATTATATATCAGTTTTCAGAGGTTTCTTACCTGAAAATAATTTAGCATCAAAGTGTGTCGATGCATTTGTACTTTTTGTTAATGCATTTACCTTTATTTGTTTAATTTCGTCAAAAGCAAATAGGAAACATCGAAACGATTTTCGTTAGCAGTTATTTTAAATAAGCGAGACCATTGCTCAAACTATTGCCTCGCTGTTGCTTTAAGTTAACTAGTCAGAACACTTGAAGAACGATAGTGCCTAAAGAAATTATACTAAAACCTTTCATAGCCACAAACCTGTGCAGAAAATCCGCTTAATTTTTTTTACAAAAAAATATTTTTTTCAACTAAAAATTCTTGCTTTCTCGAAGGATTCTTGCTTTATACCTTTTGCGGAACCATTTTACTAATATATGTTGACGTGTTATATGTTTTCTATGCGAAGGGTCAAGACTGCATGCATGATGCAATCATGCAAAAATTAGGCATCTAATTCTCTAATTATTAATTTTATGTTTAAGTACAGGTGACGCATTTAGTGATCACGCGACCACCCAACTTCAAATTCAAACCAGGCGATTACGTGAATATCAACATCCCAGCTATTGCACGAAATGAATGGCATCCATTTACTATCAGCAGCGCCCCAGAGAATGATGACGCATTATGGGTACACGTAAGAGGCGTTGGTACATGGACAAAGAAATTGTACGATTATTTCGAAGAGCATGGTATTAGTGAAGGACGTCGCCGTTCTGTAAAACGTGCTACCATTACTAAAAAGCAGGAAAGGTACTATTGCACCTCACTGTGGAAATTAAGTTGTACCGTTATATTTCCGTTTATTATAGCAAAAAATATTGTACCAAAAAAAAAAGATAATCGTACATTAGGGTGCTCCAGGGCGCTGCATATTTAACATACAGAAATAATTCTTTAAAATTCACTGTTCAGAAGATAGGTGTTTTCGCTTTTCAATGTCACGAGTTATTGTAAAATTTAAAGAACAATTTTACGAATCAGATAAAAATACTGATCGAAATCGCACTTTTTCATCGTTAGGAATTTACTAAAAATATGTTAATTCCATTTGGGAATAAAAATGGGGAAATTTTAGGAAAAGTAGTGCATGTTATTCGCTGCGCTCATTCGTAAAGTACATGTTGTAACCGCTCGAGATAAAACTCGTTTCTTCGCAGCATCGGTAACACCCCCTCCATATTTATGTATGCTTTCTGCTATAATATTTCTCACAGGGTTATGTAAGCTTAACATTTGGTACCTATTTAAATTTCACATTTAAGATCAAAGGAAGAAAATATTGGAAATGATAACAAAGCGGTCGTCTCCGATGAAAGTGATAACAACGAAGTTAAAGCAAGCAAAACGACAACAACCGCAGTACGAATATCCTCGCCACGTCGACACAAAAAACTGAGAGTAAGTCGAAAACATTTATGTCAAATTCTCATAGAACAACAATACGAAAATATGTTTTTACTTACGAACAACTCCAACAATAATGTACAGCGGTAAGTCTAGCACAACTAGTACTTCAATTCACTACAACACTTTACAGAAAAATTTATCAAAAATTTGTTCAGTCATTTCAACAACGTAGACCTTAAATACTGTACAAGATCCTTTGAAAAATAATATCCAATAGCCCACACCATGTCATCGGACATAAAAAGGAAGAATATTCTAAAAACTTGAGTTGTATTAAACAAGTGCTTTAACGCACAATAATGCATTAACACGTTAAACCTGAAACATCATTTTCTTTCAGATTTACGTCGACGGCCCTTATGGTGCTCCATCTGTTCACATTTTTGAAGCGGAGCATGCTGTATTGATAGCTGGAGGTATTGGTGTCACTCCATTTGCCTCTATTCTGCAAAGTATAATGAAGAAGGTTCAAAACGCAACGATAGATTGTCCAAACTGTCAGCATAAGTGGGTAGGAATGCTTCCAGAAGAGCTAAGGAAACTAAAAAAGGTACAACGGGTGAACGCTATTATATCTTCATATTATTTTAACCTTTTTAAACATTTTGGAAAAAAACTGTCATGGAGAAGTGACCAATACGTAAATTTTGTAAGGAAATACGAGAGATCATGTCCTCCACAAAACATATAATTTGGGATGAAGCCATTTTTACATAGTTCATTATTCGATAAAGTTTCTTCCGGAATCTGTGACGTTTTAAACTAATGCAATATTGAATAATTTTTAGAGCATGCAATCATTAAGGTGATTTCTTTCTTCCAGGTTGATTTCTTCTGGATCAATCGTTCCCAACGTTCTTTTGAATGGTTCTTGAGTTTATTGAATGAAATTGAAGTGGAGCAATGCTGTCAGAGGTTGACTAAAAGCTTCATAGATATGCATATACACATGACTTCTGCGTTGAAGAAAGATGATATGAAAGGCATTGGTCTTCAGCTCGCGCTTGATTTAATTCACGCAAAAAATTCTGTTGACATGATCACAGGTTTAAGAACAAAGACCTCTCCAGGCAGACCAAACTGGGATGAGGTCAGTATATAGTAAAATGCCATGCATATGCTGTATCGTAACTTTTTATCGGTTTCTTTTGCATATCAAAAGATGCATGATCATATTTTTTCCTTAAGAATGTAGTTTATATTCATAGGGTAATAGAACTTTTAATCTTTTAAACACTCCTTCAAAAAAATCTGCTGCGGGGTTCAACACAATAGGATTGGTTAAGGATAACAAAAATAATCAACCACTTGTTTTAAAATATTCCGATCCTTGATTTTTCATAAATTTTAAATTACTGTTCTGAGGAGCAGACGTACCTACTTCGTGGACCATCAGTATAGTGTAAGCGGAAGATTAGGATAACACATTGTTTCCTGTGCTAATTTCGTCATATTTTATTCCTCGCTTGTTTTAGGTATTCGCAAATATATCCAAAGAAAAACAGGGAAAAGTGACAGTGTTTTTTTGTGGCGCTCCAGTAATGGGCAAAATTATTAAAGTGTACTGTAGAAAATATGGATTTGGATTCCGCAAAGAAAATTTCTGATCATTATTTCATGCAATCATGTACGTATTTTAAGTAAACTACGTAACCCTAATACAAGTAGTACTGATTATTTGAGTATAACTAGCATGTTTGTCTAATCAGGCAGTGAAAGATACTATTATGCGGAAATGACGATATTTTACGGTTAATATTTGTCTACAAGCGAAGTGATAGTAATAATCAGCTAATCACACTGCTAATCAGCTAATCGTGCTACTGAAATTAGTGAAAAATATACACGCAGTGTAAATACATCATTAATTGGTTAATTGATTTAATGTATTGTAGTTGGAAAAATCAATCAGTCTAGTTAAACTTGTACTTAACTTATCCTGTAATAATTTTTATTTTAATCATTTGGAAGGAGCGAAATATAGCAAAGACGCTCCAAACATTACTTGACAATTATCTTGTTAAACATCTAGAAAGTAGTCAGCAGCTCCACCCTCCAAATTGCCTACACTATACCCATATATATAACAAAATGGCAGCTGAAACATGAGGCATCAATTCACTTTATTCTTCAGGTGTAACATACAACAAAGTCAGATGGTTGAAATCATGTATCAAAACATAATAATGAAAAACCATAGTCCTGTCGATTGACTTTATTACTAAACAACGGCAAATAATTCAAATAAGTAAAAAGAGACATAGCTAAATCGTTGACCATTACACAGCTATAGCCAAGACAAAGATAAACTCATGGCGCACCTTTTATTCAAGGTGTAATGTTAAACAGTGAATGAACAGACTAAAAATACATGTCAATTACCAAGTAACCTTCTACAGATTGAATGCACACATGGCACTAAATTTGGTTAATATATGAAAAAAATTTCAGACACTGATATCTGTATAAATTTATTTGTTTTACATTGCAATTATCCATTGAGATAATAATGTTGAATATTTCCGTTTTGCGAAAAGTGTCACTATATTTCTTGCTGCCCTCTGTATATATTCACGTTTCGTTTTGTTTCGCAAGCCATCATAAATTCTCTTAGAAATTCCACCAATAAAACGTATCCATTGTCAGATATCCATATACTGTATTTAGTTACGCTACAGGAGGCATGTATTTATTAATGTAGTACATAGGAGACTATCACATCATTCATCCACATTTGCAACATGTAATTGCCAATAAAATAGGATTATTTTCCTGTTGAATACATTCCACTTTCACAATAATTACAGAAAATGTAGTTATGGAACCATGCCGTTAATAAATTAAAACTATGAAAAAGTAATAAATAATAATTATCAATTACCAAGGTTTCTTTAAAAGCTTAACACAATTATCATACGACGCACTGCATATATCAAACAATGGTCACCGATAGAAAGATGACATATACTCCACTACTTCGTATGCGATTGGACGCTGTTGTAGCAAGGTGATCAATTAAAGTTTGAGCACTGCTTGTTATACGTGTAGGTTGTTTAATAAGCTGATTATACTGATATTCATCATATAGGGAAGTAAGTTTTAATGTATGCGGAGTTTTATTTATCTCTAGGACATTACAATTGAAATCACCTAGTAATATAGATTCCTTTTCCTCTATCTCTAGCAACATGACCTGACCATTTTTAATTCACTAGCAATATTAAGTGCCGCAATTTTGAAACCTTCAGCGTTTTGGTATTCGATAAGAAATCAATTGCTGGGAGATTTATCACACGCAGTTTGACTATCGATTTCTGAATTTACACCAAATATGCATATAATTACTGACGCTCATAATAACCTATTGTTCTCACTCTGCACTATATGACAGAATCATTAATAGGGTTAGATTTAAGAAAAACGGGAGCGGTCTTTTTTTATTGTAGTGAAATTACCAGGGGTAAATAATATACGCGCAAAATGCCACACTGCAATATGAAAATCATTGCACTGAGTTAGCTCACTGCAATATAAAAATTATTGCAGTTAGTGAACTGCAATATAAAAATTGTTGCAGCCAGCCCCGTAAAGGCGTTTTATCTCATCATATTGAAGAGTGAAAATAAGCGCCACATAAACATAGTTTCACACAATATAAATGCACTACAAATCTTTAATAGCTAATAGCTAATTGGAGTTATTATACACGCTACGTTGGTATATAGGCTACAAAATAGACGTCATATTCCAGAGACGGTAAACTTTAAAATCAGTCATTTGTACGAAACAACTATCTTGGTGGAATCTGTCAGAATAACAACCGACTGATCACAGCTAGACGATACTTCCTCAAAATTTTTTTTAACGCCTGTCTTGGTTTTACATTCTACACTCGTTGCAACCTCACGCGAAACACTTCGACACATTTTACTCGATTCATTAAAGTTTTCACAAAAATTTCTGGCGACCTTTTTGCACTCTTCATCCATGTTAGCCTCACAAAAACTACCTTGCAATAGTTCACTTGCTTTTCTCTTTAGCGAAGACGAGGTGCATTTATAAGCCTTTTAATCCCATCAGATGACGGATGGCCTGTAGTCTCCTGAATAACTTGTTCGGGTACTCCGGCGTCGTACAGTCTTGTAGCACAACTACGACGACGTGGAGAATGATTTGTAAAATGCCCCTTAAACCAAAGCCTTTTTCATAATATTCTTGACGACATTTGCCAATTTCTCCCTACCGGCAGTCTTATATTAGGGAGCTTTAGATTTGACTACGGCTACGGCTACGACTACGAGATTTGATGGCGTGCGCAGAAGTCGTATGTCGTTCTCGTTTCTGTTTGAACTTTATTTAGAAGAAAAACAAGCAACGAGAAATGAAGTTTCCGTAAATTAATTTTCATTTAGTCCATAACTCTCTCTACAAGGTTAGCTCTTTATACGAAGAACAGTGCACGAACTAACTGCAAGTAAGTGTAGAATAAAAAAACAAACAAGTAAGTGTTGAATAAAAAAAACAAACCAGATAATATTTATAACGAGATTGCAACTACAATTATATTTCAAAGTTTTAGGACTACTAGGACTATATATTCAAGAATATATTGTTAAGAACATAAAAAATCACAAATCTATATATGACACATAAGTACAAAAATTGCTAGCTAGAATTTCGCAGTGTAGTTCGCTCATGTTTGTTTATGGCTATCGTTTGTATAAACGCTAAGAATAAGTCGAATATTTCTACAGATAATTTTTGAAGAAAAGCAAACGTAAACTAACTTTCAATAGTATTTAAAAAGTCGTAGTGAGGACTACGAGATTCCTGCAAAATGTCGTACTCAGATGAGCGACGGCTACGACTTTTTCTCGTTAGTACGAGATGGCGTCAGCATATGGCGTGCGCTTGGCGCAAAAATGACGAATCTCGTAGTCGTAGCCGTAGCCGTAGTCAAATCTAAAGCTCCCTAATACCAAATCTGCCCGTTCGGTTTTGGCAAAGCTCGTAAATAAAACGCGTTATCCCCCGTACTTTTCGGAACGTGCCATAGATATTTCTTGTAAAGCTCAACTGGGCAACGCTCTGGATTTTTCAAATTCTTATACGCCCGAACAATTTTTCGTTTAACACGTAAATGGGCTAATCCGCCATTGTTGGTTTTGCAGATATCCTCGTAATACTGCAAATATGCGTCACCGAATTCGTCAACTTGTAGCGATAGCTGAGAGTTTTCACGCCTCAAGTTTCTGTGCTCTTGCCCAGCCCTTAAAGCAAATTGTATGCGGAATACCTAAACTAAAAAAGCCATGCTCCCACGAATAATTTTCCTGCTCCTCTGAAATGAATTTAGCTTGCTCTGTCTCTACTCCAATGCCTTGGCCGGCTCTTTCTTTCATTACAAAATTTAAAGCCGAGTTTAAACTTCTAAACACACGGGCTGTTTTGTCAATAAATTTACATTACGCTTGCACTTAAAACGTAAATAAGCTTGAATGCTATTTATCATTTCGTATATAGTCCTTCCAGGGTATTCAGCACCGTCTGTTCTCACTTCTGCGATGAAACGTGCAAGGCAAAAGTCCAACTCGTCATCAGATATTTCATCTAAGCTTCGGTTAATCAATGGTTCTTCGCCATAGATTTCATTGTCAAAAGACACGGCATGATTTTTTCTGGTTCGCAATTCTTCGAAGGTTCGCAACACCCAAAGCCACTTTTTTCGACTTGCCTCGGATGTCCAACTTTCCTCGAACATTTTGCACTCCGAAGAAGTTATTGGTTTTCGAAATCGATTTCCTGCACAAAAGTAAAAAACGTACTTAGCTAAAAACAAAACGTCAAGATAAATAATACGACGAAATCCTGACTTACCTTCAAATAAATCACTGATGGCCACGGCCACTGCATTTTGAATTTCTTTATTTGTCTCTGTGACTCTATGTCGTGTATTTTCAGTCTCCAAAAGAGTTGTTGTCTAAAATGAACAATCGTCGATGTCTCTCCTTGAGCTTTCTGATCGCGTCGAGGATTGTGTAATGTAAAAACTTTCATCAGAAGAAGAATCATCCATGTTTGAATCCAACAGTACAACTAGCTAAGCTAAACTGACTCGAATGGAAGAAAACAAGGCATGTCTCCGGTATTATAAAATGCAAATTTTTTCTAAATTGGTCATCACATAAAAACCTCTCACAAGCATAAGTCCTTTCTTCCGTTGCAATCTAGCGTGCAGGGTCAGACAAAAGGCTAGACAAATAAATGCAATCAACTCTGCTGCATGAGAATCGACATATTCAAAAGAAATTATTTATGCTTGTGCCTAAAGTCCCAGCGGTCGTGAAGACAAAGAACAATAGCTTTCACTAACATCAGTAATATATTCAAGAATGCCGTTGGCCTCAGTAAATATCTATTAAGTATTATCTATTAATGGAGCAGTACCGAAGAACTCACGTTGCTGATTCTTGAAGCTCGTCGCTTCTTTGTCATGTATGCTACACGATTTAGGTGAGCTTTCCCCCTCGCTGATTGACTTACTCTCATCAGAGGCAAATGTTTGTTAAATGACTTCTTCTGTTTGGGATTGCGAATTTGCAAGCTCTTTTCGAGGTAAGTTTACATATCCTATTCTTATTAACCTCAAATATGTACAGATATTTTTGCGGTGGATGTAGGGTGGATGTGTGGTCGATGCGTTCGACATATTCGCTTATTATATATCAGTGAGTACCCTGGAATTAGTAGCGATTATTATCTTCGACGGCACGAAGATGAATACTGTCCAAATCGGAACAATGATGCCAATGAGGCATCCAATGAAAGCCTCCCATGAGGATAAGACCAGCGAACAAGAGGAAAGTCATAGCGAAAGCAGTTCTGAGAACAGTTCTGCAGAGGAGATTGATTCTGGTAGTAAATTGATCGAAGACGCAGCGTCCAAGGCCCGTGCACAGTACGAAGAGATTTTGCAAGAGCTTCTCATGGAGGGTCACGACGAAAAGGAAGCAAAACAGGAAGCCTTTGAAAGAATTCTACCTGTATTCCCAAAGGAATATTGGGTGTTGTCTTTATGGATAACTGCAGGCATGGATGGAAGCGTTGAAAAAAGATCCCATCCACAAAAAAATCATGGCGATCCGAGATGATTATGTGAACAACAATATGTTTGATCCGGATGAAACTATAGCAGCGGCCGTAAAGAAGAGAAAGTTTTTGCTGAAACGGCTTTTAGAAGATCAAGGTCGTTTTCCAGAGCAATGAGTCAAAAGAAACCATGAAAAACACTACAGATAATTAGCTATAGTTGCCCTAACTAAATGTTTGCAATGAGAAGGCTGTATCTTGATAAATATTTCGAAGCACTGTTTTTGTTCTCTTTTACATGTTTACTTCATGGAACGCCGCCATTTTGAATACTAATTGCTTCCCTCGCCAAACGGACGGAGTAACACTACTTTTGACCAATATTTTGCAATCATTTATACATGGTAAGGTTCACTATTCGGCTGCAATTAAAGTAAACTAAGGTCAAAATATCAAAACTTTTGCTTTCTGCTCATTTAAATAATTTCCCAATCTTTTCTAATATGCAGTTGTTATGTTAAGAAAATGAAATCTTAGTAATTCATGAAAACTGAAAAGGACCTTCGTGATTTCATGACAAGACCCCCTCCCCAACCCAATTATGCAAAAGGTAACTCCGCTCCTTGATTCCTTTTACAAAATAACACGTCAATATATTCAATCTGCCCTCCCTGCTTTAGATAAAGTTTCCATGAACGGGGCTCCCTGCGATATATAACACAAGGTGAATATTGAAATCAGACAAAAACTTATAGTCAATCTAGTCAGCTTCAGAAGGATGTCATTGTTGATATTTGACCTCGTTTTCTGTACAGAAGCTTCGATGGACATGTACCTGTAATCAGAGTAACTTTTGATACATTTGAAAAGATAGAGCAGGTCTAAATATTCGTGCCAATAAGTTATAATGATTAGGATGCCGAGAATCTGGAGTCTTTCTTTGTACGAGACATCAGCACGCTAGGGCAGCGATAAAACAAACTGTGTCGCCCGGCTTATTACATTCAAGGTGCAGACTGTTTGAGTTGCCCAAAATTGGCTACCATAAGCAGAGGCGTATCCATGTGAAGGGCAAACGGAGAGGCGGTCGCTCAATCGTTTGACAATCCGTTTTTTAAGCATTTAAATCCGGATATAAAGTTGACGGCGGCGGGGGCTGGGGCGGGGTACATAAAAGAAGACGACACTGCAAAAAAAATTGCAGAAATTACCATTGATTCGATTCTTCTTGTAAATTTTGTTTGGCCAAATTCCTACAGAATGCCGAAATTGTATTTCACCTGGCAACACCCTTGATTATAAGCCGGTTGATAGCAAACCAATGTCGGGTAGAGCATGCATTTACGGTCTGGATATTGCATGGTGATCGTTTGATGAAACCTATCATATTATTTGCTTCAGACCAGACTTCCTGCATCTGTTTGTTCCACTTGAGGTCGCCATGAACATGTCCACTTTTTAATTGTTCGTTCAGTTAAAAGAAGAAGTAAGCCAGCAGTACACAAGATCTACTCGTGTTAGCTC
Source organism: Muricea muricata (assembly GCA_963855995.1). Classification (NCBI taxonomy): domain Eukaryota; kingdom Metazoa; phylum Cnidaria; class Anthozoa; order Malacalcyonacea; family Plexauridae; genus Muricea; species Muricea muricata. The sequence goes on along the minus strand of OY979717.1, from coordinate 36,704,316 downwards.
AGCGGATAGCCCACCGTGACCGTGTGCGGCTGAATTTTACTGTGTTTTATGTCTCATGCGACCTTCGCTTTACTTATAACGTTGTTTTATAAATGATTTCAGTGTACGCCAGCGTCTACTGTTTTATATTCTGCTTCTTAGAGTAAAACAATAAACATTTTACCCAGAGAGAATAATCATAAAAACAATTTGCTTATAGTTTGCTGTTTTCCTTATCAATGGTATTGTTCTATTGAAGGTATTCCAGTTTTGTACGTGCTGTTTTAGAGTAATGAGGTCATAAAATAGTAAAAAATTCTTCTCGCGTGGGATCCCGCATTAATATATTTCACGAACAAATATATGACTGTTTCCAATTTTTCAAAACATTCAAATTTTAAAATTAAACGAGTAGCATGAAAACGCAGAATAGAAAAATCATTTTAATGGGTGAAATAAAAATCGACATGTACAGTTTTGATCATCGTAAAATCATATTTAAAAAAGTTGCAGTTAGAAGCAGCCAATGTTTGTTTTCAAAAACTAATTTACGGTTTAGATTGAAAAGTAGCGTAATGGACAACAATATCAAGCGTGAGGGATTTGGAGTTAAGGCTCCTAAAGCGATATATAACAATGTATCTATAATCTAGATACACTGCAAAAAATGATAGGTTAAAACAACCCAAAAAATAGGTTATTTGAGTTGGTCTAGGACAACCCGATTAAAATAGGTTATTTAGGACAACCTAATTAAAATAGGTTAGTTAAATAGGTAAAAATAACCTGAATTTAATGGTTTAAAATAAATCATAAAAATTGGTTATTTTAACTAATAAAACAAGGTTAGTTCAACCAATAGGTTATTTAAAATATGGGTTAGTTCAACTAATATAATTTTGGTTGATTTGACCAATAAAATCAGGTTTATTAGTTATAACTTAAAAATATAGATGAAACACAAAGAGACTGAAGGATATGTTACGTTCAGTAAAAATATTGTATTTCCTTTCTAAAAATAATTACACCAGTTATAGCCATAATTTATATAATTATATTTACAAACTTGGCAAAATTTCAAGCTAAACTAGCATATGATCATATAGCTGAAAAAGACAGCCCAGCTGAGAACTGCATAGCGATCTGTACTTCTAAAACTACTTAATATCACGTATAATGACAGCTATACATTGTTCCTGCACTTCGATCATTGTCTAAAGTGCATGAATTTAAGACAAGACGTTACTAACATAGCTATAGCCTTTATATCAACAAAAAACCTAGGATTTAGAAATGAAGTTCTCTACTACAATTAGCAAAGTTTGACCACTCATGCTCTTACTGTGACCGCTTGGTTCCCTTGGATATATATTCAGCATTAACTGAGACATAATACCACGGTAGTAAACAGATGACCGAAATAATTATGTTGTGCGACTTGAACAGCTTATATTTCCACCAAGCAATGCTTATGGATTCATTTCCTAAAGTGATCCAGTGGCAAATAATTATGATGTTTATCATTCTTTGATTTTTGTCGCAGCGTAAACTTTAGAGTCACCCTAAAAAAATCATAATTTCATGTCAGTAAATATCATGTAACAAACAGTTCCGCACGCGATGCATATAACGCATGTTATAAAAAAACAATACATTTCATTTATATTCCTAACTTAGCTTTATCCAGCGTTTGTGGCTGTTGCCGCAACTGTGGTTGGAGATATAAAAACTCAATAATTTGGAGTAAACCACTTAAGGAATAGCTAAAGCGCGCATTAGAATTTTATTATGTAAAGTATAGTGTGGAAGTAATCTCGTATCCTACCTTGAAACTCATGACACAGCCGCACTTAATCCACGCTCGTTTAGCCAAGCTGTAACCATCGGCGTTTGACGATTCATTCTTGATATTCATCTCGATATTTTAACAAGATTTTACTGAGTACTTACACAAACAAATTCTTTTACGCTAGCAATAAGCAGCAAAGAACCAAGAGAAAACCCGTTTTCACGTTTTGTCGAGTAAAGTAAAACCTCATTCGAATTCAAAACGAATGCAAATTTTTGACAAGTAATACCCGTTTGACCAATGAGAAGCGGTCGTGTAGTGAATCTGATTCCGGTGAGAGGAAGCGGTGACGTCAATCTGAACAATTAGGCGTTTGTAAATAGACTGACGCAGCTTATCTATACCTCTATGTGCGTATAAGTTTAACGATTTTACTCCGTTACTCTGCCATATAACTTAATATCAGATCCTATTGTGGTATTCTATTGCAAATATAAACACTGTATAATTATAAAGCTGTTTTGCTGTACTTAACTGTTAACACTGCTGATTATATATAGCCTTATCGTATTTATGTTCATGAATCATCCACTATAACATATTATAAGGATAGCATGTGTCATTTACAAAGTGCAGGGGTTATTTTAGTTCATATCCAAAAGAGCTGGTCAAAACAACCCATCTTTGTTCATGAGTTCATTCAATCACAATCATTAGGTTATTTTAACTTTTTTTAGTACCGGTTATAACAACCTATTTTTATTAGTTACAGCGAATCTCTAAAATTTGACCAAATAATATAGATTAGTTTAACCTATTTACATAGGTTTTATCAAATGACCTAACAAAAATAGGTTATTTTAACTTATTTAAATGGTTCTAACCTATTCACTTAGTTAAAACAACCTATTAACATTGGCTCTAACCTCTAGAAATAGGTTATTTTAACCTACCAGTTTTTACAGTGTAGTTCGACTCCATGACATGTCCCAGCTGAGATCAGCTGTTGTTTTAAAATTAAATATATAGTGATGTATTTTATATGCGTTGATGTCATTTATTCAATTAAAGCTATAAGACCATGTAATTTGGAAGCAGCAGATCGCTTGAAAAGATTTAAAGATCAACAAAAGCAACTCGTTCAAAGGTATAGAAATGTGTAACTTCTCAGATTTAACTTGTTCACAATCAGAAGCTATAGAATATTTTCTGCGTATCTGTGTTTAACTCTCAGAGAGGGCGATATATCGCGAACCATGGAAATTCCGATCCAGTGACAGTGTTTGGTATAATTTGGTTCAGTTGAGCCACTCGATCCATACTAAAGCTGAATTTTGTAGCTGAAATTACATAAGGAAATGTTGCAGGCAAATTGAGTAAAACATAAGAGTATGGTCTATAATGCATCTGGTTTGAGTACTCCCATTCACTATCTGAATTTTTTGATGTTTGTAATTATGTTAATAATTCAATTCTTTATAATACATGCGTGATTTTTGCCTTCACAATGTTAATATGTGTTTGAAAAGATTAGTTATCTCAGACACAGTGGAAACCGCAAAAACACAAGTTTTAAATGTTTTTATGGCTTATGTTTATATGTCTTTTTTTAAATTTTAACAATATGACAGATTGTTTAGGTTTGACCAAGCTACACATTATCAACTTTATATTAAAGAAAACATAGATGATTCAAATGCCCGTGATAAAATTAAATTTCATGAACAGCTTACCGAATTCAGGATGTAATTATATATACTATACCGCAGGAAATTTTCTTCCAGTAAAAAATTATAGCATACGTATAGGATCACAATCACCATTCGTTCAGACATCCATTATTATTTTCTAAAGTTTCTGCATGAGCAGAAATCGTCCATCGTAACTCAGTTACTAACATACAGTAACAAAATTTGTTGAGCTGTACTAAGCTCAAAGTGGAATGCAAACTCCGCTCTTTTCTCTTATTAATGTTTTCAGATCACAATTGTGCCGGATAAAATATTCGAGCCATTCATTTCTCACTATAAATAAGTGTAACTCCTTGTTTATGCAAACTTCCCTTGCGACTGGATGTCAGTTTCTCTATGTAGCAGTAAAGAAATAATATGCTTGCATTGTTGAATGTACGCGAAGGAAGCGTAGAATACAACAATATATAGTAATGAAATAGTGCGTCGGTCATGACGCATTAATTTACGTAACATATCATGTTTGTTATTTTGGAAGATGACGTTCCGCAATAAATGATATCTATGATGAATTCCTTAACTGAAAGATAAATTATATGGGGTTGTTTTCTGTCTTGCAAGTGATATTTGACATAAGTGGACGAAATGCGTTTGAGAAAATTCGACAACATTCGCTAAAATTTCATCAAGTCACTCTGCATGCATGTATATAACAGACAAAGCTAGTTCAAGTAACCTAAATAAATATTGCCGTTAACGAGAGTCATTAAATGATCATAAGAGATAGAAGATCATAGAATAAGAGGAAGCATGCAACAACAACCCCCCCCCGTAATTTTTTATATAAAATATATAAAAATTATAAGTCACCCAGTTGTAATGATGTGATGATCCCACCGGTTTGGCGACGCCACTGTTTGACACGAGAAAATGAATTCATGTCTTCAGGCAAGCCACCGTGCAATGTTCTTTTTATATGGACAGCCATATTGTTGAGAAAAACAAAATAATCATGGACGCGGTGATATTGAAATTTTTCTAATTGGTGCAATTTTAGACTAATGACATTATAAAGTAGTTAAAGAATTTTAATTTCAGGATAAAAAAATGATTGCATGTTTTAGAATATGATTCTGACAAAAGTACGTTTGGTCCGGACGGTTAAGCATTGTCAAGCATCACTAAAAAATAGGTCGAAATATACTAAAAACAGCAGCAGTTAGAAACAGCTGAAGCAGTTTTCGTCTCAAAAATAATTTTACGGTTTGAATTGAAAAAGTGATGTTGTTTTAGGCAAAAACATCAAGCGTAAAAGGATATGAGTCTACAGAGTTAAGGCTCCCGAAGCGATATAACACGCATATGCACGACATGTCCCAGCTGAGATCAGCTGTTGTTTTTAATTAAATTAAATATACAGTGATGTGTTTTTATACGTTAGCTAATATCATATATTCTGTTAAAGCTATATATGTTGCCGAAGCAGCAGATCTGAAAAGACTGAAAGACTATATATTAACAAAAGCAACTCATTTAAAGGTATAGAAAGATGCAACCTCTCAGATTTTACTGTATATTAGTCATATTCCGAGCCGATTGTGATGCTTATTTCTCCAGGTTCGACCTGGAGACAGGTTTCTTCTTTCTCAATGGTCACATTCAGCATGGGTTCACAAACACTTTCGCATTCAGGTGAATTTCACAGTCAGAAGCTAAAGAATGTTTTTTTGTATAATCATATGCCAACCACTTAAATTCATCATGTATATATTTTTGTTTTCCAATTTAGTATGATAAATTTTGAAAGAGTAGAACTAACTTGCTTGACAGAATTATTTATTTTTAGTATCTAACTTTATATTTTTACAATGCTCAATTTTATGGTGAGAATAATTCAACTCCTTTCTGTGGGGAGGGCTAAATTGCGATCCCAGTGTTTAGTGTAATTTGCTTCAGCTGAGTCAATCTATACTGCATGAAGCTAAATTTTGCAGGCAAATTAAATAACATAGAACATAGTTTACAGTGCATCTGGCCGGATAACGCCCATTCCGACACAAACATTCACTCTCTGAATTGTCAATGATTATAGTTTGTATACATATGAAAAAATTCAATTCTTTATATTACACATATTTTTGTCGATATGATATGAGTTAAAAGCTTAGTTATCTGATACATAGTGGAAACCGCAAAACTAAGCTTCAAAAGGCGATAGTTGTTTTTTCTTAAACATTGTATAGGTAAACTGGATTTGATCAGACTGCGTACTATTATCTTAAACAAAACGTGAGTTGAACGCAGATGATTGTAAAAACATGCCTGGAGAAACTGAATTCATCACAGGACGAAATCAGTATCTATCAACACCGTTAAATGTGGCGTAAAGTGATGTTATTGGTGGCTTTAATCACATTTAATCACTCTGATTAAATTTTGTAAATGTATCTAATGTCTCCTTTAATCATTCGAATTAAACCGTTTTCTGGAGGCTTTAAATAAACAAATTAAAGCTTGATCATAGTTTGGCTAAAAAAGCAAAGGTTTCTTAGTTAGTCTTTATATGCTACGAGAAAAGGATTCTAAATGCATCTTTACGCTCTTGACTCACATTTACAGTGACTGATTTCATTATTTATTTGTCCAATTTAATCACATTTAATGTTTTTAAAAGTATGAAAAAGGTATCCTTAATCAGGCCTTTACCTCATCTTTATGTTTGTCGTTTTCTATCTTTAAACACATTTAATGTAATAGGAAAAGAAGTGAAATATACTTTAGCGGGTGTTTAAATTATCTTGATTTTGCCAATTAGTTATCTTACTCACATTCTAATATGATCTGAAAATGGTCAAAAAGTTGTCTTTAATCCTCTCTTTACCTCATCTTTATGATTATACCTTTCAATCTTTAATCATATTTAATATTAAAGAAAGAAGTGCCTTTACGTCTGTTGTAAATCCCATTGGTTCTGTTAATAATTACCAATAATGAAAGCTATATATAATCTTATCATGAATTCTATGCTCATAAAATTGCTTCAAACATTTCATCTAGAGAACCCAATAAATTAGGTAAAGTACAATTAACTCATTGCAACACACAAACCATAAAAACAAAGTTATTTCTCACGCTTCATTAATCAATTTATTTTACTATATAATTATATTGAATACACCATACATATCAATAACTAAATTACTCTAAATTACAAGTGCGACCATAAATTTTATAGATAGTCTAGTAAAACAACGCTTCGTATTTTGCCGGCAGAATTAAGTAAAATTCACGGGCTATAAAATTTCATGCCATGCAACACAACATAAATTCATTCCCTTTTTGCCAAATTAGTTTTTAAAACGAATTATATAGGGGCGAAACTAGACAATTGCCAAGATCCCGGCCCGCTTGTGGTATAAAATTAATAGTCTGTGACGTTGGGTGTTTATACGATCCCGCTTCCATTCCCCTCATCGCCAGAAATTTGCGACATTTGAGCCCGCAAAGCAAGCAGCGGTACCAGCTTAAATTCAAAATCAAAATGGCTGCAAAGCGATGTGCTCCAGTTGATTAACGCGAATTTCAATTCTATCACTGCGTTCTTTCACAAGTACAGCATGGTTTCTTTCGAGAAAACCATTTATGATTTGCACATACGATATATCCGGCGACCTTTTTAAGGTCATACCAGCTTTTTAAGCACTTATGTTGAACACCAAGTCGGAAAGATTTGCCCCCCTCAATACGCTTAATAGAAAAACAGTCACGTAATTTGGCAAAATCGCACAGCTTATTAATATTTATAGCAACCATCTCGGCAACGACACATTTGAATTTCGAAAATGGATTTGCAACTTTAATTTTCGCGCGTTCTCAAAGCGGGAGAGGACATGGTAGCTTACATAAAGTGCTCCTTGCTGGAGCGTAAATAATCTGCTGACTCCAACTACACCAGATTCAAAAAGTTCATATTTTCTCGATTATTTTGATACCAAATGTCAAATATTTATCGTTGTCTAAGCTTGAAAAATGTTTTCTACAAATTCCAAAGCGCGCTTCGGATCGCACAAAGACATTGCTTCAGGGACAGTGCGCGGTGTTCGTATTTTGAAGTGAATTTTGGAACAACTTTCCCTTTAAAACTCAGGCAAGAAACATACAACAATGGGTGAAGGTATGTTTTCTCGTCAAGACTCCGTAGAAACAAAGTCAAAATTAGTTGTACGCTTTTTGTAATCGATCATCTTTTATCGCATTTTGGCGCATTTTGAGTATATTTAATAGTCTTAAACAAGGGACAAACGTGTCGTAGAAGCATTTCGAGAGGAACAAGTTAGTGATCACTTTTACAAGCTATTTTTACAACATTATAAGCAGAAACTGGACTAGAATGAAAAACTATCGATACAAAATTGATAAATTACGTTATTTAAAAAATATTTGATATTATTCTAACTCGCCCTATCTAAAGTATAGTATTTTGTTTGCTTAAATATTTCGTATTTTGTATCACCGCTGACATACCGCGGGCTCAATGTCGCAAATATCTGGCGATGAAGCAAGAACCCGTGCAGCACGAGTTTCTGACATCTCGGTTAAGAGGGATAGAAATTGACCACGTAAACACTTCATGTCGCCTGGCTGGGACTTTATCGCTATTTTACACGAAAACCATATTAAAGTGACTATAAGTGTAACAGACTCGACTCTATTGGGCCTAAATTTCTTTTGAATGTCTAAATATGTTTTAGATTGTTACGTTCACTTGCTTAATCTTTGCTCTGGCTAAAACATTTATGCCCGTGATGCGTTTATATAAATATATATAATTATCTAAAAAGAGTCATTGAATGAAGAGTCAGCATTGTCACTGGAAGAAATTCCGGATCCGTCGACAGTTTGAACTGCATTATCTTCCTCAGGCTCAGCGACAGCTGCTGCCCAGTCAGGGCAATTTATCGGTTTTCGTCGTGTGGAAGGTTCTCCTGTTTCGCGAGGAACAACTCTTCTTTTAATTAACTCAGACAGTGAGTCATGATGCAGCCTGTCAAGCTTCCTTTTTGCTTTTCGAAGCGATCGACTCTCCCAGGGCAGTTTTCGCACACCGTATTTAATAATTTTATGAGGTGGCTCATCGTCGGCTTCGCTTTCTTCCGAAGACATATACTCAGGTTTCAGAATCTCCAAAGCCTTTGCCATTTTGTCAGCATCCCACGAGGTTTTTCCCAGCTGCTTGAGCCTCCAGCTTCTATAACACAATATTTGTAAGGGTGTCGTAAGAAACGCAATAGCAATGCACAAGTTACCGAATTCAGGACGTAGCCATAGGTATATACAGTCGAAAATTTTCTTTTGAAGAACATTTTAGTAGCTATGTACGTGTAGGACAACAACCATTGTTTGTTCCGACATGCATAATTATTTTCTTATAAGTTTCTGCATGAGATATTCTATCTTATATATACTACTACCCCAAATCGCACATGCATGTCTTGCATAACAACTTGTTCGTGATTCGCTAATTTTTCACTAACTTCTGGCAATAACTACTTGTTTATACAAAATTTAATAGCGACAGAATGTCAGTGTTTCTATATAGCAGTATACAAAATAATTTGCTTTGGCTAGGTGAAATAAGCATATAATACAACAATGTATATACAGTAATGGATGCGTCGGTCATGATAATTAACGTATATCAGAATAAATTCCTTAATTAGAGGTAATGTATTCGGATTTTCCTGTCTTACAAGTCTTTTTAACATTAGAGGACGAATTGCTAATGGAACATTGGACAACGTTCGCTAAAAATATATTATGCCATTCATGTATATATAACAGACAAAGCTACTTCAAGTCACCTTAATAAATATTACCGCTGGCGCGAGGCATTAAATGATCATAAGTAAGAGTTTATTGTACATAGAAGAATTAAAGAGAAAAAACATGCACAAAGTTTTATGAATACATGTCGTGCGTGTACGTTTTACATGAACGTGCGAGAATTTGATGTAAAATATCGTTTCATTGACAGTAGTTCGAATTTGCATTGAGCGGCCGATTCCTTCTGTTCTTAGCTGTCAACAGGGGCGTGCCAAAATAGCTCGTAGCCGGGGTTAATTGCGTCTAGGTGAGACGAAACTTGTCGACAAATGGACATTTATGAAATGCAGAAATACTAATGCTTATCTAAAGTTTCGCCCAACCAATCAAGATGAAGCCTCGATGTAACAACTCACATTCCAAGTTGATGCGCACTTTTGTAAAATTCAATCCCGGATGCACTGCGGTCTCTCTCGACCAAAGCATATATTATTCTTGATCATACATCATCAATTCGATCTTATGTGATAGAATTTTTTCATCAACTTAAAACTGATGATCACATTGTTTTCCAAATTTTAAACACAAACCGCACTCGATCATTTCCCCTTCTTTTACATTTAATCGCAAACCGTGATCATGAAAAACCAGTTTCTCTATACAGCAGTGCAGCAAAAACATCAAGCGTAAAAGGATTATAGAGTTGGGGCTTCCGAAGCGATATAACGCGCAGAGGCATGACATATCCCAGCGGAGATCAGCTGTTGTTTTTAAATTAAATATATAGTGATGTGTTTTTATACGTTAATAATTATCATATATTCAGTTAAAGCTATATAAGTTGCCGAAGCAGCAGATCGCGTGAAAAGACTTGAAAGACTATCAACAAAAGCAACTCATTCAAAGGCAAAGGTATAGAAAGATGTAGCCTCTCAGATTTAACTTGTTCACAAGCAGAAGCTAAGGAATATTTTCTGTGTATCATATCATATGCGAACCACTTAAATTTATCATGTATATATTTTTGTTTTCTACTAATTCGTATAATATATTTTGAAAGAGTAGAACTAAATTTCTCGACGCTAAGTCATAGATAAGGGGGAAACAATTGAAATTTTCGAAAGAGACATAGCGTTGTTTTCAAGAGGCTATGCATAGCATATCTTGTAAATCAGACGAGTAACATCCACACCTTCCCAACCAGGCCCTCATACATGAACAGAAGTTTAACATCATGAATACAAACAATTATTACGTAACATAGGTTACACACTATTTACAGCACTACTTCTATAGATATTCTTCGTTTAATAATGTGCAAGTACAGTATTCCTGTGTCTAATAAGACCATTATTTGCCATGCACTGTCTACATGTATAAAAGTAAAACCACATATGGCATAGGCGCATAGCGCATAGTAGATGTAACATTATGGATCAACCGGCAAAAATTGTATTGTTAAAAATAAACGTTTTGACGAGCCTTTGACTTATCTCTGAATGATTCTTGTTGGCTTTATAGTAAACTTGATAATATGGACGCCGTGGTATGTTTTTCGTCGCCTGGTCGCCGCGATGCACAGTTGACATTTTTTTACAAATTTTGCCGTTTCTTGCGGTAGTTCTTTGTATATCATTTCCACAGATATTTCGTAGTAATATAAACCCAGACTCTCAATAATCAATGCGTCCATTGGTATCAGTTATCGTATGCAGACTGCAAACGAACAGAAAGGATTATTTTCTCTTTGACATTTACCTTAGTATTCCTGGTTTTAGTGATTCCGGCTTTTAGTATTCCTGGTTTTAGAGATTCCGGCTTTTAGTATTCCTGGTTTTAGAGATTGCAGCTTTTAGTATTTCTGGTTTTAGAGATTCCGGCTTTTAGTATTCCGGGTTTTAGAGATCTCGGCTTTTAGTATACCGGGTTGTAGAGATTCCAGCTTTTGGTTTTCCTGGTTTTAGAGATTCTGGCTTTTAGTATTCCGGGCTTTAGAGATTCCAGTTTTTAGTATCACTGGTTTTAGAGATTCCGGCTTTTAGTATTTATGGTTTTACCATTCCCCGTTCCCCATTCCCCGATTCCATTCCCCGATTCTCCATTCCTTATTATAGTAAAGCCATTTGCTTCGAGGAGCATGGCATTATTTCAAATGTACATGATTGTTTGTCCCTGCTTGGTTGACCCTCATGAAAACAGCTCTATATACAAAGGAGGAAGGCTATTTTAACATTTCCTGTAGACATATACGATTCAGGCAAATATGATGAAATTGCTTTCACAGAGATACACGTACTTTAATTCGCACTGAGCAATCAAAGCAGTTGTAGCTATCTTTCATCATTAATTACCCAATTGCTTTTAAAACCATATTAAAAAGAGCTATACAATCAAATTGCGTCTAGTGCCAGTGCATGATGTCATAAACGACTAGCTTAATTATTTTTTCACATCTCGTGGGCATATAATAAACAATTATTGAATGAGGTCCAGCAAGATATGAGGAAATATTAAGGCAGAGATTTGTGACCGAGGCCTCAGTAATTCCTCTTATCCTGCGAGAACCGAATTCAATAATAGTTTTGTTATTTTTTGAAAATATTTTAAACTCAGTTCAAACGCTTGCTTTGTAAGTAAGAAAACACAAACTGCTAATAATGGAACAGCATGAAATTGTTCGGAAACTTTGGTAAGCCAATCAGACTACGAAAAAATATTATTAAAACAATTGTCAGATTACAAGGTCAGTCAATATACGACAAAATGACTCACAATGTCGTATATTTATTTTTAACCCCAAATTTGGGCAACTACCAAGTGGATATGACGATTTCACCTTTAGCTCTTAACAATCAAAACTCCTAAAATATTTTCAATAAATAATAATATCTTTTATCATATACTTTTGCCATTATGAGGGCGACAACAGGGTGATACAAAAACTATATGTCCCTAATATCGCTTTTTGTCACGGTCATGGCTTTATAGGATACCCTAAAGGTCGAAATGTCGAGAGAGCACTGGGTTTCTCACTCACTGAGACTGTATCTACTTCACCAAATTTAGATAAAGCGTGAGCCCGAAGGGCGAGTAATGATTGTTGCGCTACGCGCTCCCTCTTTAGCTAAATTTCGTGAAGTAGATACAGTCCCAGTGAGTGAGAAACCCAGTGCTGTCTCGACATTTCGACCTTTAGGGTATCCTATAAAGCCATGACCACTGATATATATTACTGGATAACGCATCCGGCGTTTGTGCTGAAGTCAGCGGCGGCCATATTGAACTATCCCACTTTCAGTGCTCTTAGGTATGCACTGGTAATACTGAGCCATCCTTTCGCGTTTATTTCGCGTCATATGTGAATGTATTCGGATCGTATAGTTTAATTATAAGGACAGCACTATAAAAGAACGATTTTGAGTGAAAAATCACGGTTACTTTGGCATCGTAACTTCGATAAATTCAAGTTTGTAGGAGTGAACCATAGAGTGAACACAGACCACGGTATGCCGCCAATGCAGCCATATTTAAATAAACAAATCATTTTGAATTTACACCATCTTCAAATGGACCCCATGAAGAACTTAAAAGAAGGTTGAAGAATGAGATTCTCTCAACAGGTAATTATAAAGTAAGGTTTTTGACATTGTTCTTGCGTTGATGTGCAGTGGCATCTTACCATCTTCCTCGATGTGTGACTTTGAATTGAATCATATTCCTGTTGGTCTCTTTGTCATTGGTGTTTCAAAAGAACCAACTTATTTAATTTTTTTCGGATTTTTTCACCAGATAAATCTGCAGTAGTTTCTTTACCTAAGTGGTACAGCCGGACTTTACAGTAGCATTTTAAAATCTTCTTGATCAGCTTGTAAACATGATTGTCATCCACTGTCTAATCAAACATGTGATCATCTAGTTCTGTAAATAAGGATGATACTTTTAAAGTGCCCCAAACTACTGTAGCAATGGCCTCAGGTATGCCGTTGCCATGGGGAAGCTTTCCAGCATTTTTTGCCAGCATTCTTTCAAAACGCTTTTCGCTTTCATTACAAATGTTGACAACACTGGGGGAAGGCTTGAATAATTTGCCACTATCTTTCAATTTCAGGAACTCAGATGATGGAGCAGTGTTATCTTGTGATCCTACAGCAGTGCGGCAGTCATCACAAAGAATCTTCTGCTGAACTGACTTGGCATATTATTTTGATAAGTTATAAACTTATCTTAGACATTCCTAAAGTATGAAGATATTTAGTAATGCTGTATGTCCTTGTTTTAAAGCCATCAGTTTCATCAAAATAGAAATAATGCCCACATACCAGACTGCAGAGTATGGCAGTTTTCGTCAAGATCTTGGGTGCGCCAAAGACCAGAATTTGGGTGCGGGTGCGCAAAAATGGTCAGGTGCGCCAGGAAAAGTTTTCCAGGTGCGCCAAAATATATTTAAGTGTGCCTAAATATTTAAGGCCTGCATTATATTTCAAAGCTTGGTTATAATGTAACTAATTGTGAACATAAAAAGTGAAAATGAAGTGTTTCTGAGGTCTTCTAAAACACCAGACGAAGTCGACTAGGTGCGGCATGTGTCCTGATTTTCTTGCAAGGTGCGCTATTTTTTACCTGGAAAAAATCTTGGGTGCGCAGTTGCCATACTCTGCAGTCTGGCACACATACAGAGTATATAGTACACACACCTCTGGCTTTAAGATCCTATATTGAAGCAGTGTAAATAGAATAACTATTGTTTATTATGAAAAATTACACATTGTTCCAATTAAAAAAATGTTTATTAATAATAAAAATTTGACAAAATAGTTATTTTCAATTAAGCAACAGTTCTCTTGCTGAATTATGTAGCTGCTCCTGAATTTCGTCTTTTAACTTTGTCCTATCAGCATCTTGAATACACCTGAGATATAAGGTAAAACTATTTCAAATATATGCTTTCAAAAAAATGTAGAAATAGTGCTAAATACAAAATGCCAGCAATTCAAAGTGAGTTAGTGAGACAACCCAAACATGTAGCAATGGATTTAAAGGTTCTGCTACGTAGAGCTCCATAACAGACAAAGATGTCCCTATACAAAGAACTGGAAGTTCTTCCAGAAATTGTAATCAAACAACACTTTAATCTTTGTTTGTTATACATTAAAAACACTAGCATCAGTGCCTAAAATATTGCCTAAACCAATCAATGCCTAAAATATTAATAAAATATTGAAATAAACATCAAAATGTATCATGTATACTGAATATATGATATACATTTAGTGTTTCATCTAAATAGGTCATACCTGTTTATCTGTATTTACTGCAACATTCTACATGGAACAATTGAAAATGTCCACCACTTTCAATCAATTGTTTACAAACAACCTTTTATTCTGACATTTCGCCGTGAAATATGTGAAACAGCGAGGCTGTAGTCGAGTAGTCCACTCCTTAACATCCGAAATATGTGATAATTTTCTAAACTACGACGCGAAATTCCTCTAATTTTTATTCCAAACACTTTTTCGTTGCTCCGTTGTCGCGATTTAAAAAAACTGGCCCAACGTCGGCAAAAGAAAATAAAAAATGCGCATAAAACGACACAACTTAGTATACTATTCAATTGGAAGTGGGATAGTCCAATATAGCCGCCGCTGGCGAGTTGCTGACTTCAGCATTTTGTAGGCGCCAGTATTAGGTTGCGCTATCCAGGAATATATATCAATGGCCATGACCTTTTTGTCACTGTGTTGTCGCTTTTTGTCCCTGATATCGCTTTTGTCCCGCTAAATTTGTCGCTGCCAAAACAAGGATGGCGGGAGTCTGACCGAAGGATTGTCGACGAGAAATTTTACAAAATAAACTATTAAGAGGAGAATTTTTTCTAGGTCGCGTAATACGCGCTCAAAACCCATGACGTCGTTATCAATGAATTTTTCCAACATGGCGGCTGTCAAAGAGCGGTGTTCGTTTTGTTCTACTATGAATATTTAAAAATAAAGACGTATATGCTAATTTATATGGAAAAAAATTGAATTAATTAATAAATGTGTTATATTAGGATACTGATTTATTATCGACAGAGAAAGGGAAATAAAAAATTGCGTGAAATTGGCTCGATATTCGACGACGTGATTTAAGTTCACTCATTCAGTTCACAACACGCGCGAAGATTTTAATACCTACAATGGACGTACCTCGGGGCTTTGGAGATGATCGAGGTAAGATATACTGTTAATTTTTACTTGTATTTTGTTCTTTAATTTAAAATTTTATTTCTACCGCTGTGTCAACTACTGACAATCTATACATTGAGAGCCAGGGGCAAGCTATTGTTTTATCTTATTGCCCTACTACCCTAGTTTTTTCAACAATCATCTAAGCTTATATTTGTAATATTATGAGGAAAAAGTCCTATTATGCAAATGTGTATTGGAAATAAATATCTATTGTCCTGCACACTTGGCAGTTGGTCCACTTGACACTTGTTAATTGAGATTGAGGTATATGCCCTCAATCCTCATTATTCCCTTTTTTATGTGTTTGCTCTTATTTCTCAATCTTAAAATGTCTTTAAAAATTAAAATGACTTCACAAACTACATCCAGCTTAAATCTGAAGTCATTCGGAAGTGGATGCCGAAAAGAAAATTTACTTTGAATCCAAGCATTGTTCAACTCATAATATAATGCAATATTTGCAAATAACCTTCCATCATTTCAATTTTTGTGTGCCTGGGTGTTTTTCTCAATCCTAAAATGCATTTCAAAATCAAAATGACTTTACAAACTACATCCAGTTCAAATTTGAAGTCATTCGGAAGTGGATGCCGAAAAGAAAATTTACTTTGAATCCAAGCATTGTTCAACTCATAATATAATGCAATATTTGCAAATAACCTTCCATCATTTCAATTTTTGTGTGCCTGGGTGTTTTTCTCAATCCTAAAATGCATTTCAAAATCAAAATGACTTTACAAACTACATCCAGTTCAAATTTGAAGTCATTCGGAAGTGGACGCCGAAAAGAAAATTGACATTGAATGAAAGCCATGTTACTGTTATGATGTAATATTTGCAAATGACCTTCCTTTATGTCAATTTTTTTGTGCCTGGATGTCTTTCTCAATGCTAAAATTTCTTTCAAAATTAAAATGACCTTACAAACTACATCCAATTCAAATTTGAAGACATTTGGAAGTGGACGCCGAAAAGAAAATTGACATTGAATGCAAGCCATGTTACTGTTATGGTGCAATATTTGCAAATAACCTTCCATTATTTCAATTTTTTGTGCCTGGATGTCTTTCTCAATCCTAAAATGCATTTAAAAATCAAAATGACTTTAAAAACCACATCCAATTCAAATTTGAAGACATTTGGAAGTGGACGCCGAAAAGAAAATTGACATTGAATGCAAGCCATGTTACTGTTATGGTGCAATATTTGCAAATAACCTTCCATTATTTCAATTTTTTGTGCCTGGATGTCTTTCTCAATCCTAAAATGCATTTCAAAATCAAAATGACTTTAAAAACCACATCCAGTTCAAATTTGAAGTCATTCGGAAGTGGACGCCGAAAAGAAAATTGACATTGGATACAAGCCATGTTACTGTTATGATGTAATATTTGCAAATAACCCTCCTTTATAAATTATCTATTTTTTGTGCCTGGATGTCTTTCTCAATGCTAAAATGCATTTTAAAATCAAAATGACCTTACAAACTACATCCAATTCAAATTTGAAGTCATTCGAAAGTGAGGCCAAAAAGAAAATTGACATTAAATGCAAGCCATGTTACTGTTATGATGTAATATTTACCATTTGTGTTACATTGTATTCAATTTGTATTATTACTTTCACAGTGACATTTTACAAGTGCTATAAAGTCCAGCAGTCTTGGAAGAGAATTGGAACTAAGCATGAACTAGAAAAGGTATTTTCAACTCAAACCATTATTCATTGATTAGGCCATTTTTTATGATTTTTAAAACCAACCAAATTATGTCTGAGTGCTACCATTAACAGGTACTGTCCACACCAACAATCATGACTCATGTTCCTCTCAAATTAATTTGGTCATTGTATTTTAAATGATAAAAACACATTTTAAACACATGAAAATAAACACATGGGTGGGTGGACCCTAATTAATGGGATTCTGCCCAGCCAGGCATAATTTAATTCATGCATATACAGTGTATCATAATAAATGTGCAAAAATATCAGAATTTCTAAGAAGATCTTCTCTTGCAGGCTATTAAAGAAAACAAAAAATGAAAGATGAAAATGAATATTTATTAAATCACAGATTATTATTTATGCTACAATCTATTCTTGTGTGAATATAATGAAAATGTTTATAACTTTATACAGTAGACAGAATGTTCCACAATGTGCAGGTTTTTGTCACCCAGCACTGACAGAATGAGGTTGATGTTTTCAGATACTGTGATCATATCTTCAAGATTGTAATAGTAATGTCACAGAGATCTATAAAAAAATACTTTCATGGTTAACTAGTAGAGGAATTGATTTACTTCAGGTTACTGGGGGGGGGGGGGTCTGAGTTAATCCCCAGGCAATTATTGAAGAAAAAAATAAAATATTTGGCCCTTATGACCATATAGGCAATTTTGTTTTGATGTCAACATGCTTGGCTCCTTGAGCTTGTCTGGTGTCTTTGCTAATAACGCATGCTGCCTCAGATGACTGTCAGGCCCTGCTTTATGACCAGTCCTGGTTCAGCAACCTTCCTACCAGATTGTTGCATCCACGATGCTGGTGTAATTCAAAACTTTACTGTAAACATATGACTGAAAATTTTATTTTCATTCCTAAAAAGGGCGTTTCAGATTATATAGCCTATGGCATGAAGTTGTATACTGAATGCCTGTAAAATCAGTAAATTGAAGTAAAGGGATTTAAAATTACAAATGCTCAAATTTTCCTTAAAAATGCAAAATCCTTTAACGTATTCCATGTACTTATGTTATTAACGAGTTGTAAACAAGCTGATCATCATCCAGAGGACGAAAGCAGTGGCTTTCAATCAGTTTTATTATTAATTTAAAATAGCAGATAATTTTGCAGCTAAAATATGCTCACTCCTGAGTCAGATACGTGTGCATATTAACATAATAATAATTCAAATAACGTCCATTAAATACGATATTACACTTACCACGTTATCCTTCTTTATATTTAGCAATGTTTTGCCTCATGACATAATCAAAAATCCAGTAAAATTCTGTTTTTCTTCGCAAATATTTTTGGAAAACTTTCAAAACAGAAAATGGCGGCAGAACATTTTTTCGCGAAGGCTTGGTCGCTAAGTTTTGAGCGGTTTTCGCAAAAAATACGCGACTTTCTAAAAAATCTCCTCTTAAAAACATTATTAGAGTGAGAATATCACACAGAAACTTGCACCTATAAAAGATAAGTTATTCTTTGTTTGTTTTTGTTAATTCCTCTGTGTTAAGTCTATTTTTTAATAATTATACATTGGTGAAATGTTTATTTTCAAAATATAGAAATATGTGGTAAACAGGCTATCACACTCGGGACGAGGTGATATCAGTTTTACGCTCTAAGGACGATGTCATAAATGTCCCTCGTTTGCTGCGCTCACTCGTGATATTTATGATATAGTCTCTCAAGCGATAAAGCTGAAATCACCTTGCTCCTCATATGATAACCTATATATATACATATATACGAGCCATTATTATTCAGTTGTTTTTCTAAGATAGTTTAAGATATAGAACTAGAAATACTTGCATGCAGCAACCCCTCGCCACTAACTAAGAGCATGCAACTGTATTTTCGGAATTACATGAATTACTTGTATAGGTTGTTGTCATAGCAACACGGCAATTGTTATTTATATTAATTTTTCAAAATGACAAAATATTGGGTTTTTATTCCTTGTTTTATTGACAATTTTTTAAAATGGCACAACATTTGTCATCGGTATGTTATTGCGGCTAATGTATGCTTAAATTTGGTATAAAGTACGACCTACTAATTACATATATTAGACGTTTTGAAATATTTATGAAACTAAATTTTTATCTACATATAAACTTTGAGTTTGAAACAAAACCGTTTCAAGCCAATTTTGTATCTTCGCTCATATTCTTTTACATGTAAAGTTCGTCAATATTTTGAAATACAGTAATAAGAAGACAGTCTTGCGTTTACAAAACATAAAATTACTCTGGAATTTAAACCATAAACAGTGAATAGACTGGAGGAGTACGGCTACGCCGGCCTTTATAAAGCATTAAAACACAAGTATAAATACGCATTATCAACAAACTTGCCTTGTGTTTCACGCCGTAGTCAATTCTTGGCGCTTCTCTGTATTTTCCCAGCATTAATCTCTCTTCAAGAGTCAATGACCACCCTTCGTTGGTTGTGAAAGTTGCCAAATCTTTTTGCAAAAGTACAAAACATTGTAGTGCAAAAAGCAAATTTAGATATTTGCTGTCAGTTGAGTTCGTGATTAATCAATAAACAATAAATTTTAAATCTGGCCAATCAGTGTTAGCCATTCATGACAGTCCGCCTTTTACTACCTATCACGAGCAACGACTTTCAACTCCGCTATAAATACGAAATTAGTAACCCTCGCCCCGGGCTTACGCCCGGAACGGCGCTTCGCGCCGTTGGCTCGGGGATAATCTCCGCTTGCACCTAGAAACAGAATTGTGAAAGCCTTATGTTCAGCCTCAATTGAAATGTAACTGGACAGTATAAAATATCCTAGCCCGTAACTAGGGTTTGAGATTTAGGCGAGTCGAGTAGCAAAGTTTGTTTTTTAAACCCAGTATGCTGAGGACAGCAATATAAACCTTATAAGCATTTACACACGGAGACGAGGCACAGTTTGCATGCC
This sequence comes from Muricea muricata, assembly GCA_963855995.1. Classification (NCBI taxonomy): domain Eukaryota; kingdom Metazoa; phylum Cnidaria; class Anthozoa; order Malacalcyonacea; family Plexauridae; genus Muricea; species Muricea muricata. The sequence goes on along the minus strand of OY979717.1, from coordinate 36,684,141 downwards.
GATGTTTTAAGACTCGCTGAATTACATTTTCTCAGCCAATAGACTTTCTAATAATGACGCCAAATGCAGAAAAATTAAATGTTACATAAAATTTGGTTGGCTTTACATTTTTTATAAACCACTAAAATTTCCTTTAATGTCGCGAATCCGCGTGTATTGGCGTCCTGAAAAACGTTAATTAAAAAGCCACAACGGCGTTTTCAGCCTGCAATGCATCTTGGTTGACATCTGCATGAGCAACTAAATATGCTGTGGCAGGTGTGACATTTTGAGGGTCTTATTATTTTATATTTTCTTAGGTATAACAAATCCACCGAAGTTCTTTTTTTCCAAGTAGAAAAAATTTAGAATAGTTTTGCGATAAAAAGTAATAATTTTCGCATATATATTTCCGCTCTAACTTCTGGGAACAGAACTTTGTATTTGGTTTTGTACTTTTTACTTTGTATTTGTATTGAATTTGGTTACTTGGTAGTCAAGTATGTTGTCAGAATAGCATTCGAAAGTTTTAATAGAACTTTTAAAAACCACTACTCTCTTGGGCTGAAATGTAAACCGCTCTAATTTCTGTGAAAAAACTTCGCATTTGGCTTTTCACGAGCTGTACGTGTTGAATTTAGTTACTTATATAGTAATTAAGTATATTGTTATACTTTCATAACAGCATTCGAAATTTTTATTAAAATTTAAAAACAACTTCTCTCCGTTGGACTGAAATGTCAAACAAATATACAGTATGAGATTTGCCGCTATATTTAAAACGCTTCGGGACCCGTACATCGAAGCTAAGTTCAGAATTATTTGTGGAAGGAGTTTTCATGTACTGTGGAGAAAGATTTATAAGTAAGGATTTTATATCACCAGGCCCTGTATAGAGAGCATTAACCAGAAACTAATATACTCTGCTACATTTAAATAATATTAATGAAAGGTAAATAGTCTTATGCTGGATATCGATCCATCCATCCATCGGGTAGCAATTTTCTCGACAATCAGATGTATAAACGCGTCGATCATAGCCAGGTACGGACTGTACGTTTCATCATGTTTATGTTGAAAACCGTCGAGCGTTGATTACTGCAATTTTTAAAAAGTTGGGTGTAGCATTTCCAGGCATTTTTACACCTGTTCCTCTACTGTAGTTTTGTCTTCAGGCAAACAGCCATGTTCGTTGGCGTTCGAGTCCGGTTTGTAAATTTGGTATATTAAGGAAAGCTTCCTATTTCACGCAGCTAAACAGCAAAGGTTTATTAGATCATTTAGATGATATTATTAGATGTTAAATTTATATTTAGATGTTAAAAAATTTTATACGTGCGGCCTGCGGTTCAAAAGTTGTGGATGTAGCCTTGTCGAAACTTGACCTATGATGTCACGATATGGCGCACAAGAGTAAGTTAGGTAGAAATACGTGCAATTGTTCGCCAGGGGATATATTTAGGAAATGTCTTTAACATCAAGTGATCTGTGTGGATGATGTATGCATTTTCCTTGCTCCATAGTATTTCTAGATGTTTTTCATAGTACGGCATTATACAATCAGGGCCGAAGCTGTAGAGGGTTAAGTGAGAAGTGGGGGTCCGTATTATTCAAGTTCTGCCCGACTACACTGGTAAAAAAATTTGAAAATCCATGGTAGGAATGAACCTATTAGAAGCAGGGTGGTTTTTGATTCACTATAATTCTATATACAGTTGTTGCTAAGCTAAAGCCGTTCAAAAATATATAAAACCTGCAATCCTGGGTTATAAAACAAAAGGACATATAGTTTGCTTGGATGAACACGACATTGTTTTACATGTGCATGCAAGCTTGTCAAACCCTTCATAGTTGACTCGTGATGAAGCGAAGCTTATACTTTAGCATTTCATGCATGCAGACATATATGATATAGTCTAATATCATGAAGTTCCTTTAACAGAACTCAGCAATAGGTCTCAGCCGTCAACACAGTTGTAGCATTTTTTCGTATTCATCCATGCAGTCATTTTTGAAAGCATATCAAAAAGAGCTATGCGATCAAATTCGAGCGATGGCTGGCTGGTGTGACATAATAAGCGACTTTATTATTTTTTCACACTTCCTATATTAAAAATTTATATACACAATTATTATTCAGTCCTTTGTCCAGGAAATAATTTAACTTTTGTGCAGAATAATCTCTCCTTATATCCAGAATAAGATACGAAAGTTGAAACAAGAAAATTCAAGAATATTGCACGAACCGAAAATTGCATAACTATATATATAGTACTGTCTGAAAATGATCATGACGCTTCATGATCAAATGAGGTATCAAGCAGCTGTTAGGTTGCTCGCATTTTCAAGTTTTTACTCGAATGTTTCTACAATATGTCGCCCAATTTCAACGTTCAATTCATGCTACTACCCTTTATATATACCTGCTAACAACTTACCTTTATATAGCGACAACAAAATTGCTTAGGCAACTTGTAGCAAAATCGGATCTCAAGCAATCTTAAGTAAAAGTGGCTAAAAATATTGTTCGCAATGTAAATCCAGTAAGACTGGATGTTTGTGTAAACATGCATTGAAATCTACTACGAAAATTAAATGTACAATGTTTTATAACAGTTAATAGAAGAGAAGCGAGAAGTTTTGGCTTCAATTCCAAGTATTTTATTTGCATTATTTTGTCACAAAAGTTAGATTCCTCGCAAAGATCCCGCATGAATATATTTCTTGATCAATAGCAGATACTAGCATTTATAACCATATTTTCTTGTACAATACACAACAACGGTAACTCCGAATAAGGAAAACATTACGATTCAACGTTTCGACTTTATTTAGTCATCATCAGGAATTTGGAGTCATGAGATTTAACATCGCTCGTGAAGCCTCATAGCCACTCGGACTGCGCGCTCGTACGCATTCATTAACCATTTCATATCTATATATCTATATCTATATATGTATCTATATCTATATGTACTATATTTTGTTTTTTATGTTTGTTTTCTATGACACAATTATAACATTTGTAGACCGAGTCAAAATTAGTAGAGAACCCTTAATAGAGGTCTGTGTACTAGGTTTATTCATAATAGAGGTCTGGGTACTAAGTTTACTAATACCGTTAACGGTTTGCTTGATGTGTTGAACTGTGTTTGTTGGCATTAAATTCAGGAAACGTACTTTCAAAAAGAATGGTTTGATTATCATATCATCGAATATAGGATTGGACGATATTTTTCAGTACATACTGCGGTCTAGTGGGAGCGTACGTGGGGGAGGGGGGGCGGGCAATGGATCCACTAGGTAGGAAATTAGAAAAAAATTATAAAAATATTCTTATCAGATTATTCGTGTCTTCGCTTCAATTGTGAAGGAAAAGGTCGGATTATCTTACATTCTGATTTATGCTCTGAAAGATACTGTATATTAGGGACTGTTTCGTTTTGTTGCGATATTTTTCTTAATGTTATTTGCATTCTTTTGACAGTGGAAAATCCCATTTTTACTCTTATTCATGCAGATAATGTTCACATTCGAACATGTCAGCTACCACGAGATGAAAAGATTGGTTTTGATTTCCGCAAAGATCACTATTGGCCTTCTTATCTTGATATGCTTTGGGACAAGTCTTGTCACCTGTAATGGAAGTATACCTTTCTGTGAAGAGGAATTGCAAAGACTAAAACGCGACGTGGAACTTTGGAATGAAAGATGCCGGAACAATGCTGATCAAGGAAAAAGTACACCGTGCTGTCAAGCAGAAAAAGAATATAATCAAGAGAGGATGAAATTGCATGTTGAGATGTGCTTTTATTCAGGTTAGAGATTTATTATGGGAACAAAAGGGGGGGGGGGGGCTAGGGGTCGTTATCACTCACTTTGTTTTAACAGGATTAATGAAGATCTGTTTAAACGTACCCAACACTGTTGATTCAACATCATTAAATATTGTTTGGCGCAACATGTATGCACATGTTTGCCTCGTTTGTAGAATTTTTTGAGTGATACTGAATCGATTTTGAACAAACTTCAATGTATGCTAGACAGACTACTTGTTGTAGCATGCTTTGACTCATAACTGCTTTCTGTTGGTAGGGTGGCATTGCATAGAGTGCTGCCAGGGATTGAGCACATGAGTTGTTTTGCTAATTTTTACAACGAAGTTTACCACGAGTTTTTTGATAATTTCTCACCGTGACGTCTATAAATGACATTTTTTAGGCATTATGTCCTTAAAAATGTGGACAAACATGGAATTAAAATTTATTAGTTTTCTGTGCAGAAAGAAATAATACGGACAAGCATGCTTTCTGGTGTTATCGCTTAACTAAATCCCTTTAAGCGAACACATTGTTTCTTTCTGTTAGTTTTGACAATTTTACAATTGATATATCGACAGAGTTGGGATCTAATTGTGTTTTCTGTGTCCCCAGAATAGGCATATTCACTAACAATTTTTGCCCTACCGTTGAGAATTGTAAATTGACTGATGCATCATGCATGCAATGTTCCAAAATGGCAAAATCATACTGCTGCAGCAACAGTGACGGGCAAACGAGACGACTGTTGGGATCTTTTATTGACATAAGCCAGTTAAAAGCGTAATTGTGATCTATGTGAACTGGGAACTTGTTACCATAGAGGTTGTTTCAAAAATTTCTGATGTCAGAATTTATTGCTAAGGCCTCCCGTTCGGTTGTACTATATTTTGTTTCACTGGGACTCAGTTCTCGACCACCATAAGCAATAGCATGTTCACGCCTTTCCTGGATTTGGTATAACAAAAAGACAATATCTGTCCATTGCAGATGCATCCGGCGTATGCATTTCAAACTGTAAAAAAAATCGAGATATGCTAGTATAAGGGTTTCCAACGAGCACGGATTTAAGAAAGTGAAATGAATGAATCGGCAAGAAACTAAGTGGCCAAGGTATTCAACATGTGGTCGGGCAAACGAACATTTCTGTGGTCAGTGGCGTAGCCAGCCCGACAATTTAGTCCCGCTATTCCAATTTCAAAGAATTGTTCATAGGAATTGTTGTTTGTCCTTCGTACCTTCTCCGACTGATACTCGCAATACTGGTGCAGATTCGCGTCCGGCAGCGGGCTGGAACCCACGTTAAATTTTTCTGACATGCGCATAACCGTCCGCTTTTTTTGTGGGCAAGCTTCGGCTCAGAAACTCACTTAAAAGCTCGGTTTTAAATGGAAAAAGTCATACAAAATCTTGGACATCCTTTCAAAGAGTGTTACAAAATGACATCGCAGGAGGTGAGTGATATAAACTCTATCTTTTCTGATTATTTTGTGCATAAATGATATCTATTTAGTTGAAGTTTTGACGAAGCTGTGTTGCATATATTTTGTTATGCCTATAAACTCGATTCGTTTAACTTTCGAGTAACTGAAACGCTCCAACAGGTGCCAGCCTCGTTGGAGTGTTGCCAGATACTGTTCAGAGAGCACGCTCGAACAGAATTGCATCGATATGACTGGAAGTCTACCGAGAATTGATCGATTTTAATGTTTGTTATAATGCTCGACCAATTTGGCGGGAAATTAATTTCCGCTGTTTTGTTATTCCTCCTGCAGGTGCCCGCCTCACAGGAGAGTGAAATTGTTGTTCAGGGTGCCAGCCCGAACATCACACAACAAACCGCTGAGCAAATACGGAGCTTAGTGGATGAGCATTTCGCTACCTCACTTCAAAAAGTGCTTCCATCCATCTTGAAAGAGGCTTTAGCTAGCTTAAAGGAGGCACCTCAGCCTGATAATAGAGATACGAAAGACAGGAAGATCCAAAAAAATCACTAGCTTCACCATTAGATCGTTTTTACACTACCTCTAAGGAGCGTATTTTATCTGATCAGATAGTAGTAGTAATAAAAACAGCTTTCTCAAAACAATTGAGCAAAGATATATGGTCAGACCTGATGGAAAAATATCCACAAATAAAGGGCACTGAAAATATTTTAGTTGCCCCAACTATGGAGACTGGAACAAAAGAGTACATGCGCCAAAAATTTGGCCATCCAAAGACGAAAGAAATATTGGCATTTGATGAAGGACTTGCGAACGACAAGCACCCTTTCTCACGGTCGCTCGTCCAATCGCAACAGCTTTAGCAAAGCTCGATGCCAATGATGTTTTGGATGAGGAAGGAAATGAGTCAGGTCCAGATCGTGATGAGATCAAAAGCTTGTTAGAAGATGCTTTGGTTCTACTTGGCGATGCAAATGGGCGTCTCAATCAGTGGCGCCAGAAGAGGTTCGCAGAATACATCACCGATGTGGGAAAACGCACCCTGAAAGCTGGTATCCCAACTGACAAGCATCTTTTTCCCTATCAATTACATAAGATGGTACAAAGTGGGCATGAGCATTCCGGTACCAATAGCAAATTGATCTTCACCAGTGGAGACATCACACACGATCCCAGCAAGCTCAAGTTCCTCTCGACTCGCAAGCACTGGAAGAGTTAAGATGGTGGACCTCTCAGATGATTTCACAACACAACGGTGTAGCACTCCATCCCCCGCCAATCGATATGACAATCGAAACGGGTGCCTCTACCAAAGGCTGGAGAGCAGTATGCAAAGGCACAAAGACGGGGGGGGGGAGGTGGAGCATCAGTGAATCCAACTACCATATCAACTACCTGGAACTGAAAGCGGTATACCTGGCAATTCAGGCTTTATCAAGGAAGAAGCCCAAACACCAAGGCATTTGAGACTGTTGATCGGCAACACGACCGCGGTAGCGTACATCAACAAGAAAGGAGGTACGCGATCTCCACAACTAGCGACTCTAGCAATGGACATTTGCACATACTGTCTATCACACCAGATATGGATCACAGCAAAGCATCTTCCAGGTTTAATGAATTCCGAAGCAGATTATGCATCCCGGAATTTCAACAATCAACACAGAGTGGATGTTGGATCCCATTATCTTTCAACAAATTACAACTCGATATTACACACCGGAAGTGGACCTTTTCGCCACGCGTTTGAACCATCAGGTTCCCCAGTATGTAGCACGCTATCCCGATCCAGGAGCTCTGGCGACCGACGCCTTCTTGCAAGATTGGAATCGTTGGACAGTATTTATTCACCCCCAATAATATTGATCCCAAATAATTCTCATGCAAATGAAACAAGACAAGACAACAGGGCTACTAATTCCCCCACATTGGCACGGCCAACCTTGGTTTCAAAATCTTATGGAGATGTTGGTAGATTATCCAGCACGATTACCAGCTCTCCCAACGACAATTTTCCTTCCACTCGCCCCAGAGGAAGTACACCCATTGGAGAAAACCGTGCAATTAGCAGTATGGCCAATTTCAGGAGTCGTCTCGACACAGCTGGACTTCCAGAAGTAGTGTGCCAAGTTATCATGGCGTCATGGCAGAAGTCTACACAACAAAGATTTGAAGGGTCATGGAAAGTATGGACGAGTTGGTGTGTTCAACGGCAGAAGTGACCATTTTCAGCGCCTGTAAATGACATTCTTACATTTCTTGCCGAACAATTTAACAGTCGTGATTTGGCATATAGAACAATCGCTGTTTATAAGGCGTGTATTTCACAGTTACATGCTCCTATTGAAGGTAAACAACTTGGTAATCTGCCTTTAGTTTCACGCTTTATGAAAGGCATCTTCGAATTACGACCTCCACAGCCAAAGTTATGTTCGATATGGCCTGTGTCGAAAGTGTTATTAGACTTTGCCGGCCGGAAGCCTTTGGAAGGCCTTTCGTTGAAAGATCTGACTCTCAAGCTTACAATAGTACTGCCATTAACTTCGGCTGCACGTGCACACGAACTGGTGGCGTTAAATTTAACTTCGGCCCTCATAAAACAGGATGTATGTGAATTTACTATCCCTATACATGTGAAAAATGAAGACCATACCATCCACCACGGAAGATAGTGTTGACAAGATACAACGAAAACTCGGCAATTTGTGTTCTACGATGTTTAAATCAATATATGGCACGTACAAAAGAATTACGCAAAAGCAATGATCTGTTGGTATCGTATGTAAAGCCACATCAGGTAGTTGATAGTCAGACGGTTTCAAGATTGGTTGTGTGCAGCCATACGGCAGGCAGGTATCGATGTTTCTTTCAAAGGCCACTCAACTCGAGCAGCTGCAACGTCAGAGGCAGTTGATTCTGGTATTCCATTGGAAATAGTACTAGATGCGGCTGATTGGTCGGCGGCCGAGATTTTCGAGAAACATTATCACAAGGAAACTACAAATTGGGGAAAGTTCGCACATTCCGTACTGAGTTCAAAGATAAACTAGCCAATTTGGTATTTTCTGAAAGAGTTATAGTTCTATGGCTATTAAGGTTGATTGTAATTGACATTGCTATAATAAAAAATTGTTGTAATAAAATTGTTATCTTTCGACTGATATCAGTCAAGTCATAGATTTCAGTAGCAATAAGCCGTTATACATCTGCACCAGTATTGCGAGTATCAGTCGGAGAAGGTACGAAGGAGAAATTAGAGAGTACTTACCTGAAGGGGAGATGTAGTTCTCCCAGGACCTTCGGAGACTGATAGGAGCAATACTGGTACCCCTATCATGGTGGTCATCCTTGCCACCCCTCCCAGCTCCTGAAAATCTATCACCTCAGAGACCACTCAACAAGAGGACGATTATGCGCATGTCGGAAAAATTTAACGTGGGTTCCAGACCGCTGCCGGACGCGAATCTGCACCAGTATTGCTCCTATATATCAGTCTCCGCAAGTCCTCGGAGAACTACATCTCCCCTTCAGGTAAGTACCCTCCGGGGACATTTTATTTCCACAGTCAATGAGCACGACAATATTTGCATAGTGGAACTAAATCTTCGGGCTACGCTACTGCCTGTGGTTTTAGTTTGATATTTGCTGTGCGTAGAGGAACGAAGATTTTTAAGACATTGTTTTTAGGACAATCGTGAGTGGCAAATGTAGTTTTTTTGTTGTGACTGGTCCAATATGAAGTAGAAGTAAGTTCCAGGCAAGAAATTAAGGATTTCTTGTACTCGAGTAAGGATATAAGAATCACGACGAGTTACCTTGTTCAGATCGAGACAATCAACGCACGAACGGTCAATTTTGTCAAGAGAACAAGACTGAGCGATGGTTGTATGACGTCTTGGTAAAGCAACGTAGTTCCACGGGGGCAACAGTTTTTTTACGGATCATAGGAGGAACATGGCATTGAGGCGTCCTAATTGGACGTTCATTGCCTGTATCATTGTAATGCTGAGCTAAAGTTGTATGACCCAGTTCTTGATCATTCACAGCAAACACGTCACAGTTTACTTAAAGGAGCGGAGTTAGACACTGGTCTTCACTTAAATAAGTGTCACAGAGATCGACAAAAAATTGTCAGACTGGACTGCGTTTAGCTCCTGTAGGTGCACAGTGTCAGTAACGCCAACTGTATGTTATTCGGAGGCAGTGAAGTGAAAATGGTTTGTCGATAAATGGTGACAGGCGTAGATGTGGGGTTACAGTCGCGGCAATAAAAGCGCTCCGGAGAAGTATTGACCAATTCATTTTTTCAAGTTTAGCATTCCTCTGATCAATTTTAAAAAGTTTGTTAAAAGCTTCAAAACTTCCTGCTTTTTGAAAAATCAGAATGCTCACCAATAAGATATAGCACTCTGATTAGTCAATTAACATGAAGTTGTGAATCTTTCAGGAAACATTTCGAAATTTTGAGGAATTGATCAAAGGAATTGTCAAACTTGAGCAAATGAATTAGGCCCGTTTTATACGTAGCATTTCATTCGCGTCGAAGGCAATTGAAACAAAAGGTAATGATTGAATTGCGTTCGACACGACTGAAATGCGACGTATAAAGCAGGCCTTAGTCACTTTTTTTTTTGAACGCTCCTATTGCGCATTCTGCAACTCTAAGCTATCGAAATAGGATGCAATTTTCGCCTGCTACTTTGGCAAGAATGACTGCCCTGCAGAGGCCATAGCGTTCAGATAATCTGGCGTGCACAGTAACTAAACCAGTCGCGTTATGAGATGAAACACCAGCGGGTATTCCCCTAAGTTAATCTGAGATTATAGAAAGTGGCGGTTGCTAGTACCCATGTAAGAATGCACAAAGCAGATTTTGTTGAGAAAAAGGGTCTGGCTTATCCACTGTGGGTGGGGAAGATAAAGGTAGCCTGTGTCTAAGTTAACTGATATTGCAACAAAAAGTCAGCACACAGTACGGCGTGGAACATTATATCAGAAATACTGCCGTGGATCACAGGAGAATTGGCACAGTAGGAAACACAAGCCCATCTAAATATGAATTTAAAACAAATGAAATTCAATATTTTAAAAGATATTCAAATACTAGAGGTTTGACAAGACACAGAAGATTTCGACTAAATGAATAAATCTGTCGACACCTTTCCTTCAACATCACCTCAATTTAAAGGCCGACATGATTTTACCTACTGTAATGCCGGACACTCAGTGAAATGAAGATGAATATGTACGTTTAGTTCCGGCCACTATCATGCTTAGGAATGTACCGGAGTTCAAGATACCGATGTACGAAAGAGAATTGCATTTCAATCAAATTTATGTTTTAATTGTTTGAACGAGTGTCGCAGTGAAATTTAGAAAATAAAGTGTCATAAAAAACACCGCGCAAGTCTTTGTAGAGAAAATCATTGATGAAATTGAGAGTAAGCCATCTAAACACCCTGAACAAGCCGGAAATGCAAAATCAAAACGAGAGAAAATGAACACTCAATTACCATGACCAGTCAAACAAAAAGCCAGTCACTTACATAACCATTCAAACAAGAACCAATGTCAAGTCTCAGCTCAAATTGATCCATCTAATCAAACTAAACCGATATATACTACTATGTCTGATAAATACTGCTATGGAAAACAAACACTCCTAAAAATAGCAATTAAATCATAGCAACCGCTCATGTTTTAGTTAATAAGCGCGTCTCTCTTATTTGATAAACGCTCGTTTATTGTCTAAGAACTTGCCGACGAAGTTGATCTTGTTCCTCAACATAGGGAAACTCTAAATCTGTCAGTTTGGGAAGATCCACCACTTCTGCTAAACAAGTTAATGTTGCTGCTGTTCACCTGCGCTAAGAGACTAATGAAATAATTCCAACATGTTGTTATAATTCCGATCATTGCTGCAGCTTCCTAACTGCTAATATACATAATCTAGCACAGATCATTATTGGGATATTGTATAAAATGATATTATCAGGAGTCTGGGTCCCACAGCAGCGAATTCTAAGATTGGGTATTTACTCTCTGGTCCAGTTCTTAACCCTTCTCCAACATCGTCAACCTTCAACGCTGGTATCTTGAAAGTGATCGTGTTAAATGTATCGGAAAATGCTTTAAATACAACATTGCAATCTAGATTTTGGAATCTAGAGTCGATGCGCATTCTCCCGATTTAGGCCAAAGCAAACAAAACACAACTCGTTACCGAGTACCAGATTTCCGCTATACTGCTCCAGAACGGTCAATATTGTGCGACGATTCTCTTCCTCCTAATGAATCTATTGCCCGAGCAAGAAAGCTTTTCACCATCCGAAGATTGTGTAAGGAACCCCACAAGTTAACTGCCTATCATACATTCCCCACCATCTGTGCAAGGGATTCCTCAGCAAGAGCATTGCAAATCGTGTGCAATTGTAGCTAATCAACCGAGCATGAATGAATTCTTGCTTCTCCACCGTTTCAGATATCCTCAGCGACATCACGACTATCCTCGTAAGTTTCCGCTGTTATGGATATGGTATCACTGGGAATATATAAAAGGCGTTTTTGAATATCTCCTTTAACCCAGAAGACATAAATGCCACACGATTTTTCTGACCTAATCGCTCCCGAGTGTCCAGTTGAGATCTGTCAGTTCAAATCTGTCTTCTTGGGTACGACATGTTCTCTTTCATCTTAAATATTGAACGCCACCATTCGCAAACATCTCGACCAATTCCACTGTCCAGTTACACAACGCATGAATTCTGAACTTTATGTTCTGACCTTTCTGAACTTGGCCTCAGGAACTGATGACGAAGGTAAACGAACGACCTCCTTTAGGGGACTTCAATCAGTGCCATGCTGGCAACCTTTTCAGTTCTTTTTAATCGCAAAAAGCCAGCTGAAGTTAAAATAAGTCCTTGACCAAGTTTACAGTATTTGTCATTCTACTATGAATCTACCATCTTACCTCCTGTTGGCTTCTCCGATCATCATAGCATTTTATTGCAACCGATTTGTAACGAAATTCCGAGCGCACCTACCATAAGAACTCTATAAAAAAACTCCGCCAACTCGCCTGAGTAAATAGATGATGTTGAACAGTATGAAATCTACAGGATAAAAAGGTGGCAAAACTTCGTAGAGCTGCTCGAAAGCGATTGTGCGAAGACAAAATTCTATATACGAATGATACCAATCCAAAAAAGTGGTAGGACAATATCAAAGTACAAAATTCCGAAAAATATCTCGGTAAAGTTGGCGCGCTGGCAGGTTAGCTAAATCCGTCTCTCTCTCAAAAGTTTCCGCGTTATTTTGACTCCTTGGATCCTATTGAAACTGATTGATACAAGTCTAAGGCTATTTGACCATGCTTTTATTGTGTGTTCAGCTTATTACCTCTCTGAACGTCCAACTTAACGTATTCGAGTAAACGTTCCAAATTCGCATGCGATTTCCCCAGGAGCGCAGAACGTATTGATACGTAAAACCCAAAGCCAAGTTTGCTGTGATGAGCTTGCAAACCTGAAGACCAACACCATGATTCGAATCACCCTAGTTCGACAACTCCGGCTCTTTCTCCTAGATGAAAATGTCATTCCTTGCGAAGGAAGAAGTTCTGTCACAACGCACTTTTGCAGCTTTCAGGAAAGTTATCAGTTTATCGGCCCATTCCCAGCCACCACTTTACCAAGTTTGTAGTTAAACCACACCCTAACCCACGTAGTACATCACTACTGGATTTCGAAACTTTGTCAATTTTTCAAGAACTTGGTATGTCGCTGCCTAACGTGTCAAAAAGATAATAGAAAACCATACAAGATGCCTGACCCACCACCACTTCCTAACCTTCGACTAGTCGACTTGCACCCATTTTCTGTCACTAGAGTAGATTTACCGACGCAGTTTACGTGAAAACCTCGAAAGGACAAGATAAAGTGTATATTTTTTATTTACTTGTGCGAGTGCATGAGCTGTTCACCTCGAAGTCTCAACTGATCTGACAGTTGCAGCGCGTTGAGGTCGTTTCCGAGCGTTTTCACAAAAATCAAAATTAAATTAATCTCAACTATGAACATTTTTATCGCATGAAATGTTTAGTTTTTGCCCAAAGACGATCTTCATGCTGATTTTTATCAAATTTTGCTTCTTGATATAATTCGGAATGAAAACGCTCGGAAGCGACACAGTGTTCACATAGCCTCTGTCGCAAATTCCTATCTCAAGTTATGAAGAACGCATCTACCTGAACGTGCACCCTTATTATGGAAGACTCTGGGAAAGGCCTGACGAAACTTTCCCTCAGGAAAGTCCTTGGTAAAGAAAACATTACCCTTTGCAAAAAACTGCAGACAGTGTCCACTGAGATCGAATTAGAAATTAAAGTCAGTGATATTAGTAGAATTGTACACACGATAACACTAAATGCGTCAACTGGATACTTGCGGTTGTAGAAAGTCTCATTGAAAACCTAGAAGCAACAAGGGGGGGGGGGTTATTGGTGAACAAAAGATGACCTGCTTGCACCACTGGAAAAAGTCACATGATATATGGGTGAATGCAAAGAATATCTTATGACAGTTTGATGCTTGCTCATATTGAAATTGTGAAACTATGATACTTAGTATGCATGTTTTATCGTGTGTAGTTGTATTCCACAGTTATATCTTAGAGCTTAGATAACTTCTATATACGCTGTTGTGCAGATTTCATAATAAGTGGGTCAAACATGGCAGGAATATACGGAATAGTATATAAATTATATAATCATACATTCGCAAGACCATGCCTGTTCCAAAATTTACACAGGCAGGGGTAAATAAGAACACTTTGAAAACTATGTAATTGATAATATGAAAATAGTGGTGAATTTTGCTTTACAATTTTTTTAACCCTTGGGCTTGAAGGTAAGAATATTGAAAATAACCAAATGATTTGGATACTGATCTGTAATCAATAATCGCTTCTTATTATTTTATTTGAGCGTGTATGAAAAGTGAGTCGGTTGGCAGTTTATTGCGATACACTATAATCTCTTTATTTGCAAAAATGTGCAAAAATAAATTGCTGACTCAGCGAAAGCTGGGACAACACCAAGCATAGTTCAGTTATTGTTAACTCAAAATAAAAAATATTGCATGCAGACACTGCATGACTAGACGCATTGAATAACTTTAATTTGTTGTCAACGTAACACTGCCGTCCACCGCCCCCTCGCATTGTTTATGTGAAACAGCTGTTCACTGGAAACTTGTTAGGATAACCTAATGTCATAAATGTGTCTACTGCGTATCTATGCATGCCTAATCGTCCAGAAGATAATATTTTGAAAAAAAGTCGTTACAAGGGTCCAGGGAGGAAAAAATCCCCTTACAAGGGCCTGGGGAGCAAAAAATCTCCTTACAAGGGCCTGGGGAGGGACAGTGTTATATTACCAACAAAATTTGATATCGTTTTCAATGCGTCTTGTCATGTAGTATGTGTGCGCAAAATGTTATTGAGTTAGACGGCATTTACGGATCCGCATAATCACGATATCAAATTGGATGGTTTCAAAACTATTTTAGCCTTTCAGTCAATATATGATAATATATAAAAGAGTTTGGTAACAACTACTGACAGAAAAAATAGTAAGAGTAAATATGACCACAAACTGCCCGAATCCGATGTCATGACCGTGCGGATCCGGTATCGTGTAAATGGCGTCTTGAAGTTAATAATAACTGAGCTATGCTCTACTGCTTAGCCTGTGCACAGACATAAATGGGTATGATTAAGGTCTGGGAATACTTGAAATACTTCTTGTCCATGCATGGATTAATTAAATTAATCTTTTTTAAGAATCAATTTATGCAACATTATAATATAATGCATCAATTGGCTTAAATATTTGCATACCCATTTTTTCCTGTAAAAATCTCTACGATAACTTGCACTGGAAGCAAATATTTGCAATGTAAACCTATATTAATTAGCATATTTAACTTAATTTCGTTCTCATTCTTCTCTCGGTCAGGACAAGCAATCCTTCAAGTCTGAACAGGCTGTGCTCTGTTTTGTTTTCATTAAACATTAAGCTAGTGACGTCACAGCTTGTGGTGAATCAGCAATTCATAAACAAAATTTTTGAAATTTGAATAATTTGGAAACAAATACAGTAACCTACCATGCAATTATATCGTTTTAATTTAGCTTTCTCTTTTAAATAAAATAATAAGAATATTGGGAATAAACTATAATATTGTGATAAGAATATTGCCAAAATTTGGGTATAAAATTCTTACCATTATTATCGTCACATGATGTCATGTAAGAAACCTTAATTTTGGTATGCAAAATGAAGAATACTGAAAAATAATGCTAGATAATCGCACCGGAAGGTTCCGGCTTATTCCACGAGCAAGTTGTTAACGCGATTTTTAGTGACTCTTTTTATATCTACACTAGTTGCACTTACAGCCCATAAGCATACCAAATTCACTGTCAACACATAATTATAACATTTAACGCGCTTCTAAAAAATAATCTGTGCTGTTTTATCATTTTTTCTGCAGGTCCATATCCCGAACCTTACTTGTTCATCAGATCTAAGAATGAAATTCTGGCGATTGATTTGTTGACTCTGGATACAACTGTCGTCATCAGTGGACTTACGAGTTTGGCGATGGATATTGACACTGTTGACAAGAAATTATACTTTCGCAAAGGAAACAATATATCCAGAGCAAACTATGATGGCAGCAGCGTTGAAGTTATCGTACAGAATGCTGAACCTCATAGAGTAAGGGTGGACTGGAAAGGACGTCGCATATTCCGGACAAATCATGTTAATAATGATATTTCCATGGCGACTTTAAATGGACAGGAGAGAAGAGTGCTTAGAACAACAGAGACCAGGCCTAGGGATATGGCAGTAGACTCAAACTCAGGGTGAGTTTTATTGACTTGTTCAAGCAAAATTTTATCATTTTCTATTTCATAATGGTAAAATATTTGGCCGGTTGCGTTTAAAAATCTCTCGTCGACTTCACTAGTGCTACCAGGCAACACATGTCCCACATATACACACGCTATGTGACGTAATATGCAGCTCGTACCCTGAAATTTATAAAAGTTATATTTCTACAATTTCTGCAGCAATAAAAGTTAGTCAATTTACTAGTGTTTAGAATAAAAAAGATAATTCTAATACCTGGTTCAAACGCCACATTCTTTATGGGGCGAATTAAATAATTAAGTTTTATTCATGTAAAATACGCCCAGACGGACCAGAGACATCCGAGTTCCTGGAAAGATTCACCTACAGTAAATTGAGCTCTTGGAAAAGTCTCATGTTTCATCCTGTAGTGGTATAGTAGTTTAGAAGGGTCCAGGAGCGTATGAAATCTGAGGTCACACCAACCTGAATGCAACGTCTAAGTGAATTAGTATTGGGAGGTTATTATGCAGCGACATGAATTTACAACTGAGCAAGTTCGACAACCCTCTATACATTAACAAGTATTAGTAATATTTGTTTACTGTTTATCTGAAAGAGCAAGGCCGTAAAAGCTGCACCCGTTCTCTTTCAGTTGCGAAGTTATTCGCAAAAGTGTGCAAAATATAAATTGTTGATTCAGCAAAAGTTGCTTCACTACTTATATTTTATATTTTACTCCCTTTGTCACATCACATTACGAGCTAACTAAACATGTTAAAGACATTATGTCGCAGGGTTGTCACAACAGCTTTTTGTCAATTACTGCAATCCCAAAGTTAACAAACATTAAGATATATAAACACAAAAATATATACACACAACACATGCACGAGACACGTACAAAGTACATACAGGATACATACATGAACGATTTAACATTGTTCCCAAAACCACGCGAGCAAATGTCATGTTTCTGTCACGTGGAATGGTATAAAATAGAAAGGACGAAACCTAGACAGCATATATTAAAATACTTTAAAAATAGGCGAATAAATGTTATGAAAAAAACCCCAGAAATTACTTATTGGAGACAAAGCATATACAATGATGTTGAAACACAAACTTCAAAAACTTTAAGCAATTTGAGCTGCGTGAACGTAAAACTGACACGTCAGTCTTGCCACCCCTGCCTCGGTCTCGCAATTTTGTAAAGGGTCACAAAAGGTAATCAATTTATGTTTTCAGAAATAATAATAATACACTTTCGAACCAACGAGGATCAGCTTCAGGCAAACGTTTGCCTGAAGCTGATCCTCTTATGTTTTCAATTCGGTGACTTGTATGATCAAATCTACCCAGTCCTAAACTTCCATACCGTGTGTCCGGTATACCTATCACGACACCGTAAATAACACTGTGAAATTTTAACAATTTATTCAGTACTTACATGCACAACTCATTCTCTCTGGGTGCGCAGTCACTCTCCCTCGATTACATGAAGCCCTACTGCTTAAATCTTTAATGTTAATTATTTACAATACTCTGTCATAACAATGTCAAGCAATTACAATATCATGTTACACAATACCTCAAAAAAAGTATTCATGCGCACAAGAATAACGCACAAGTTCTAGAGCAAGGCAGACAACCCTGTCGTTGTCCGCTGGTGCCTGGCCACGCTTCAACCAATCGTGATAAACCACCGTAGTCTTACTTGTACTCGATCTTATTTTGTTGTCGACACCCATCCCATAAACAATCTCAAATGGCCCAATCCACTTGCCTCCATTTCCATCCTTTCGGCCTGCGCAAGTATACTATATCACCTGGGCCAAAATGGACGCTATTTCTGGGGTTTTTCTTCATTACCTTTTCTCTGTTTCTGCCTTGCTTTCTCAAGGTTCTGCCGTGTTACCTCTCTCACTTTCTTCAATATCTGCCTTATCTGCCTGAGTGTATTCCGATTGATTACTGTGATTATTCAGTGGGAGCTCTAGTTCTAACAGTAATCTGGGGGTAAGTCCAAAAACTATTTCATAAGGAGACGTTTCGTTGACTAGTGTTGTATGCGAAAACTAGTACATCTATCCATAAATCCCGATCGTTGTCATGTTTGTCAAAAAATGCCGCTGGCATATCTTGTAGTGTTCTGTTTTGTCTTCCCACTTGCCCGTCGCATTGGGGTTGATACGAAATTGTTTTGGTTTTTGTAATTCAGGCCCGTAACTAGCTATGAGTCAACCAAGTCATTGACTCGGTAAAAATTTGGGGACTGAAATTCAATTAAACGATTTAGGTCTGGGAAGTCGATTCTCCTGAATAGATTTATTTATTGACTTAGCGGTCTTAGGCGCTACTTAGCATTAATTACACCACGTGTATACGTCCAGCGATAATATAAATATGAAATCCTCGCTCAATTCAGGAGATTGGGTAATCAAGCGCTTAACGGGGTTACGTGGGGATGCGTAGGTATACAATATTTTTTTAACAAAATGGCGGATCCACCGTTGAAATTGCATAATTTCTTATAAGATTAATTTCTCGCCAGAACACTACTCAAAATGCTGGAAATAGCGTATCTGAGCTTTACGAAATCCAAAATTTTCTGGGGGGCATGCCCCTAGACCCCCCTAGCCGGCTCGTACCTACGGTGCTCGACTCGGTTGTAATAGAATCCTAGTTACGGGCCTGTAATTCCGATTAATTGCACACCTTGTGCATTAATGTGCTTTCAAAATTTGCACCTTGATCAGAGTACAGGACAACTGGAGGCCTGAAACGACTCAAACTCTATCAACAAGTATTTTTGCGAAGCCTTTTGTTTGGGTGTTGTCTGCGGTCCAGTTAAAAAGCGTGCTGATGAGTTAAACTGCGTGCTGATGATTTTATATAAAACGGTGGTAGTATCCCAACAATCCTAAGAAATTTCGGACTTCTTTTACTGTTTTTGACACTGTGTTTTATTGCTTCAACTTTCGTCGGAATAGGTCCAAAGTCAAACTTCCAAAATCACATGCACGAGATAATGAACTTGTTGGGATAATGCCGTTGGAGGCTTAAGTTTAAACCAACACACTTGTGATATAGTTTTATAATTTATTAAAATCACAGATCCAACTGCTCGTTTCTTATTACTCGATTTACTCGTTTCCCATGACGCATGCGTTGATTTGATTGATTAGATAAATTATCATAATTACATTATTACCAACAATTCTCAGCACTCTCCCCCTATTCGTTTCTGAAGGAAACGAATATAAAGATCATGCTTCGTTTACCTAAATGAATAAATGTTACGTAAGTGTCCGTAATGAACAAAACACAAAGTTTGTATTACTACAATCAGGGACAAAACCATTAGCGACACTACATCAATTTTAGAAAAAAAACCCTTAAATGAACCGATAACACTCGAATCCCCCTTCCCTCCCCCCCCCCATTCAATGTTGAGAGGTTGTTTGATTACTGAACTATTGTTTTGGGCATGTGAGCAACATTGAATGGGGGAGAGGTAGAAGGGTCTTCTCAAAACGTTAAAATGATTGGAAAATTAGGAAGTGTCGCAGATGTTTTGTCCCGGATTGTAGGATCGGAGGTCTCCTTGTATTCCTCCATGACATTCAAGGATGCCACCAGTCTTTCTGAGGTTCAATCTCGAAGAGATCGCATCGTAAACGATCCTGAGTTTCGTAGTCTCTGCTGGCTCTCGGATACCCAAAAGGCATACGATTGAATTCATACAGGCCGCGTTTACGTGTAATATCATTAAGGTTGCGGTAATCCATACAGAAACGCAGTTCGCCAGACTTTTTGCGGAATAAGACAATTTGGCTGGCTCATGGGCGGTACTAGGACGAATGACACCTTTATCTAACATGTTATCAATCCGCTTGTCAGATTCATAGTGGAAAGCATGTGGCATTAGCCTGGCAAGCTGCCTGATCGGCGAGTGATCGCCGGTATCAATTTTATGATGTACAACATGCGTTTGGACAATGAGAAGAAGTAACGCTTGATCGTGGACGTACTTGTTAATTGCTTGATTGATTTTGCTGCGGTGGCGTATACTGCTCTTTCTTCGTCAGGAGTGGCGTAGAAATGCGTAGCTGCGTAGGAACGGCGGCAATTTCTTAATCTCATTGTCGTATTTCCAACCACATGCGTAAAGCGCGCGCATCAAACTCTCTTAGTCATACTAGTGTGCTGTGATTTTGAGTCTGAGCAAAATAGAGATTAATGAGGATAATTTGTTGGAAAAAAAATCACACATATTTAGTTTAAATAATATACATAGTTTAGTTTTGCGGTATTTATTGTGCAGACATGTATGTCAATATCTGGCCATTTATTTATGTTGTGTTCTATTCTTTACTAGGACAACATCGGTTGGGTTTTCAATTTAAAAACTATGTACGTGAAATTTTGAGGCTATTTGGAAATGTAAAAAGACTCTCCATTGCAAAGTAATTAGTATACATTGTATTTATAACTTTTACTAACCAGCAAGATTTCTATAATCTAAATCTCTCAATCATAAATATTTTGGAGTTTTCCATCATTAAAGCGATCCTTGTCAGGGGCCAAATTTGGGGGGGGGGGTTATTACATGAAAGTCGGTCTCAAAATAATTGTGGGATTACAAAAATTAGTGATTAAACCATCATTAATCGCACATTTGTTGTAAAATATAATAAATTTGCAAAGATTGCAGCAGAAATGGCCTTTGCAGAACATGGAATTTTTCAAAATTTTCCGACCCCCTATCACATGTACATCCGGACTCCCTAAGCACGATTATGTGTTAACGAGCGTCCCAGAATCGAGGACTTCCCACATTTTTTTTGAATTTGCGCTCCTGATTCTTTTGGATATCCCTCTAATGTCATTCTTCAGTATGAATAGTGTACTGCATGTATAGTCGCACAACTAAGATAGAGTAGCTTCGGCAAACAAAAAGAACTGACCACCAACTCTTTATTGAGCAATAATTTCCAAATTTGCAATTTATAGTGACGAGTGACCAATATGCTAATAGCGTACATTCGCTGACAACGACAGAACTTCACCCAGGAATTGCAAAGATTCTTTTAACGAGTCATCATGGCCATAAAATTTTTCATCACGGTCATAAAATTTTTCCACAAAATTAGCAAAGCAAAGTCTTTTATTTAAATCCTATCTCAGAGCATGATGGTTTTATGGACACAACAAGTCCATTTACACGAGAAACGCGTTTTATTGAGGTCGCGAGCCGACTAACGCAAGTTACTACTGTTCCAAAATACGTATGGTTTTAAAACGTATGGTTTTAAAATACACGGCTTGAAGAAATGTTGGTATTGAAATTTACAATTTAAAAGTCTATTCTATTTTAAAACTAATAGAGGAGAACTTTAATGTCAAATCTACTAATTACAATATCAAATCTAGTAATTGCAATAGACAGGAAACAGTCTGGTCAGCATGCTCACGTCGCGTGGAATGTGAATGCGATATATGTGCAAAACATGATGATTCAATAAAGTATTTATGCTGCTCCACTAGAGCAATTAAGGAGAGATTGTTGATCAGTAACAAAGATTATTTTCATCTTTATACGCTTTTACACGATAGCACGATGTAAGTCATGCATGTGTAGTCAAAATGTTTTCTCAGTACACTGACAAGTTCTAGTTTCATACTGGCTATAGACATCCGTGCACTATGATTAGCCACTATTTCTTTGCGAATTAAAAGTTTGAGATAAAACGCAAAACTTACAATGGTAAAACCACGAGTATTACTGAGATGGAAGTCCCCTTTGAAAATTTATCCACTCGGGAAGCTCTGTTCAAAAACAGGAAAGTCAAAGAAAAAAATGCACGCAACAAACAAAAACAATACACGCAACAAAATCTAAGCACGCTACAAACAAAAAATGAACAAAAACACACAAAAACAGCACGCTTCGAACAAAAGCGAAGCACTCTACAAGCTAAGAATTTAACAATGCTGCAAACAAAAACTTAACACGATACAATTGTCAATGATAACGCATCCTGCTTCAGCACGCTGCAAATAAAAGCGACTGCACGCTGCAAATAAAAGCAACTGCACGCTGCAAATAAAAGTGTAAATCCATGCGTGCGCATATTAGCCTGAATGTCAGGCCAGTTGTTTCCTTGTTTCCCCTCCCTAAAATTAGGGCGCAGTCGCCATTACTGCTATAAATATATAAACGATAAAACAAAATAAATTATCGAGAAAATACTCTAGTTATCTTACCGAGTTTCCTACGAACCGCTTTTGTTAAAACAACATGGAGTCTAGCGATGACGAAGTTGAACCCACAGATGAACATCGATTAAGCCATGATGACTTACCGCAAGGATCTGAACGTGATATAATACAACATTACTTTTACAAAGGTCTTCCTTGCAGACATATAGTATTGATGTTAGAAAAATGTCACAATATTCTTATGAGTCAAACAGCTTTAAAACGCCGACTGAAAGACTATAACCATACAAGAAGGAAGGAGTTGGATAACGAATATTTGGAGCACGTTAGACACATGATTTCCCTGGAAATAGAAAACGGTCCTGATAGTCTTAACGGGTACCGACCAATGTGGCACATATTACGTTTATGACACCACATCAATGTTCCTCGTAATGTGGCTGAATCTATCAGATTTCTGGCATGCCTGGTTACTTTAGTCCTAATACACTCTTCCGCAAGCGAGAACAATAGGGTCCAACCATGTGAATAATCGAAAGTTGGGAATTGGGTGGTAATGGAAAAAAAAATGTTGGCCAAATTTGTCAATTGGCTGTCTGTTTATTGTCTGCAAGCTGCCTAAGTAACATCAATACTAACGCACATAACATCAAAAAGGTTTTCAAGTATAAACAAGACCAAGATATTAAATCTCCTTCATACCAAGTATTTTGAGGTTTGATACTGTTTTCCAACAAAGACTTAGGACTAAAAACAGTACTCAAGTACACACAAAAAAATAGAACAAAATTAAGTCAGGCAATGTAAACTATTATTCTATAGGCATTTTACATTACTAACCTCAACTGTTATAGT
The DNA here is from genome assembly GCA_963855995.1 of Muricea muricata. Taxonomy (NCBI): domain Eukaryota; kingdom Metazoa; phylum Cnidaria; class Anthozoa; order Malacalcyonacea; family Plexauridae; genus Muricea; species Muricea muricata. The sequence goes on along the minus strand of OY979717.1, from coordinate 36,660,904 downwards.
TTTGTGTACAAATAAGTAAATTCAGGAAATATTTCATAACAGTTTTACACAGTCCTTACTATAGCAACCCAAACCCACTTGAATCCTTAACAGCTGATTTCACTATCAGCCATGAAAACGGGGGGGGGGGAGTGCTTTAAATCTGACAAAGCTACACGAGCTGCTGATGTTTTCAATAGCTTAAAGTGGAAGCCACGTTTTTCCTGCGTAACTGGTTACGAGCATTGATTGCATAGGCTTGTTTGTTTATATACCGTATTTTACTCTTAATACACATCAGTTTTTATTCCGTTTAGTCCCTGAAATTACAAGAGATATAGATTAACCGCTTTGTTAGTAACTAGGATGGAGGTAATTTCTGAAATGTCCCATCGAAATTTAGAGCTAAATAATCTAATTTGCGTGATGAATGAGATAATAACATTAAATTCCAACGTAGCACCTCACCGCAGGAATTCAGATTTAATTATCTATTATTTGAAACGAAATATTTGACCAAAAATACCATGCAACTTTTATGCCCACAAGACCTACACTGAGTTGATTTGACTTTTACTTTAGAAAAGAAGTTATCTAATCAGTTAATTAGTTCACGAAGTTTATTTTGAAAACTGACGTTGTCCAAGCTGGGAAAGACAAAAGTAAAGCTTATGTGAAAAAACCACCACTATACAGTTGTGATTTTTTTCCGTTCTGTTTTCTTCATTAATAACTAATGAGTTTTTTTACAAAAAAGCTGTCAACTGACCCATCTACCTGTTAATGTTGTGCATAATCTATTCTACTGTACTCTATGTTAATTGTTTCTTTTTGCTACAAAGCGAATTATAATTGGAATTATGGTCTATAATGACCCGATATTGTATCATAGACTAAAGGTCGAACTGGGTTGCTAAAGTTAGAAAGAGCATTTCAAAATAAAGTAGAATTGTAAAGCTTGGTGGCGAAATGTTGTAACATACGGAAAATATAGCGAATTTTGCAAATTTTGTATATATTTGTATTACGCCCGGAAAAAGTTACCAACTTTTTTCTTGCACCCTACGAATATATACAAAATTTGCTAACGGCGCGTGAAGGGCTATATTTTCCGTACTTTACAACATTTCGCCTGAAAACTTTGCAATTCCACTAATCTTTATGATTGATATCACGATTACACTATTTAAGCAGTACAGTAAATGCAAATTTTTACAGTATTGTCCCAAAACATGTCAAGAAAAACATTGGCATGACCATAAAGATGTATGTAAAGAATTCGTATACCTAAGTGAACAAAACACTGGGTATACTCAAGCCAACGGAAGGACATATGCATGTCATTTGTCGCCTAGAGAAGGCGCAACTTTTGCTTGCGTAGTTTAGAAAAAATGCACCATGAATTGTTTTTTCGAATAGAGTTGTATCGAATGCTCTCTGAAATGAAGGAGTACAATATAGCCCTCGGCAAGTCCAAGAGACACTAACAACCGTTTTAAAGGGATCACGTGTTGGTGACCAAGTTAATCACCAGACTAAGCACCCAATTGGTTTGCTGAAAAGAACTGTATTGGGTGGAATTCAATTCGTAAGGTCTATAACTCCTTTTGAGGTGAAACAAGTACAGGAAAGTGCCCAAGTGCGTAACAGTAACTGCGAAGGAAAAAAACACGAAGCACGTAAAGGCAGTGACAGCGTATCTGGTTACATTGCCAATGTTAACCTTGATGGACTATCGGTTGAACAAAAGAATAGTGTAATGTTTCAAGAGGAATCAGAATCATTTTCAAGGGACGGTGAAATCGGTGATATATAAACCTAAGGGACAGGACTCCAGTGCAAAAGCCATATACGGCCGTGCCCCGACCTCTTTACGCCGAAGTAAAACAGAACGTAGAAGACCTTTTGAGCAGAGGATGGGTACGACAAGCGTGTTCATCACCAGTTGCCTGTGTTCAAAAGAAGCATGGAACGCTTAGGCTGCGTGTTGATTATACCCAGTGAAATCAGAACTGTTCCCGATGCACATCTCTTACGCCGTGTTCAGGCCTTCCAGGAGAGTCTAGGTCGTAAAAACTGGTTTTCTTTGCTTGAACAAGGTAAGGCTTACCATCAAGGCTATATGACGGCTCACTACAAGGACAGTGTTATACTACAAGGGCAGTACTAGTGTTATATCAATAACAAGATGGCAAGATGCGTGTGATTGGATATGGCTCCAAATCTCTCAGTCAAGCAGAAAAAAATACTAAAAACTAGAGGTCCTAGAACTTAAATCGTGAACATTTTCGCGATAACCGTGTACACCGTGTATAACCCACTTACGTACGTTTTAACCACGGGCCGGATTAGATACAACGAAGCATCGGTGGGTTGCTGAGCTGGTTACTTTAACTCTAATATAAGATATAAACCAGGGGTCAGTTGTATAAAACTTTTAATCACTTTTTGAATCACTGTTTTGTAGTTAAATAGTATTAAGTACAAAATACGTGGTTCAGATTGATTGATGTTTCCACTAATCATAGTTAACTTTAATCACTTTTTTACACAACCAGAATTCCTAGCTGAGAACCAACCTGCCATTCCTAAGCATACAATACTACAGGCCTAAAAACAACAAACTATTAGTAGAGTACTGGTCTTTAAACCCGACGGACGACGCTCCTCTCTTCCAAACACGAAGCGAGAACTAGTACAAAATCGGTCTAGCGACCGCGGCACAGACTCAAAATTGGAAAACTGACGGTTTGTTACGACGTAAAAGTGGCCCTCAGTTGGTGTTACCGTGTAAGTTACACCGAACCATCTGCAAGGAACTTCACCAAGACTTGGAACACTTAGGTGCTAAAAGAGTGACCCGTAGCTGGAGAACGTTTGTACTAGCCTAATATGGAAAAAAATATAACCCACTTCGTCACCAATATTTCTGGATACCTGAAACAACGGAAACTTACTTTGCAGACAGGTGCACATGCACCTTTGCAACATAACGACGTCATCTCCTTGACAGGTGCTCGGTTGGATATGAGTATATACTAGTTATCGTAGACCATTTTACCCGTTTTGTGCAAGCGTACCTCACCGAAAGCAAAGTGAAGCACAACAGCGGCTGAAAATTTGTATGACGATTTCGTACTGCGGTTTGGTTTTTGAGCAAAAATTCTGCATGACCAAATAAGAGAATTTGAGAACAAGTTATATCATCAAATAAAGAGACTTAGTGGAGTTGACCATTCCCACCCACAGACAAACAGAAAGGCTGGACGGTTCAACAGGACATTGTTATCGATGTTACGTACGCTGCCTGAGGATAGAAAGAGGTTAAGAGGAAATGGAAGGACGCCGTAAACAAAATGAAGCACGCATATAATTGCACTGTCAACAAAGCGACTGGGCTTTCACCGTTTTCCCTAATATTCGGTCGGTCACCAAGGTTACCAGTAGACCTATTGTTTGGAACAACATCTGACCTGACGAAACGGAATCACACGGCGTAAAAAAATTGAAGAGTGCTATGAATGACGCCCACGCGAAAGCACTCAGTAACTTCAGTAAAACTCCGACAACAGAAAAGAAGATTTATGATCACAAATTCCGTTTCACACTGTTAAAGCCAAGTGATCGCATGCATGTACTGGGAAAACAAAATTTACGAAGTATTGGAATAGAAAGGAGAGTTACCTATTTTTGTGATCAAACTGGAAGGTAACGCGAAGGAATCTCGACTACTACACAGATATATTCTCCTCCCCTGTGACTTTTTACTATCAGACAATCCAGAAAGCTTCGAGCCAGTCGTCCAACAGCAAGAAAGAAAGAATAAGCATGAATTGTGTGTTGGTGATAGTAAAAGTAATGACGAGATTGAATATCATGGACTTTCTCCTGGAAATATTGTAACAGCTGATCCAATGATAAGGCGACAGCATGTCCACACCTGAACTGGAAGTACAAGACGCGATCTCAGCGATAGAGGTACAAGAACCGTCTGTTGACAACGAATTAACCTATGAAGAGGCTGACGAAAATGCCTGGAACCCCACCACCAGTCCAAGACACAAAACCAGAGCAACAACGGCTAGACATGATCCCTCAACCTCCAGTGCGAAATGGGCGTCCATCCTCGATGTTCAACTACGCTTTACTTGGTAACTCTCGTGTGTCTAGTATCTAAATCTCGAACAGCAGTGCATTTGTTCCAACGTCATGGTTCTGGCCTTCTACATCCTATTTCCTTTTTGGAACTCACCTGTATCCCACCACCCGAGTTACATGTACTACGGGACACCGTACCTACCTTTTGAAGTAACAAACGTTCTATATAACGCTAAATGATCCATGAAAAAGAAACTTGTTAGTTTTTTCTATGTATTAACATAAAGATGATAAATGTGTATTTTCTTAGTAATATGCCTTTATGGTTATTATACTTACGGTTATATG